>JAQISU010000029.1:2280000-2880000 GCA_029339505.1 Unio delphinus | reverse complement strand
TCGTACACTTTGGTGTCACAATCATGGTGAATGTGACAGTATTATAGACTTATTCCACAAAAGAATCCTAGTCAAAAGTCTTTCTTGACATGTTTGCATGTTTATCTAACATCTATGAAGAAAGCTTTAATTCCATTACCATTTTACATGCAATAGTTTCATATGTTGTTGATACATTTTCTAGGATTAGTACTTTCGATTTTGTTGTGAAAATGTACTTTTTAACACCACACTTTTGATGGCGATTGTATTCGGACATGTCTGTACATGACTCTTCGAGTCTGCCAACGTGTGCATCCGTTCGTTAGTCTGTTGTTCTTGCAACACTAACTTCGTCTGCACCGCCTTAGAAAAGGTTATCATTTGGCAAACTGCTTCACAACGATCGCAGTAATTGTTAGCATGGTCACTTATCCAGGACAACGTACGAAGAATGAAATCAAAAAAGTGACACGATCAATCTAAACAAATCTACCTGGGGGTTTTCCTTTGTTTCTACAACGACTGTTAACAACTTAAGGTTACGAAAGTGTACTTGAAAAATGAGTTTTCACAAATTACAATTGAGCAACATCGAAAGCTCAATTAAACTGTCAAGATATTTAATGTTTTCATAAAGGTTATGCGAAAAGAATTGCCAGCCGGATAAAGTGTGGGCTTTTAAGACAATAACTTACGGATGCTCAAAATTTAGTGTAAGGATATTTAGTGAGCGAGGTTGGCAAGCTGTCTAACTTGAAAATACGTATTGGTACAGGCCGACAGAACGGCGCCTAGTTGAATGTTAAATCAAGTAGTGGTACGATTTGCATTCAGAAAAGTTATTATAGGTCTAAATGGGTGAGTAGGAGACATATTAATTGCTGTGTTTCATAAAGTCGCTGACTTTCGCAGTTTATTATACGGCTTTTCAGACCCTTCGTAGTTTACTGGAGTTAATTTTGTTGTTGCTTTTGTGTATTGGACGCATTCCAAATCAACACTTGTATACTCATTCTTGGAATATAGATAGATAGATAGATAGATAGATAGATAGATAGATAGATAGAGAGAGAGAGAGAGAGAGAGAGAGAGAGAGAGAGAGAGAGAGAGAGAGGTAGGTAGGTGTGTGTGTGTGTGTGTATGTGTGTGTGTGTGGTTTTGCATATGACATGAGCGAAATGGTGACATGTCATCATGTGATTACTATTCCTTCGCGCATTGTACAGAGATGCTGTTTTTCGTCTTTTCAGTTCGAAGATAATAATATCACTAACTGGTTTGACTTCCATGCGTAAGCGACTTACTGTGGCAATTGACCTTGAAAGGACATTTTGTAAGTTTAACATCGAAAATATGACTGTGTACTACAAAGAAAGCCATTAATGATCTATTCGAATGAAATGTTTTTGTTCAAACATGCCGGCACTGGAAATAAAGTTTATTTATCAGTATGTTCAAGTTCTGTTCTCCCACTTTCTATATCACATAAGGAACAGTGTTAAAATTTGAACAACCAAGATGTAGATAGGGATATCGGAACCTTCGCTAGCGAAGATGGGTTTATATGAGTGAAAACCTCGGTGTCCTGATCTCTGTCCTGCTATTTTATCCTCATCAGGCATTGTAAAAATGATTCAGCTTCTTTACAAATGCGTCCGTACACTGTCCAGGCTTCTCAAGTACATAGCAAACCTGAAAATAGTTTCGTCTGCGATTCGGAAAGCACGTGACAATGTGCTGTTTAGATAGATAAACGTTTCCACAGCCATTAGAGTTTGACAATTTACTTCGATGGTAGTCTCCATTTAATCCTTTCTTGTTGCAGACTTGTGCATCGCCTCTGTCTTCTTGATAATACGTGTGCTTGAGACCAGTGCAGACTTGTGCATCGCCTCTGTCTTCTTGATAATGTTTGTGAGACCAGTGCAGACTTATGTATCGCCTCTGTCTTCTTGATAATTCGTGTGAGACCAAACTTTTCACAAGCTAAAGAGAAATGATCCATTCTTGACTCTGTAATCTTAGTACTGACGAATTTAAACAATGAACGACGTATCGCGAATTTTATTTCAATAGAAGAAATTAGCTTTTATAGAAAATATTGTAATTCATCATCCCGAAGTATTAATTTCATTCTACTCTGATCGCATAATGGTTTCTGAAAATGAAATCAGATAAGACTTGCTATGTCAATCTCGATTTTGCATCCTCTTTTGCACAAAGCTATAGACGAATAATATTAAGATCAATTACGGTTAGAAGGAACATCAGTACAATAATGGCATCTTGGTACCGATTAAAAGCAAATGTCAAAACATGTAAACTGAGTACCGAAATGGGAAACTCTCATTACAAGACTATCATCAATGCATCTACTTGCAACAAAGATTTTTAAAAATGTGAAGAAAATACAATACTCAGAACGTTTTCTTACTATTAATTGTATTCATTAGGTGAACTTGAAAATGTTGAAAATTCATTCATTTTAATCCGACTAACCACTCTCATCTATATCTTCCTATGCATGATTAGGAATTGCTCAGAATGTAATATTAATGCAACCTTGAGCACAAGTTGTATTATTGTATGATATAAAACATCTCATTGGGATTGAAGACGTGTCAGCCTGATATGAACTAATTTGACGCATCGTGCCATCTGTAGCCATGCTGTTGGCTAAGGTTCTGCTTGTTTAAGATGTCAATAATATTTTCCACAGTTCTGTTTAAAACTTCAGAAATAAAATACTTGCAATTTAGAGTAAAAGGAAATGTGGTCATAAATTCAAATATTAATAGAAAATAATTCGTTAGGCACATGCGTCGTTGCTTCGCTTCAGTGTAGATTCATGTAGTATTACTTTATCGCTATTGTAAGTCTGAAAGTTCATCTCAATGCCTTAGTAGTTGACGATATGTATAAGTTGCAGTTTAGATGAAGTTAATGCCTGTACTTTTAGCAACAAGGTGCGGTATGCGTTATTGTGACAAACAGGACATATTACTCTTGGATACTTAATTTAGAGTAAAAAAAATAATTAGTCTACCACGCTAGCAAGCCTGAGAGAATATGTTTGGTTTGGCATTTAAGGCATAAGAAGGTTATTCAATACCAAAGCAATCTACGTAATGTAAAATGACCAATAACAAACTATGGTAGGTGACTCAGTTGACGCTATTGGTAGGATTCGAACCTGTGTCTTTGGTCGTGTGTCTTGTACACGTCTTGGATGCATGACAATCAAAATTAGTGTTGCAGGATATTTGGTTTCGGACCTAAGGTGCTTCTTAACGACATAGTTCATGGTCAAACATTCGATTACTTATAACTCTTTCCGCTACACTGGAGACAGATTCATACTATACCTTTGGAGCCCCGAGTGGCCGAGTGATCTAAAGCGCTCTCCGTTATGGATTACTGCCATCTCACCTCTGTATGTGTGAATTCGAGTTTCAAATTCGGCCACCATGGGTATTTGAGAAAGCTTGCCAGTAGCTTCTCCTGAGGTCGGTGAATCTTTCCGGGGGGTTTTCTCGGGTTTCTCCTCCACCGCTAATACTTGACACCATGTCATGTGCTGAAAATGGCATTAAACCCTAAAACAACAATACTATAAGGTACCCAGTATATAGTTCTCGAAATTATTTCATATCTTTAATCTAGGCCACAAAGAATTCCAACCATCCTGAAATATCTTCATCTTGAAGCAAAAGGTTCAGCGTAGACATGCAAGTAATAAATGTCATTTTGCTAAACAATGTAAGCAGACGGCATTTTCAGATAGAAAATAGGCGTTGTATTTAATATTATAACAACTATCCTATGTATCGGAATTATGGACCTCGGATGAAATTCAAAATGTGTAAATGGACATTTGAACAGACAAAATAAACATCTAAGCATATAGAAAGGAAAGTGTATTTCTGTCTTCTATCGCACCTTTAAAATGTGTGTTCTCTACTTCTACAGCCAAACAGACGCTAATTGAAACCCAAAATATACGATATTGTACAGCCAAACTCAGACGATAATTGTACAACTAGAACAGACGATACTTACTCTATCTTACTACTGTACCCAGAAAATACAAATAATGTAAAAAAATTAACAATATGCCAATATTGATACAAATTTTAAGATTCCTTTATTAACAAGATCTTACTTTTTTTCAAAAAGTCGTCCTTTTCTGTGTATTTTTATACAAATACTGTCAATTTTCAAAATTTTATAGTGTTGCTGAAGTTCAAGATTTGCACAGTCTCAATTCCCTCGCCTTTATGAAATCCGTCTAGAATACGTTTTTTTTTTTTACGATGCTTGCACAAATCATTGAATCAGATTTCTGAGTGCCTTTCAAACATTGTGCTTTCTTCAGTGATAACTAAAAATATTTTTAAAAAAGAATTGTTCTTCATTCTACTGAATAATCTTTACTTGCGATAATGTACAATGCATAATTATTATACTATTTAGGTCATCCAACTGGTTTATGTGTGTATCCGTACATAGCATCTCAGCACGTTATGCAAATACGCGTTATTGAGTCCTCTGGAAGTGTATCAAAATCAAATCTTGACGCATTTATGCAGTTTCGTCGAACCCAAAAACTATTTTGTTGTTCATGCCATAAATATAATCACATATTGGTGCTCATTCCAATCAAAACGATTAAATAATTTTAATATTTTGCTGACGGTTGGAAATTCAAGCATCGTTCGATACGCGTCGTTCGATATTTTTTGTGGGTGTTTAGAAAGCACTTACCTTTCGTTTCTTGGACATGACATAGGCAATAGTGTGTTCCAAGTGCAGTTAATAAACCAACAAACACAAAAACAATCCTTACGTCCAAATTATATAAATGATTCGAAGCGTTTAATAAATTACCTTTGACATGTGTACTGCTGAAATATCGTGTTTTATGTGCCTGGAAGAAATACATGACAAAACACCACAGCCACAAATTTGCATATAAACTTACAACATAGTTAAATGCATGGTGATAAATGGCTATGCATTATTACCAGTGCGAAACGTATTCTAGTTGAGATTGCAAAACTCATCCAAATTAATGAAGCAAGAGTCGAAAAGGAACAAATTTAAACGTTTCGCCTTATTGACAAGAACATACATTTCATTATCAACCTGGAAGGACTTTGTTTATTGGGTTCATGTACTGGTCTTAATACAATAAAGGAACCTATAAAACGTCTACGTTACATTTTTAATTAAAACTGTGGTTCGAAATCAATTATATCGATCCATCCCTGCCTATTGTTGTTTGAGAAGAAGACAAAACAGCCTTGTTGACAAAACTCTCAGTTAATCGCCATAGATGGACATTAGCTAGCTTCTTTTGAAGCACGATGAACTGCAATTTATATTTAATCAAAACTTGCCAAGACTTAGTACCAAACGTGTACTGAGAACAACACTTGTTAACCTTAATACCAATGGTGCAATGGAAACTGTCATCGAACGATGTCCTACCCTACGACCAACGTTCCCTCTAAGCGCGCGCGCGCAGCTGCTCAGGCATCCCAGCGCAGCTGAATTGTCAATCCAACGTTAAAACTTGCTCAATCCAACGTTAAATCTTCCTCGTCTCCGTAATGCTTGCGCAATGCAGCGACCACTGCACGCACATCTACCATTCGCTTAGAGGGAACGACAGGTCTAAGTTTTACATGAGAGGGTAATTGCGCACGACTACTGTTATAAACCTTTATTTGCCATGTATATTTTCCAATATGTTACGACTTTATTTAAAATTCATAGCAATACCCCAGTATGCTTTGCTCTTAAGAACTTAAAAGAATCTGGTTTATTCGTAGCCCTCGTATCTACCGCGCCAAATTAAAACTGTTTTTGTATTCAACAAGGCGCTTATGTGCTATAGTCTGTTTCATAAAGTATAAAAAACTAATCAACTGTGAAGATGGTCTTCTTTCCCGCTCGCTTCAGCCGATATTATCCTGTGAAGATGCTGTTCTAATATATATTTGCGTGTACTCTTCATTTACTGTATTAATTCATTCCGTAGAAACCCTTACAAGTCCGTCTATAACATTACGACAAATGCAATTCCTCTTAACGTCTATTGAAATATTCAAGAACAACTTTATCTTTACTTTTGTAGTAGCTGCTGTAGGATTTAATGCCATTTTTCACTGTGATATTTACATAGCTGCACTGAGCTAAACTAAGATACCTACGCTGATGTGTTACATGGCTACACCGTGATATTTACATATCTACGCTGATGTGTTACATGGCTACACCGTGATATTTACATATCTACGCTGATGTGTTACATGGCTACACCGTGATATTTACATAGCTACGCTGATGTGTTACATAGCTACACCGTGATATTTACATAGCTACACAGATGTGTTATATAGCTACACCTTGATATTTACATAGCTACACTGGTGTATTACATGGTTACACCGTTATATTTACATAGCTACGCTGATGTGTTATATAGCTACACCTTGATATTTACATAGCTACACTGGTGTGTTACATGGCTACACCGTGATATTTACATAGCTACACTGGTGTATTACATGGCTACACCGTGATATTTACATAGCTTCACTGATGTGTTACATGGCTACAATGTGATATTTACATATCTACACTGAGGTGTTACATGGCTACAATGTGATATGTACATATCTACACTGATGTGTTACATGGCTACAATGTGATATGTACATATCTACACTGATGTGTTACATGGCTACACCGTTATATTTACATAGCTACACTGATGTGTTACATGGCTACAATGTGATATTTACATATCTACACTGATGTGTTACATGGCTACAATGTGATATGTACATATCTACACTGATGTGTTACATGGCTACACCGTTATATTTACATAGCTACACTGATGTGTTACATGGCTATATTGTGATATTTACATATCTACACTGATGTGTTACATGGCTACACCGTTATATTTACATAGCTGCATTGAGACATTGAAATTGCAAGACCTTTTGCAACTTTTGACAATGTCTGTAAGTGATCGTTAAAATATAGTTCGCCGCTCAATTTGTTTCAATTCTTATTTAAACTGACGAAGATAAGACAAAACAAAGAAGTATGCCAGCAATCGAGTGTCGGTACAAATTAAACAGAAAGATTTGATTATTGTGCTGAATTTTAATTGCATTCGCCCCATATTAGACTGTCTTATCCTACAATGTTATTGCCTCGACGGATCATTTTATTTTAGAATTAAACACTGTTTTATTTTCCTGAATTATTTGTTATCCGTTTATCGTGTATCGGGATTTCGCTTGAGAATTTTACTGCATGATTTAAACTTGAAAAAGACAGCACTGGAATGAAATTGACAGATCTATTTAGTCACTTCTTCCGCCAAAGAGATGCAATTTTAACTTTTATTTGGTCTAATCAGCAACTCTACTGTGATAAAATAGCAACACAAAAAGAACACCACTTAAGCAATGGTTGGAATCATTTAAAGACATGCAAGATTAAACTCCCGGGATGAATCTCCAATGATATGTTATTTTCACTATAATGTTTAAAGAGAATCTTTAATGACTTCAGTCCTTGCCAAATGCTCTTCTCTCTCGCTACATACAAGCATTTCTACAACTTATCTTTTAAGCTAATCATTCGTTACTGGTACGTCATCAATTTATTATGATCCAATAATACATATAAGTAATATATTTGACAACGAATATTGATTAATTAGGAAATATCTCAACCTATTTATATAATCTAAACAAGTTTGTTGTCTTCCAGTACAAATTTCACATAAAGACTGAAAATGCTTTTAACCCAGAATATATCTCTTTAGGAGTCACAGATTCTTTTTTCATCAAATTCATGTTTGTTTGTTTTTGCTAATATTATCTATTCATGTTTGTTTGTTTTTGCTAATATTATCTATTCATGTTTGTTTGTTTTTGCTAATATTATCTATTCATGTTTGTTTGTTTTTGCTAATATTATCTATTCGTGCAATCCTTATATAAAAAGTACCTAAAATCCAAAATTCTTATCAAGTCTGTTACAGACCGGATTTGCTTGCATGCTGGTCCAGAAATATCTCACGAAATCGGTAAAGAGTTACGTTTAATTGACCTTCCAGTGTGAGTGTGTGTGTGTGTGTGTGTGTGTGTGCGTGTGCGTGCGTGCGTGTGCGTGCGTGTGTGTGTAATAATTTAATTTTTCGGAGCAAAACATTGAATTTTTTTTACATTTCCATCTTTCAAAGAGCTGGGGAAAAAAAGATCTGGCGCTGTTTAAGGTACAATAGTGCAGAGTGTCTGTAATTTTGTGAATGTCACAGATCATGTAACTAAAGAATGTGTCGACTTATAAGCTGAAATAATTCACAAAAACTTAGAGTTTGTGAAGATTCAATTAGGTAATTGATAAATAAACGAGAGAAAATGAATTTTTGTGGGGGCCCGCTTTTAATGAAACTTGTATTTCACGAAATGTTACAGAAGCCGCACGTGACCACAAAAACCTATACGTCATCTTCGTCTAGTGGGCTGGTTATGAGTCACGTGATTCTAATTTAAATATCTACTATAAACAAAAATGGCGGACACACGAGAGAGTCAAAAACGTAAAGGTCGCTCGCGCTTGTCGCTTTCCGAGAAGAAACGTCAAAAAACTGTCAGAGAGACCGAACGGGACTTATCAAGGATTCGTCATGGGGACCAGTTTGTTCGATGATTAGCATTGATGGAAGAGTTAGGACTGGCATCAGACACTGAAATGGCGAAGTTGTTGTTGGACAGGTAGGCCAATGTCTGTTTAATATGTTGATACACATTAGTTTCCCCAAAATCAAGTGCCTGTGATGTCTGTGTATAAGTGTTCTCCATTTTTCAATATCTTGTTCCTACTGTATGTTTCAAAGCACACTGTTTTATTAATACAATGTTTGCACAAGGACTTGATTTGCTTTGTAATATTCCCAAATTAGATGTGATCAGCTGATCAATAAAAGACATTATTTCACTCCGTGACTGCATTGTGTGTATTGTATGTTGGGATGGAATATATAATTTTCTTTATAACAGCGTGCTCATAAGGTAATTTTGTACATATGTCAGCTATCTTCGTGAGACAGGTTTTATAAATTCGGCGAGGGAACTTAGATACATCTTACAAGCGTTATCAGTATTTATATCATCTCTCTTCCTCACACACACACATATCAAGTAAGTTTTTTGTGTCAATTTGTTTAGATATGTTATTATGTGTCCCTGCTAAAATTAAATATTTCAGTTCTAAGTGTTTAACACAAATCACAAAGAAACAGATTTTTCAAATATAATTATAATACAAATGAATATTTATTACATATATTTAGTCACCAAGTTACAAAGAATGTAACAATGGATTATCCAAAGCATGCATAATCACTGGGCAGTACATCTTCATGCTTCACATCAACACCTGGTCAAGTGTTTTTACGACATACAGAGAGAATGAAGACACCTTCAATAACTGCTATTGAATCAGGAAGGTAAAAATTTAAAATTTCTTGCAGAATGTTCTTTTTGGGGGGAGTGGTTGCTATAGTTGTCATGTTACTGAAAACAATAATGTAACAAATACAATGCTGATAGAAGGACATTTTTAAAACTTTTGCAGCAGGTTAAGTCCCCACTTCATACTTTCCTTAGTTTGAGCTAAAATATAAAAAAATACCATGGATTTTACTTTCTCAGAAATGGGATAGGATGCCACAAGTTCAACTGCTAGCTGATGCATGGACAAAAGCTATGTTTACTGTAATTGTTTTGGTTAGGCAAAACATTCCAGTATACTGTGCTGGCTAACCCAGCTGTTTTTCCTCCACCGTCCACTTCCCTCACTACAGGTAAATGAATACTTTGAGACCCAGTGACTGTATACTTTGAAATTGTGATTACATATAACATATGCTTTCTTTATGCTGTTTTCCGTTTATAGCTATGTCCCACATGCAGTTCTTGCTAACACCCTCTTCGCATCAATCCACTTAGCTCATGCTGAATGCACATAGGACATTTAATTTAAAACAAAATATTGAGATAATTATAAGATGTCATATCTCAATAACTGATTTTAATTGTATGTATAAGAGGTAAATATCCTCTATGTTCAAATGAGCCACATGTATCTGGTGTACAAATGATGGGAGATGATATCAATAATTTTGAAGCCAATGGGCAAATATAGTTAATATACGTTTTTAATAGATTCTTAAAATTCCGTAATCTATTGCAGTGAACAAAATTAATTAACTCATTATGAATAGGTGTTTATTATACCTAGACATTATTGTATTCACCTTTTTTGTATACTTAGAATATGGTGTAAAGTTGTAATTGTTTTTTTTTAAGGTCAATAGCGAAGTCCTTAAAAAAAATGACATTAAATTTTATACATATTAAAAGGCTTCAAGTTTAATACCACCCCACCCTGGGTGAGACTGTATCAGTCGCCATGGTGTCTCCTTGGAAAGAGCACTAAGCTTGGATTTCCTCAGAAGATTAGAGCCAATAAAGTGTTGAAAGTGCTATAAAAATACCAAAAGAAAACCCTTGACAAGAAACTGAAAGCAAATAAGAAAAACAAAACAATACCTGGCCCTCAACAAATATGTTATAAAGTGAGCAAGTCATTAGCTGAATATTACTTAAGCTGGACATCACAGACTATACCTTTTTATTTCAGAGGCCAATTATTTGTCCTTCTAAAAGTTTGGACGGAAAGTCTATTACAGTCATATTAAATAATTTATATGTTTTTTGTGTGTTTGAGAGAGAAATGTAGACTGATATTTCACCAGAGAAATTTAACTTTAAATTTATTTTCTAAATATGTTTTATCGTATATAGCAGTGGTTCACAAAGGGGGGGGGGGGGAGTGACGGTATGAGGGGTGTGATTACTGAATGGGTGCTAATGCTGAATAATGCCGTCTCGGGTAGTACTTTGGAGATAGAACAAATAAGAACAAAAACATCCCCTCCTTAGGAATTGGTCACGAGGCTCAAATATTGGGTGAAAACTCAATATAGTTTAACATATGGGAATGCTTGTCACACAAGGTAAGAAAATACAATTTACTTTAAAACAGGTATCATCGCTGTTACAACAAAAAAGAGTGGCAGATGGTCCATCTACCCTTGCAAAGAAAAGAAAACATATCCCCCATATCAGGGAGCTTATTCAGAAAGCCCTCATCTGTTGACTTGAGGACACACATGGTATGAGGAGAAGAGAACTTAAGGAAGATGATTCCAGGAGAATTAGCAGAAACCTGGCACCTCAAGAACCACCATCATCTCAAGTTTTGGTGAAGGTGAAGATCTCTCGAGTTTAGCTATGTAATATATGAAAGGTGCTTGATATATGGATGTGTCTGCTAAGATTACAGTTATGTAAGTGTCAGTAGTTGAAAACAATGTATAATGTAAGTGCTGAAAATTTTTATATTGATAATATATGACCTTACCCAGAATAGACTGGTGTTTAAAAATATCTGAATGGAAACATTATTGTTTGATGGTATATTATGTGCATTTACAACAAAACAAAGAATGAAGTCAAATGATTATGTATTCATTTATATATAAATTTGTGCCAGTAAGAAGTGTTTAATAAAAGTTTAGGCAAGCTGTGAGGAGATGAAACCAGTGTATTGTCCAAAAGCATCTGGATATTTGTCACGTATCCGCCAGACACTGCAAGAGGGAATGACACATCTCTGTCCAGACCCTAGTCTTCCATGCTGTCATAGTATGAACTGCCTATATTCAGCATGCCTGTTCGCGCTCATAAAGTCAACTTCATCGTCAAGTACAAGAACATCCCGTAGGTACATCCTGGCCAATGCATGTACAGCTTCATCAAGGATTTCAGAGAGCTCGGATTTCATAAAAAGAATCTCTATGAACTTGATATTACCCTAGAATTGCCTTTTAATTAGTATTTAATCAGTTGATATACATAAATTTACCCTCAGCTGCACTATTGTGCCTTTAAAGCAAATGACACTATAATGTAGCTTTTATATAATTCGAAACAATAATCTTGAGATAAATTAAAACGAACAATCTCGTCTCGAAAAAAATAGCAGACTCATCCCAAAAATGAAATAATCATTAACTTGCACTTACAATAGACAAATTTGCTATGAGGTCAATTGTTGAGAGTTGGGGTTGGGGATTCCAAAATTTAAAAAGGGCGCTGACTTAAATTCTAAATGGCATCCAAAAAAAGCATACATCTATTTAATCAAAGTGTGCATAATACTTAATAAACCTGTGCAAGAATATGACGATAGTCAAAATTTGCATTGACGTGTGTGTGTGTGTGTGTGTGTGTGTGTGTGTGTGTGTGTTGTTTTAGCGGGTGGGAGGAGGGACTTAACAAGCTGGACCTTCCCCTGGTCTGGCCCTGAAAATATGTTTATTAACTGGTGTATAAGTTGTCATCTAAAGACGGTACCTAAAGTTAAATGATTAAGCCTACACTTTAGCTGAAATCCTGCATAAGACATAGTGCTGATATTAAAGGGCGTCATATGACATAGTGCTGATACTAAAGGTCGTCATAAGACATAGTGCTGACATTAAAGGGCGTCATATGACATAGTGCTGATACTAAAGGGCGTCATAAGACATAGTGCTGATATTAAAGGGCGTCATGACAAAAATGGGAAGTGTTGACACTGAAGTCTACAATTTACACTACTGATAGGCATGGAAACTTTGAGTGGGATGGTAATAATCTGGACAAGTTGTTTTCTGGGAGAACCAGTGAACATAAAACACACACTGTCTCATAAAACGAGAAAATATTTAGGGGACTATACCAATTACATAAACATTAAACAGAAAACAACCGTTCTCTTGAAAATCATTGGTTGACTTTTGGTCTTACAAAGGAGTACATTTACTTAACACATTACCACCCACTAGTAAATAACAAAATAAAATGACGTTTGTTTCCGTTCCATTTTAAAATCAGAGTGTTTTTTTAAAGCTGGCTTTTGACCGAATATCTTTCATGATATCTCATTCATCCGCCATGTTTTCATATATGACACTTGTAAAACGTAGTTAAAAGTTCATATATTTCATTATATTTTGATTTGACTGAGAAATTGCTAAAGCTACGTTAAAAATCCAAATCACACACACACATACATACACATACACACACACTGGCGTGGCGACAGAGTAATAAAAGCTTCAAAATATAGTAGTTCTTTCGCCTCTGTATGGTAATTTTCAATATTATTATGTGTATCTTCATTTACGTCAAAGGAATCCAGAATGACATTATACTACGAGGAACGGTAATTGAACCCAGAACACAATTAATTTTACAATATATTCTCTACATTTGTTTCTCAGTACTGAATTTTCTACTGTGTGACAATCCATTGTTAATCTAAAATACCTTCAAAGATGACTTCACTGTGAAGTTCTTGTCATAGTTACACCGGCATTATTTTTTTTATTTATTTTTTGGGATAGGCTGGACCATAAACAAACCAGAGTGCAATAACTCAGATTTCACTTCCGGATCATCAACAAGACCTTATCACTCACTGTACACTGAATCGCTCCAGTGGCGTAGTGGTTAGAGCGTCCGCAGCACGTGGGTTCTATACCCAGCCGAGTCAGATCAAAGACTTACAAAAATGGTACTAACAGCTGCCTCGCTTGGCGCTCAGCAATAAGAGGTTGATGTTAGGACTGGTTGGCCTGGTGTCAGGATAATGTGAATGGGTGAGACATCATGCTACATGTCTGCGGCATGATGCTGCAGTGCTAGACATCACTATAAAATGCCTCACTGCAGACATCGTAGCGATATGACTGACAAATTGTTAAAGCTACGTTAAAAGTCCTAATCAAACAAACGAAACCTCACTGTACACTGTGATCGAGACACATACAGACAATCACACCATCAGCTCATGTTCTAAAGAATAAACAATTGCCTTTAATCGATACCAAGAATGCCTAAATCTAACTCTTGTATTATCACCAAAAAGGTATGGTTGGTGTTTACAGGCAAGACAATTGCTGCTCAAACTCGTCAGATTCCCAGTATTTAGCGAATCATCCTATGAAACTTTTATCTGGCACCTTCTGCTCAATTTATGTACGTTTCTATATTTAAAAGACATTTTCTTTATTCATTGATTACTGTCAGAGGAATCCGGAGTGAATATGTATTGAGAACAGAGTTAAATAAATGGGTGAAATGGTGTGTCTCCCATGCGTGAATTGCCAACTTGGCGGAGAGGGTAGTACGTACAGTGAAGGTAGTAGTTGTGTAACCTGGAGCCTGGTTAGATGTCTAGTGGAGATATCTAATTTTCTAATTTGTACTATTTTTCTCTCACTATCTATTTCTTCATCTATCAAATTAACAAACCTCCAAATAAGATGCATTTAAAGCAAATAACATGCACACATGCACATTCATACAATCTCTCTCTCTCTCTCTCTCTCTCTCTCTCTCTCTCTCTCTCTCTCTCTCTCTCTCTCTCTCTCTCTCTCTCATATATTTTATTGATTTTAATTAATTTCATGTCCCTTAATAATAATTGATACTTTTGCTAATTGGATATTTGTCCTATAAATCGATACATGAATATAGATTGGCACTTAGATATATCATTCAGTACGGATTTGTGAGCGAATCGAAAACAGTCAGAGGTGTAATGGAAGGAATTTCAAAAGTACACGAATTCGAAACGGTGAAAACTGTAACGGGGTAACCATAACATTTCCAAACTTTTAATATATATATATATATATATATATATATATATATATATATATATATATATATATATATATATATATATATATATATATATATATCTATATATATGCGCCATCTCATTTCGACATGGTTGCCGTAACTCAATAACACAGTATGTGCATAATACTATACCGACGGTACTAACATTAAGGCCTATCAAATCTAATACTACTGCGAGAATTTTAGAGTAAGATTTACAGCAATTAAGATTAATGAATCCTTCTATTTGTCTGGTCTAAGAGCTGGGTCGACTTGACATTAATCAATGTTACGACGGAAACTCATTCCTTTTATCCCTTGAAATGCATGATTTATAATTTCCTAGTAAAATCGTCAAAACGTCATTTTCTCATTCACCATTGTAATGTTTTTATTAGGAACAACCGTAGTATGTCAAGATATAATCTTTTCCAGCCAGAAACATTCCCATTTATGTTTTAAAAATAAAAAGTTGATTTTTGTAATTACATCTTTTACACGATATTTTTTATATTGTACATCTCTTAAGGGCGTAACCATGACTTCTTAAAGAAAAATGTTTTGAGACTTAAATCATGTTTATATCTAGGAATAAAACCCGTTTAATCTCGTGAAAACTACATCATCTTTTAGCATGTTTACATCTAGGAATAAAACCCGTTTAATCTCGTGAAAAGTACATCATCTTTTAGCATGCTCAACAATACGAACTTCAAAAGTTGTTTTCTGGTTTTTTGTTCGGAAATTATTTTGACGTGCATTCAACTTTCAGGGTTAATCGGAGATTGACCCAAAACTTGAAAACTTAGTACTAGCTGCTAAGCTAATTATATTTTAATGAAATATTCATCAGGTTAATTTATTTTATCACGAAATGTTAATTATAGGTTTCCCTTGACAGTAGCTAAGATTTACAAGGATCAAGTCTTTAGGTAAATTCAGAGTCTCGTCTTTAATAGACTTAATAAATTTGAGGTCAGGATACTTTATATATATAAAAATACAAAATTGATAAAAATCCTATCTTACAGAATCAACACGACGCTAATTCTATACATCTATGTATAGTTTGTTTCGTGTTACACAGTGGCACCAAAATCTAATAAACATATATGGTTAATTGCTATTTTTAGGTTTGATAATTCCACAAAATGGTATTATTAAAGGATCATTTTAGGAAACTAATTACCTCGCTCAGATGTGTGTACCTAGTAACTGGCTTGAGAACTGTTTGAGAACTATCTTATCAGCACCTTTATATTTCCAAGAATCGTAAAATATATATGTCACATATGTGTTCTTAAATGTAGTAAAATACCACACATAGTTTTCCATTAATAGCTTCATCTTCCCTGCACTTATTCCACATAATGCAACAAAGAATCATTAACAGCTATGAGTCTATACAATTGCGACGCCAATACAAATAGCACACACACAAAAGGTACACATGTAAAGTCCTTGTGTATGGCTGACAAATTCTCATATTCACATTGTACTGGCGATTCGTATATAGCATGATATTCGCTGTCATCAAAGCATTTGTCTTATACAAAATTATTATAAAGGATTAAATTTACAACAGATACAATTATATTAAGTATTCAATTCTGATTTTCGTCTCCATTTTATAGTCGACCGCTTCTATGGCCCATGTGGTTAGAGCTTCCGCCTTGGATGCGGGAGGTCACGGATTCGATGCCCGGAAGAGTTACCAAAGACTTGTCCGTTTGGATCTTTCAGGTTGACTCAGGAAGGATTCACAAGGACAGCCTGCGTCTTAAATTTGTAGGAATAAAAACAAAAGTGTACACATGATCAAGCTCAAAAGTAATTAAAACACTTCATGTATTATCATCAACGTTTTGCAATATAATTTCAAAATATTGTATTTCCTTGTCTCTCGCAAGAAAAGTTAACTAAATGAGCAGGGTGTCTACCCGATTTTATCTTTAATACATGTCAAAAGCGATATTCTTGATTTAAAAGTTGTGCCGGAGGATTATTTTGTGCAAAACGATCGTAGGAATGAAATTACATCATTTAGAAATATTAAATCCGTACTAAAAGCCTGTTTCCAACACATAATTGGAAATTCAATAAATAATCATCTGTTCATCCCTTGCGTGAATGTCAAGTCCTCAATTTAAATTAAATTTGCACTTATATTTTGCAGATAAATAAAGCTTACAGAATTTCAATGCAATTCAATTAGAATGTGTAGTAGCAATTAAATCGAAATAAGTATGGTTTATAGTAAATCTGTTGAATTCTTTAGCAAATAGAATTTATCTGTGCAAACTGTAAATTCACTACGTCACGGTCTTATATTAAAACCAGAGCATTTCGTACAGTCATTATATATTTTGTGCCGGAACATTCAATACCTGCAAATCGATCTGTTCAAATCTGTGCATTGCCTACTTGAAGACATGCTTGTATCCATCATTTGGGATATCATTTCCACGGAATGATCTAGAAGGATGAATGTTGTAGAAGAGAAAATGGTGATCATTTGTCCATGGCTTCAATAAAGTAATTTGCAAGGGCGTCTTCACACTAAAAGTAATCAGAGATAATCAGATATTGAAATGTCTAGTTGAGAAAAATGAAGTGGCTTATGCACGCAGTGTTTGCCCCAGAATTGTTCCGATAAATTAGATTTCAAATATTCACTTACTGCGGATGCTCAATTGTAATTTTTTTCTTTCGTCAGATGTTTCACCATTTATTCGATAATAAATACATCTACCATCATTTTAAATTTAGAAATTCTCTGTTCAGCGCGATAACTCTTTAAATGAATGTAAATTGATTGAGTTGATAATAATTTGAAGTAAGTTATAACCATATATTGTAACTCTCAAAAATATTATAATTTGGGTTTTTGCTGATGATACCATCGTCCTTACCAAACAGTACAAAGCTATTTATTATACAGTTGTCAATTCGCATGACCTTTCAGTATGAAGTATCATGTTGTCAAGTCACGTGATCATCTGTACAATGTTTTTTTCCCATTGCCAAGTCACATGCTCAAGCATTCAATATATTTCGAATGAAATCAAACGTCACATTTCACGTAAATGTATGCGTAAAAGAGTTTTTTTTAATTTAATTAATTTTTTAATAGTTTTTTTAATTTAATTTATTTTTGTCACTCATATATAGTTTTATTCTGTTTCACTTTTTCATTAATTTCTTCTTACTGTTTGTTGCTACCTCGTGCATCTGTCAACTTTTTTGCTTCTTTGGATCAATGTGCACTTTCTATTTTCATCTCTTTTTCATCTATCAAATTAACAAACCTCCAAATAAGATGCATCTAAAGCAAATAACATGCACATTCATACAATCTCTCTCTCTCTCTCTCTCTCTCTCTCTCTCTCTCTCTCTCTCTCTCTCTCTCTCTCTCTCTCTCTCTCTCGATCTTGATCTTGATCTTGATCTTGATCGTATGTGCGTATGTGCTACGGCCACGCCGCAACCCTGCCTAATCAACAGTTAAGATATTTTCCAAGTCAAGACCACTTCTTTCGAGGATCAATCGCTCCAATACGTTAAAAAAAAGACTGAAAGCAAGAAGATCGGCCAATAACTCATCGCATTGTGGGGATCTTTACCAGGCTTTGGGTTCGTAAAGATCTTTGTCTGAAGCCACAAAGACGGCATGCACTTTTCCCTAACATCCCGGGTGCAAAACGTGGTGCAATTAAAAACGGAAGATAGTAAAAGAAACGGACTTTTGTGACGTATTTTAAAATTTCATTGAGGTTCCGATTCATAAGAATACGACATAAACGTTACTGTCTCTCTGTCTTGATTTGGTTTTTTAAATATGGATAAGGTATTCAATATTTTTACTTTGATTATAATAGTATACCGATGTTATAGGGTGATAGTAAAGTTGTTTTGTTATTTTTATTAAAAAAAAAACATATTTATATAATACTTAGTACCCCTTCTTTCACATATTACTACACGTAAGAAGTCGACAAGTGTGTGTTGGTCATTCCAAAAAGCTTATGTATACGTTATGAGGGGTATTTGATCGTACATGTTTCTGTTGGATAGTGGATACATGAATATTGGGTAGTAGTTGTTGTGTCAACGTTACATTTCCTTTGTGATCTTATATTTCAAAATGGACGCGTAAGTTTGACCTTATACAGGCCATCATGTGTTACAACCATATACATGTGTAATATTACATTCCCCTTTGGAGACAAACAAAACGTTAAATTCTCGTTTGAAGTAATACTGGCCCACAATGATAACCGTATGAACATTTTTGACATTATATTTCCCTTACCTCTATAAATCATACAAATAGCGGTATAATATTCAATTCCTATTGTCCAAAGAGATTTCAAATAAACACATGTTAATTCCCATAGTCCCCAAACAGTCCCATAATGTTCAACCTATGTACTAATGAATCAACCAAGTATTAGGACTCTGGCTATATCGGACATGAAACCGTTTTTCCTCAAACAATTCAGCATGGCTTTAGCAATCAACCATCTTCCTTTGTTTGTCAATAATAGTTCTAATTAAGTCATTTGCAGTACATTCCTATGTTTATTTTGTAGGATCAAAGTAGCTCCAACAGCTTTACTCGTTATAAGTTGTTAAAGAAAATTCAAAAACCAGTTTTACAAAATAACAAAACGCTCCTTATAGATCTGATTTTACCCACCCCACCCCCCTCTCTCTCTCTCTCTCTCTCTCTCTCTCTCTCTCTCTCTCTCTCTCTCTCTCTCTCTCTCTCTCATAGAGTATGGACCATAATCGTGGTTCGATGCGCCGGGCTTAGCAGACCAAAGACAAACCAGTTATTGCCTCTCATCTATGTACACAGTCATTCTGGATTCCTCTGACAGATATTATTACATATATAGGTTAATTCAAATGCTACAATTATACACCTGAATGGAATGTGTTGTTCATGGGTACATCAGAAATATGTCATATAATATAAAGTTATTTACATATATAGAGAAAGAATATTATCATACAGATCAGGTACTTTACATTTCCTTCTCCATTGAGATTGTATCTCATATATGCGGTTTACGGCACCCATCAACTTATCTGCACTAAACTCCATGTCCTCGCAATATCCCAACTTTAGGATGTAACATAATCGTGGACGTCGGGATTCGTTCATAGCAGGCACTTTCGCATGGAGACCAATTAATTAACTCTCTTCAATGTACACAGTCACTCCGGATTCCTCTGACAGAAATCTATGCATACGGAAGTTACAAATATACGACAAAGCGAAAAATGTTATCCATCAACATTAAAATCGGTGCGAGAGTATCTGCACCGAAATAACCGATAACCATTAAATGCAATATGGTTAAAAGCGGAAATCGCTGTAGTTTTATCTTATGTTTTCCTGACTTTCTAGACAGAAATATAGTTGCTGTTTTTGAGGCAGTTATTAAGACACGCTCGTTAAGTTACGCTGGGTAAGTGACGCTTCTTTAGATATTTCGTTTATTCACGCAGAAAACTCATCAAGTAGTACAGTTAGAAAACAGAAGAGAAAATCGGATGAAAATTGGAATCTCCTACATAATGGATTTGATTGACACCGATACGAGGTCATGTATAGTTGACCTTTTAATACACCAATTATATCACGGAAGTGACGTTTCTGAACGGGGTAAACGTCAATCGCAACATTGTGCATTACAATAACGTTCCCTGACACGAAATGACACGCATTATCTGATAGGTTCTACCTGGAATTGTAAAGGTAACCAGAACAAGAACTTTTGTTGGTGCATGTTAGATTCACCTTTTTTTAGCAGCTATTAATTTAAAGCAGACTAACAGAAATATATAATACATTCTTTAGGTTTCTAAATCGTTTAGTCTTAGCCAATTTATTGATGTACATCAATCATACCGACGTAAGTTATCCTTCAGATTTCTTAAACGTTTTGTTTTTACCAAGACTATTCACATCTGATTTACTTTTTCTGTTTTCATTAATCAAAGTATGATGCAAAGAAAGTAATAACTAAAGTAACGAGATCGATAATCTAAGCAAAAAGGAAAAACTATTATTATCTGCGAAAGAAAACCATTCGTATCCAGGTCAGATGTAATTAGCGTAACTTACTGCTACGATCACTCAGGGACGAATAAATTTACTGACGTCGATTTCTAATTTGCCGTTGCTCCGATGATTGTTTGTTGTTCAATTAAACTCGGTCATTATTTAAAGCGTATTGTTACAGAGATTACAAGAACGCATACAAATAATACAAATACATGAACTATAAAAGCGAAGAAATTTTGAATACATGTAGTGCTATATTCATTTTACATGTCCTCGGCATATATATATATATATATATATATATATATATATATATATATATATATATATATATATATATATATATATATATATATATATATATTCATATGAATTCTGATATATTATTATAGATGCGTATTGTTAGAGCGGTCATGTAAACGAAAATAACGTGTTTATACAGCATGGGTTCATAAATTGTGATCAAAAGCAGAACAATGACAGTTATATTCTATTTGAATATCTTGCTTTAAAAAAGGCGAAAACAATTGATTGAGCAATCCAACTGATCCAAGGATGTATCATTGCAATCGTTGTGAGTACTGTTTTTTTAACAGCGATCACATACATCCTAGCAAATATTTTCAAACGCTAAAAAATCATTCGGAAAATTGCACAACCACCTCCAATGATATTGTGAGGCAGAGAGGTGAGGCAATTTTTTTAAATACAATAAACTTTCATAGGGTACTCAATTCAGAATAGAACGTATATTACTTCATTTGAAATTTTTCTTCTACGTTTAACTATTGAGAAGTAAGACACAAATATCACGAACAGCATAGCAAATGTGTATGTCAGAAGTGTAAGTTTGGGCATTTAAAGAGTTTCTCCATTTACCATTATAATGCCTGCAAGGTATGGTCAAAGAGTAAGTATCCATAGTTTTGACACAAATTAGATATCCATAAATTTGACATTAAATTGGTATCCATAACTTTGATACGAAATTGGTATCCATAAATATGACACGAAATAGGTATCCATAATTTTGACACGAAATAGGTATCCATAAATTTGACATGAAATGGTTATCCATAATTTTGACACGAAATAGGTATCCATAAATTTGACATTAAATAGATATCCATAAATTTGACATTAAATAGGTATCCATAATTTTGACACGAAATAGGTATCCATAAATTTGACACGAAATAGGTATCCATAAATTTGACACTAAATAGGTATCCATAAATTTGACATTAAATAGATATCCATAATTTTGATATGAAATTGGTATCCATAAATATGAC
The DNA here is from genome assembly GCA_029339505.1 of Unio delphinus. Taxonomy (NCBI): domain Eukaryota; kingdom Metazoa; phylum Mollusca; class Bivalvia; order Unionida; family Unionidae; genus Unio; species Unio delphinus. The sequence continues at coordinate 2,857,816 of JAQISU010000029.1, read as the reverse complement.
ACGAAATTGGCATCCATAATTCTGACGCGAAATAGGTATCCATAATTTTGACAATAAATATGTATCCATAATTTTGACAATAAATAGGTATCCATAATTTTGACATGAAATAGTTATCCATAATGTTTGCACGATACATGTATCTTCTAAACAGTTGGCATTATGCGCAATCTCTTTCATAGAATGATGACTATGGGGTTTCATGTATAGAGGACTAAACAATTAGTCTAAATAAAACAAATCTTCATATCTGACCTTTAATATAGTATCATCCATGAAACCCTTATGTTAGGGAATCTGTCTATGTTATAAAACATCTGTTCAATCTTTAATTTTAGATGCAGTATTTATTTGACGTTTTGAGAAACTATTGCATTTGTGCATAAATTATAATTTTGACCTTACCGGACTATGACATACATTCTCAAATGAACTATCATAAAATTCAATGTAAATTCATCATGCGGCATCATCCTTTTCTCAAAGCGTTACCATGGTTCTTACAATTCTCAGCTTTTACCCTTTCTTCCGCTCTGTCGCCTGGTAAAGTCACCATTCCCATTCTATAAAATTTCCTTTATGATCTTCTGGTCCGATTTGGTCTTTAATGATCATTCCGAGGCCTAAAACAATCCAAGCACAAATGTACTCGCCTTGATTTGCTCTCTAATGACAGTATGCCGACAAGATTGGTTACGTTAATGATAGATCCTTCAACCTAGTACAGTAATCCGTTCTGACAGCACTGATCCAATTTTGCGTAATTACTTGGTAACGAGAAACCCTCAAGTCTACGCTTCCTGGCTCTCGTTATCCGGCGCAGTATTACCTTCTTCCGGCAAATTACGAGCGATTTCGATCTTAATCTCACATTTTTAATTTATTTTTGCGTTAACGAATAAAGATTATCGCTTGCAAAATTCACCTTTGCGTTCATTTTATGGTATTCATTTCTAGTCTGGTTATAGCGTTGACCCAGATTTCCTCAATCTTGCTGAATTCATCCACGGAATTATAGAATATCCGAAAACTCTTACAGCACTGTGGTGAAAGCGACTTGTTAATTTCGGACAAGAACACGTTAGCAGAGACCCAAAAAAAAATTATTTGCCCGTGCACCAGTCTAAACCGCTGCTTAAGCAAACCTACATCTTACAAAATTATTAATCAATTGATGATTTTAAAAATGTTATATTAGTGAATATCTTAGCACATTTTTTTTATTAATCTGTGCTTGTATTTCGACATAACGCAAAATTGTAATTTCTGTATGGTTTTTTTGTTTCAAAAGATTACATGTACAAACGTTAAAGACAAAAAAGAAACCCTCGACCTCCATACCAACCTCGGCAATTTTCAGTATTTTTGTTTCGCAAGATTATACGCACAAATAAAACGACAAAAGAAAAGAAACTCTCCACCCCCCACCCCCACCCACCCACACATTATTATCTAAGTGCCTGTAAATCCATTTTTATTCCAGGAACTGTTTTTTTTCCGTGGCTGAATATCCCATATTAATCCTATCTAATATAATGATGTAAAGACACCGCTGAGAAGAAAAATTGAATTGTTCGTTGCAACTAATATATACTTGCAAGGTTTTGAAATGGGTGAGCTAACTAATGCATTGGTTAAAAAGAAAACGTATCCAATAGTGATTTATCTAATGTATCTTGAGAGTAGATTTAACACATTTAAGTTGAAGTCACCCATTATCTCTATAAACCGCAAGTAATGGCATCTTCTGCTATTGACATTTACATGTTGTATACATACCAGAATATGTATTTGTCTAAGTGAAGATTCATTTAAAATCACCCTAAATGTTAAGTTCAAGATCATATTGCCCATGAAGGTGTAGCGAGTCTTTTTATTCGTTTTGACACAAGCACTAGTATCGCCTACACTTGCCTTCCTAACTGGGCTACTGTAGGATTGGAAGGAAAGGTCATCAGAAGAAAAACGATGGATTAACTCAAATTTCGATTAAAACAACTGTAGCATATACTGACAATTATGTATGCAGCCTAACTCATTTCGACAAAATAATTTTAGCTTTGCAAACACGATCGACGGATTGTACGAGGAGTTTGGAGCCAAACTCTCATGAATGTCAGCGGCTAAAGTAGCACGTTCTTCAACAATGTATAATTAAGACTAAGGTGCATACCTTGTGGTGCACAAGACAATTTGTGAAAATATATAATATATACAATTTGTTCGCTAAAAAGTTAATTATCCAAGTGAGCATAACTGAAATCAATGTGAGATTCCACATTTCGAAAAATTCAGATGCAGCGTTATTATCTCATCTTTAGATCATGAACATGGACGAAACATGAAGCAGTAGCAATAATTTGAAATAGGGCCAAATAATTTAAGTCTATGCCGGAACAAATTAGTTGCCCAAATTAAACGCACGTGACACAAACCTACATTCCGTAATTACATTTTGATGAATGGTACTGGTGGCACCAGGTGACCTCATTATTTCGCTTCATAAAGAAAAGGGACACGGTAAAGTATAAATTCAAACGGCAGTAAACAATAAAAGTTTGGTTTGGCTTAGTGCTCTACGGCACGGCAGCACATACAGGTTATTTAGCACCGATGCAATTGGAGTCAAGTCCCTTGCCCGAGGAAACGCCAATATAGCAGACCCAGACTGCTTAAGAATAAAAGATACAATACAAATATAATGATGAATGAGAAACTTTGTCTAGAAATGGGTCTTTCGTAGTCATGTTTGAATCCGAGTGTTATTTTCTGAAATGTTTAAGGAGCTATGCATAACGCTGCAGTACTAGAAACTATGTATATTTGGAAATCGTATTTCTAGTTACAAACTAGTAATTGCATCCAAAGTATGTTGTAGTACAAAGAAGATTAACATTATGAGCACTATCAACGTGGACTATAGAAAGAGTATAGTTACCAAGAGTAACCAAGCATAATTTAAACATATTGTCAAGTTGCAATAAGTAAGAAACGTATAATTTGCAATTTAAAATTTAGAGATATCATTTATCAACGACGTTTTTCTAATCGGGTTCTAAACTTAAAACAGATAAAACAGTTTTCGCATTAAATTCTGAATATGAATGTAATGAGCAATACGATATTCTATGCAAAACGAGCTATTAAAGTGCAGATGTTGTTTTTATACATTTCTGTACCTGACGTTGGAACCATTCTTAACTTTTAACAATTATCAATGTCGGCAGATATTTAATTTTATGTTCGGCTTGATAATTCCCTAGTGTTCTAATAAAGCAGCCACGCTTTATTTTAAAATTTAATAACCATAAAATCTTGTAAGTAACGGTAGCCCTACTCAGCATTAATATGTTACAGAATACCTGTTTAGATTTTATTACACAGAATATTGTCTACAAGTTTTTAATTAATTAGCAAAATTACATGCTATATTCACAATATCGCCAATAAAAACGATGACATTGATGATCATAGAGTCACACTTTCCAGCGCCTGCTTTAGAATCAATATTAGGACGGTTAATCAATGTACTTCAAGTGCAAGACAAACACGATTAACACCATTAAGCATTTGCAGACCGGAACTATTATTGCTTCCCATCCGGTCCAATATGCATATCCAATATTTTAACTTGTTTAAGTACTGAAGACAAACTGACAGACATGTATTAAAGGCTATTATAAATTGTCACACTTTTGAAACCAATTTAGGCACCTGATGTGCCTGTGGCATATGATATTTTGATATTTGTAAAACTCTCAAGACAAGTCTCACGTTTTGTTGTTAATTGGTTTCCTTCTACATAATAATTGAACGGTACAAAATAATAACAGAGACCCACATTTGTATCAAACATTGTTTTGAGCCCAAGATTTAAAAAGAAAGAAAAACAACTGTACGCTTTGGCTAAAATAATCTGCATTTCAAAACAGTAGAATTTTAAAAGGTCATCAGAGATGTATAATGATAAATCCAGTAAGCAGTGAGTATAGGCAAGTATGGCCAATCATTTAAAATATCCTAAATGTACAGCCATCAGCACATATTTCCTTTCAAAATACTAAGAAATGATTCTTTATCCTTAAAACTTATATGAAAATATAAGTGAGAGTGAAACCGATTGACGCACTGAGTATGACATTATTGTTTTGTGATATTGTTGATGAATTATTGATGCGTAAAAGAAACGTGTTTACCAAGCACAGTGAGCCTTTTTACATACTCTATGAAAAAGTATGTACATAAATACAACCCCCTTCCTAAAAACAACAAAGGCTTACACAGAAGGAAATTAAAAAGAAAATAACCTAAAGGGTCGAAGATTAAGGTAAGAGAAATGTAAATATGTGGTTTTAGTTGGCAACAATCAAATGTTTATCTCATTTTTATTTACACTGAATCTTTTCTTGAAGATCATAATCAGTAGACAGTTTCGTTAGGTAAAATCTCAGTAAAACGGCTGAGAGAAACATTGAAATGATCCATATTTTACCATGTTATAAGATCTATGAACAAGGGTGATATTAAAAAGTCTAAGAGAGTTTTCGACAATCTACTTAACACGTTTGGATACAAGCTGCATATTGAAAATAACTGCGCATTTAATATTTCACATTAATAGGTATTAACTACCGAGTGAAATCAAGTACATTAATATCTGATCTTGCAATAATAACGTAAACATTTGTGCTATTTATAAAAAGTAATGGAAGCATATTTCCATCCGGTTAAATTAATTTTAAATACTTCAAAAAAAGATGCACACGTGCCATCGAAATACAGTGCAAATACAGTCATAAGGCATCGAAGAGGATTTTTTAAAGGACATTATATAATTTTAAGAGTATATGAAATGTTAAAATAAATCCCTTTCCATGTTTGTTATTTCATTAAACCCTGTTGTAAGAATGATCAGCACTGCAAAAATAATTGGAAGTCCTTTTTTGTCAAGCAACAACAAGCCCATCATATTGCCAGAAAGACCAAAACGATGAACGGTAAAAATAACCAAAGACACTAGTACTTTTCTTCATGTTTTATGAAATCTATTTTGTAACAAGTACGGGAATTGTAATTAAGGGAAAAACAAACCAATATAAAGCAATGCATACATCATTGTCTCTTTAATAAAATTATTAGACTGTGTTACTACCCTCAATATTTAAACCGACCGATGAAGCGTAAAATATATATATCTTATCTTGTTCCATTCCTATTTGTAGCTGAGAGAAATATGCTACTTTATTTGTAGGAGGTCGATCATGTGTAAGAAGTAGATTGCATGCGCAGACAAGAATAACTTTTAATAAAGATACACGGGGAATGTGTATGAAAAACGGCTAATGTATATCCTTACAATGAAGATGTATGAGAGCATTTGTGAAGACAGCATGATGAGCAAATTTGCTGCGCTAACAGGGACTGATAGCTTTATAGTGGTACACACAAGGTTATCATCGAAAACGACGATATCTTTGAGAAAAGCTAAAATACTGTAAACCAGAATAGACAGGTAATTTAATCAGACGGGCATTGATATCAGTAAAGACGAAATACAACAATATGTGTGTTTGTACAACACGTACGTTCCCATTGCTCAACTGCACTGAACGACAGCTCGTGTTTGTTTTACATTAAACTTTTTAGAGATTCATTTAAAGATTTGAAAATATATTCAGGTCATCTACATATACATAACAATATACCTTAAATTATCTATGCTGACTGCAAAAGTTCGAAACTGTGTAAGAAATATATAACCAATTGCTGTCCTTGCCTGAAAACGTCATCAGGTTCTTTTCAGGTTTCATGGCGAACACGTGATGTTCGACTTGAGAAGCTCCAACAAACATATCTGTAATGTCTTTTCCTTGGATTTATTACAAGATCAAGTTACACGGTCATTGACTATGAATGTGTTAACAATGTATAGCGAAACAAGTTATTTAAGGTGCTTGTATGAAGGGCGTTAACGATATATAGAGATTATTTATAAGGGAATACAAGTTAAATTGTTAAGAAAGTAAGAAGTAATGGAAAGTGAAGGTAGAAAACATTAACAATGACGCCAGTACAGAGCGGCTTGATATATATATATATATATATATATATATATATATATATATATATATATATATATATATATATATATATATATATATATATATATATATATATATATATATATATAACCATAAATGTACATGAAAGAACATAAACCATTCAAGAGAAAGCTTTCATCCTTCACAATATTTCTATAAAATATATACATAGCCAAAAACACGTTTCTGAAAACTGCGCGGGTTAATAATTTTTGTTAAATGATTTTTAGAGAGAAATTATTTTAAAGCGATGGCAGAAACTTTTCAGTTCAATATGATATATACTTTTTCCAAATGCCGTGCTCACACAGGGCCCCTCGCATAAAAACTACTGGGACCTGCCAAAATGATCTAAATCAGGCCCTGCATTTGCTAAGGCCGTTATTACATTAGACAATGCTCTTTGCAATGATTTTGGAAGCAGCCCGAAAAAATATCAGATGACCCATTTGGCACTGAATCGTGCAGTATTTGAATTATGTTTGAAAACATACCTGAACAAATATAAATAGACCAATATCGTTCGTATTATGGATTGTTAATAGCTCACACGCCTCCAGTGTGCCTCATTACTGAAAGGCAACTAAACAAGGTCCATGCATGCAAAGGAATAGGAATGCTAAGCTATTAACTGTTGCTGTATTAAAGTTACATTATTCCATCATAAAATATCTAGGAATCATATGATGAGAAAGGAGGCTCATGTAGAAATCAAACATCTGCTTCATTATAAAGTGAGAACGTCTAAGAGAAATGTTACTGTGTCCAATTAAAAGAAGCGCATGCCCGTGTCACTCAGAAAAGAACCCTTGTGACAGAAAACGTATAAATGTCATGCAAGTCCTAAGTTTGAACGCACACCAAGCTGGATTTGTGTAGATCGGTCCGAAATCATACTTGTAAACACTCGTGCCTACTATCTGTATTGCGTTTTTGCATCACGCTCTGACACACACACACACACACACACACACACACACACACACACATACACACACACACACGCACACACAGTAGTCAGCATGGCAGGCAGAGGTATGTGTGTAAAGGTCAAACAGTCACGTACCTCCGAAAGGTCACATAAATACCCCCATGCACCGTCTTGGAGCTTACGTTTTATCAGTACGTGAATCTTGGTTGGGCATACTTGTACGTCCCGGTTAAATTATTGTCTAAAACATTTACAGACCACCATCAGACACTTCTGAGAGTCAAAATGGCAGATGTAATAGATAAATATGTCAAGGTAGAACAATCAAGCCACTAAAGTACGCAAGTGATCTCCAACTTACATCCAGATTTGAGATGCACAAGTGAGATTTAAGAAAAATGTAAAGACAGATAACAGTAATATATAATGATTAGACCTTTATTACTTAATGCTAATGAGCTTTAAATGCGTGTCATTTCCGGTGTCCAGTTCTCGGTATTTGCGTCTCAGTATATCGTCTTTGTCTGCAGTATATCGTCTTTGTCTGCAGCAGGGGCAGCTTCTATCCTTAACCTTTGTGAGCTAAAATGATCGGAGTTGATCCAGACAATCAGAGTGCAAGTCTTATCTCTGAATTAAATTTGCACTGGAAGCTGGTTGTTTGTTTGGTAAGTAAGTAAGTAAGTAAGTAAGTAAATCAATAAGTAGGTAAGCAACGGGCTTGAAGTGTTCCCCTACGAGTAAAGTAATCTTGTAATTGTATTACAAGGAAATTACAGCGGTTAGACAGGAATGAAATAGGTAATTGACTGCGTTGTCTTAAGGTGTGGTGGGATATTTAAAAAAGTAAATGCCATACTATTTATAGAACACTAGACTAGACATAGATAAATCAAATTATCATTTTCTTTAGCAGTTGTCTTCACTGATACTTATCTTGTTATGAGAGAAGCATGTAAATATTGTCAATAACGTTCTTTGCTTCAAATCGTTTGCAACTGTGCTGCAATAATTTTCTGCGTTATAACTTTTGGAGTTGAGCAAGCAAACTACATTAAATTTGTTTTCGTGAATGACTTGAACGAGGAGACAGGAAACCCATAAAAGATGTGCCCATACACAAGTGATGAAACAAAGGTAACTAGGAAAGTCATAAAAGATATGTCCATACGCAAGTGATGAAACAAAGGTAACTAGGAAAGCCATAAAATATGTGTCCATACACATGTGATAAAACAAGGTAAACAGTGAAGATGCTACATGCATCACTTCTACACTGTACGGCCGTTCATTATACTACGGTTTCTGTTATTTGAAATGGTCACGAACCATGTTTATATATCTGATAGTAACATTATGTTTATCAGTTACATGTACGTCATTTTTTTTTTACAAATGATTCCGCCAAAAGGCGGTATACACATTACAAATATAGCTGAAAGGCAGTGAATTAAATTTATTTGAAACTCTGGTCTTGAAACAAATATGTAATCACTATAGCAAAAACATAACATGGCATACACTGTTTTATCCTAATTTCAACACCAAAAACGTACATCTTCAAAATGATCAATATGACAGATAAACAACATTGTAGTAGTAGAAGTAATAGTATATGCAAATATATGCTATATTCATCTACATGGGGAAAACTTCTGATTAGTATTTGCATATTCTCAAATTACGATTTCCTACTTTTAAATAAATGCTATATAAAGATGTCAAGACTGATTCTTGAAATTCGGGGAGACAATGTTTCCAACGTGAATTTAACCTGTAGCTTCCAAGCAGCAGATCAGTGTGTGCTGTCCAAACAATATGAAACGTGTATGCCAAAACCTCTAAGGCGAAAGTGAATCAAATCATTCGTTGCTGTCCAAACAATATGAAACGTGTATGTCAAAACCTCTAAGGAGACCGTACAGGATAATGAGTATCTCTTTGTTTAATGAGGACGTACTTTCAAAAACTTTGCTCAAGTCCAACCAAATTCGATCAAAAGACAAAGCACTAACCACTTGGTTTTAGCTGTGCACTACACGTTGTACTCAGACTGCTGCCTTCTTGCTGGGTGGCATTCTGCAAGCAAATGACTTCATAGATAGTATCGTTTCTAATGAAGAGAGCTTACAATGGTGTCAATGTTTTTAAAAAGTACAAGGCATGGAATTGGCATGTGTTCTCAATTATGATGATAACTAATATATAAATTACAGAATTAACTGAAACAAGTCATTAATATAATCTGTATGTAGGTAAACGGTTCTATACATATATGTAGTATATAAATCCTCATTCTCCATAATTGTAAAGTACCTGATTTACAGTAAGATACTGTGTGCATTGAAAATTATAATTTTAAGTCAAGATAGACCAGTGTTAATTAAAAATCAGGTCGAGCGTCTAGAATAAATTGTGTAACGTAATGACGTGCAAAACAATGAGATACATAAAAGATCACACAGCAAACAAATGTATTTATGTTGTAATGCCAAAGACCAGGATCTCTGAATGAAGCCATTGTTAATGTATACACAGGAACGAATGCAATAGTAATCAAATTGGGAGAATATAAAATATATTTTCCAATGGTGCAGAACCATCTGATAGAAAACTAGAAACTCATCAGGGGTCACTGAAGCGTGTTGAGAAACTTAACTACGCAAAGGTATCTGCTGTGCTAAACGGCAGGTGACACAATAAAACTCCAGAACAGTCTTGAATAATAAAAGACCCAGTCAGGAATAATAAGGCAATCGGATTGTATGAAAAAGAAGCAAACTAAGATATTTGACAAGTAATTTTGCCGAACCAAAATATGCACAATTGTTACACAAAACATTGTATGAACAAATATTAATTTCGTATGGTAGTACAGGTACAAACTAAATATAAACATGATGATATTGCGGACTGGTAGGAAACTCACGTCGCAACAATAATAAAATTAGCATGAGAGGAAAGATATAAGGCAACGTACGCATCAGTGGTGCATACAAATGTATTTCTTGTTATTCTTTTAATTGGTAGCCATGTAAAACGTCTATACTACACAATGAAATGAAAACTGTATTGTAAGATTTCAAATAGATACTGCTCAATTTGACGTCATTCAACTCCTTGATAATTGATCTGCAAGCATGTATGATAGCATATGAGAGATTTTTACAAATCATACTGGCCTTTATTCGCAACGTAAACACTCTCAGCTCAGAATTTGTCAATGCGAGTTCTTGTTCACTCATGATTTAAGTGTAATAATACTGTTTCTTATCTGCAGTTTTCTCTGTAAGGTCGAATTTACGAGCCTTCAACATCCCAAGCTCTTTCCGCCGTATAGAGTTTTGATGGTACAAATAGGAAGCATTGACACTAGAGACTACATTTTACGAGAAACACTTAAAAGAATAGAAAAGAAAACGTTGAATGGGACGTCAAGACCAAGGTATGACATTTATCAGAGAGGGCTACTAACATGCTGTTTTAGCAAAGGAGAAATATTTAGTGCACAAGATTAGTTACATAAAAGTAAAACAGAAAATCTTTGGGTGATTCTCAGTCTCACAAATGATTACATGTACTTAACACAGTATCATGTTTTAATACATAACTTTACAAATTACATTTTCTCTCATTTATTTAGTCCGAAATTTTTCCGAATAGTTGAATTTGGCAGGAATATTTTTAACAACACCCCTTTCGGCCGCCATGATAGCATACGTTCATAAATCAATCATATATTCGCTGCCCTACGTAAAGATCTGACTAAGACCGCTTAAGGGTCATGTTTTTGTGACGTTTGAATAAGCCAATCGAAATGCAGATTTCAAATATCTGAAAGTGAATCAAATCATTCGTTACAGATTGATGTTCATCTTCCTCATTGTTCTTTCTCCTAACTCTAAGATTAAAGACTTCGTCTGATTAGTTGATAACATTAACGATTATGGTAATAGCATAGGTTACCAGAACATAACTCCTGAGCGGTCGCTGTCAGATCTTCATTTATAACAGGCATGATCTGATTTTAATCAGACTGGTTATTTTAAAATAATGGCTGTATATGCAATAGTTGAAATTTGTGACAAATACAATTATTTTGTAAAATATTATTAAACGCCGAAATTATTTGAATCAAAACTGAAAATTTACTTAAAATGTTAAATTAACAAACGTATTTACCCAAATGAAGTATATTCCATGCTGACGGAGAGTACCGAAGCAACGGCACACTGGAATTGTACAGTGGTACATACAATCGGATGAAAATACTCCAACAGAGATGCAAATCTTGAAATTATACAAGGAAATTTCTCTGAGGAAGTTGTACAATCCCGAATAAAACTGTTTTAAGCTAACACAAGACACATCTGTTTAGTTTACCCGACACCGAAAGATGCTGTTCTGATTATTTTCTAAACAGTTAGAGATCATACACATGTGCTGAATATAGACATTAAGGCATTGCCTAGTATCCGTTTCAGTCGTCCAATCCAGTGTTACAACCTACGGATAGAATGGTTCGCTGCAAAGAAAGAATAGAAGGTCAATACAAAAACTGAAGATTAAAAACAAGTAAACTATACTACAAATTCGTACTTTTTATATATTGCTTTTGTTGGGGTGGGACTATTTTTGTTTTTAATTGGATGGGGGTTGAGGATGGATCATTTATATTTTGTGCTGTATTTTCTTTAAGAAGGGAAGGGGAGTTGGGCCGTAACAGTTTTCCTGCAGAGAACAATAATGAAAATAATATATCTACCTTTTCGTTTTAGTTTTAAAAGTGTCGAAGAATGAATTAACAATTTACAAGTGCACACAAAAATATTTCGTCACGTCAATTTAATGACATGTTAGTGCAATGTGATAGTACTGTCCAGAGTAACTTTGTGAATTTAAATAATGTTGCTGATATGTATTGTTTGAGGTAGAGGATGTGAATGAGAAAGTCTTTGTGTTGTCATCAGAAAGGCCTCAGCTTTATCATCATTCATCTGCAGCTTGTTACATGTCATCCATGATTTCTCATCAGAATTGCTCATCTCTACTCCTTGGATGGTAGCATCAATTTCAGTTAGGTGGCTAGATTTGTATATTTGCATGTCATCAGCGTAAAATTGGTGAGACACTGGATCATTATCCATGACACTTGAGAGCAATTGAATATATAGAATGAATAGAACAGGTCCAAGAAGAGACCTCTGTGGAACACCACAACATAAATCAACTGAGCTGGAATGTATTCCATTTGCAGATAAAATTTATGTCCTGTAAGGCTATATTGTGAATGCCAAATACATGCTGGAGACGGTGAAGTAATATATCATAATCAATTGTGTCAAAGGTGCAGACATATCAAGGAGGGTGAGGGATAATAATATGAATATTAATCCATACTCATAGATAAATATTAGCTGTGGGAGATGGGGGTGTTAATGTACTGATTTAAGAACTAATTATTTATTTGGTTGATTAATTCATGAGTTCGAAGCACAGCATATCATATGCCTTTAATACTTCTTAAAAAATTAAGTTTTCATTTGTGTGAATGCGAATACTAATTCTTGGAAGAAGGTAACTTAGATTATTCAAGACGCTGATTTACTACGATTGGCGGGAAAGGATGGTATCCAGTATTTTTCTGTTCATGATTCATCCGTGGCTCTAACCTCTAAGACAGATCGCACCTCTGTCCGCGTGAAATCGACTCACGGCTCGACGAACGAGGGTATATGACAAAACTTATCAATACCTACCCGATAATCAGCTGTGTCTTTTTCCTGGGTCTTCCTCATTTCTTTCTACATCTAATATACTTATCGCTGTATATAACATGGCATGTGCTTAAAATTGGCTTTAACTCACCACCACAACCCACACACATAAAGGCAAACAACAATCCTCAAGATGTGTTGGTACTGTCATAGAAATGAGTGTCGCGTTTGTTTTTTCATCTCAACATACTCAAACTCGCACCAGTTTAATTTATCATCCAGCGCAAAAGGTCAACTACTTAAATTCAGTAAACGTCGATTTTACATTTTAGGCGGCTTATGTGATGTTCCTCTTGTTGAATACGGGCCCCGAGTGGCCGAGTGGTCTAAAGCGCCCACCATTACTAATCATTGCTATATCGCCTCTTTATGCGTGGATTTGAGTCTCTGGCTCGGCCAATGTGGATACATGACAAAGCTTTCCAGTAGCTTCTTGTGGGTTCGTGGTTCTTCCCGTGGTTTTTCCGAGTTCTTTCTCCACCATTTATCCTGGCTGCCATTGCGCTGAAAATGGCGTTAAACCCTATAACAACGACAACAGCTATGTTGAATGCAAATAACAATCTTGCTGGTTTGAAAATCTGCCGTAATTCCAGAAAAAAAATGATGGAGTTCCCTAAGGAAAGACATCTTGTCAAATCTTATTTCGATTTTTGTGCAAACTCGTAACATTTCCTTAATAGAAATCCAATATTTATTTACACGTGACTACTAGAAAATAAATTCGTTTACAGAATTACGAGAAACTGATTATCTGTCGACATGTTATCATCTCTTCGCGAATCTTTGTTAATTAAACGACATTTCCAATTATCAGAATGAAAACGTAATGTAGAATTTTGTTTTCAAGGCAGGTCCTCTAATGAAGTTTTGTCTCGTGGGATCCGTCATCCTATAACAGATAATGATTAAATATCGGAATATCTGCCTACGATACGCATCGCCTTTGCATCTCTTATCTCTTTTTGCTTTTTTTCCTTTGCTGAGTTACAAGAAATGCATTGTTTCTGATATTGTGAACAAAGTTTTAATTGCAAAAGTCTTAGTCTAATGATCTTAAGAGTGACTAGTTGCTCTTGAAAGGATTAGCAAATTGCAGCTTAATACACGTAATTTTCAAACAAACGGAAAACTGCCAATGTAAAATTAATAGATTTCTAAACCAAGGCGCTACATAATTGTAACAATTCGCATTCGATATATATTTAATGCAAAACTGATCAAATACATGAGAATGTTTCATTTCGATTGAGAGTGTACACATTTCCTCATGTTCGCATTTATATGATTCATGAAGAAAAAAAAACCTACATATTTTCTTTTTTTGACATAATGATGAAATTCACATAACAAAAGATTGTTTTTCAGCTCCAAACATGTCGCGATTAGTCATTGATCGGCGATTACGCTCAGTACTTGGATAGTCTTAATTCAGTTAGGTTTGAGACATAATTTATATTAATATCATGTAAAGACTTGAACGTCATTATCCCTCTCAAACGTGAGGAATACACGGCAGATGGGTCTCGCCAAAAGTGTTATCCTCGTTATCAGTAGTAGTAGTAGTAGCAGTGTAGTAGTAGTAGTGTATAGCTAACGCCCATTCATCGATTCTCTGGCGTCAACAAGACATAAATTGCCATAATGGCATTTATAACCCTGTCTCCAAGCAAGAATTATAGCAAAACTTTAGCCCACACAGGCCCAAAAGAAACTAATTTCACGAAGTAAAATGTTCAGTAATTGATAACTATTTTCCTTATCAATTTTTATTTAAGTTGACTTTATTGCCATCCTACTGATTATTTCAAGTCGTCTGATTATTCGCAGCTTTTGATCTCCGATGCAAGTCTTACTGTGACAGGTAGTAACCAAAGAAGGCACCCTTTTCCAAACATAATTCAAAGTAAATATTAACCAAACTGCATAATTAGTTTCAGTTTTCTCTGTGAATTTATAAGCATAAGGGTCATTCTCTCTTCCTTACAAATTGACTGGGGTGGTGTGGACTACAGAAATATCCAATGATACAAAAACAAATGACACATTCACACCGGGTAATGATGTACACTGCAAAAGGGATCCATACCATACTGACATAAAAAGGCAACACATTTGCAACTTTGTGCACACAATTTTGCAACAGCATCGGTAATATTTTGGTGAACAACATTGCATACACTAAACAAAAACACTCTTTATAAACGTTCTATTTTTGAATATAAGTGTAGAAATGAAGGTGAAAACCTTCTTTACAAACAGCTTGTGCACCTTGTCATCGGTGTAAATTTTGTTTAAGTCTTGAACAAAATTTCCCAATTCACCGTAAAATTGTACAAAACAAAATGTGCAGTAATACAAATCATAAAATAATGAAAAACATGGTTGATGTAATTACAGCCTAAACAGTCTGAGATTCCTGAGACCATTCCCACCCATTTTAACACTTGACATTTACGTTTGTGTCTAAACATCTCAGATGGTTTGAGAAAGGGCAGCGGAAATTTGGGCCATTGCCTATAAATAGGATCCTTATTGCACAACATAGTTCTGCAGATGCTAGGTGAACCACTCATGTACTGCGACGTTTCTCCCTTGTCTCTGGTCTTTAGGAGGCCTTTACTTGCTGAGTTGATTTGGTCGGCTTTTATTTTTGACCGTACTGACGGCAGAGATGCAGATTGGGGAGTCATGTTCTGGTATAACACTGTAACCAACTTGACCCTCCTCTATTCCGAAGTCCCCGTTTTGCTTCCTGCTACCGTCATCTTCTCGTGCTACATCTCCTCAGCCGTCACTGTCCCCACAACTGTACATAGGGTCACGTGATCGCCGGCGATCATATACACATGTGAAGTAATACAAATCATACAAATAGGGTCTTCTGAATCCATTTTTGCAAGTATATATAACTGGGTTTGTACACAAGGATCTTAAATTTATCCATATCGCATAGTTGTAAAGGATATTCATTTGATCAAGCACGAACAAAGTTTAATATGTATGTTAGTATTATTACATAAGGGAGAATTTAAATATTTATGTTAGTATTTTTGCATAAGGGAGAATTTAAATATTTATTTTAGCATTATTGCATAAGGGAGAATTTATGCTTTACCGTGGTTCCCTCTTCATATAGCCTAATGCAGAGGAGTTCCAAAATGTATAATTCCATGGTCTATGGATGAGAGCTACGAATCATTCAGTTACTTCATCTTAACGACATTAACATTTAAATTACAGTAAATGAATATAACTAAATTCTAGCTGGTGATCACTAATTAAAGTTATATCATAAATAAATCGATGACAAACATTCATCATAACGTACTTAATTAAGAACAATGTTAACATTCGTTGTCAACATGAGGTTGGATGTAGAAAACGTTTGGAATATTAAATGGAATGTATCAATATATGTTTCTGCAGAATAATTTCAGATCGACCTATTAAACAAGAATGTTCCAATGTATATTTTCATCTAGAAATACTTCGAGAACAAACTTTCATTCCAATACCTTCTATAGCTTTATACAGATATGGCTTCTCAGCCAGTCGTTGATCAACACCAATAGTTTTTCGTGGTCTTATTGCCATGTAATTCGATTTACACCAGTCAGCGTCATCAGCAGCAGCAGTCTCTTGACTTATTGTGGTCAGTCTCTTGACTTATTGTGGTCAACGAGGCGCTGTGCTACTGACATCTCTCCACTTCTGCCACCCTGGACGCTGCCCTGCATGACAGTTGTTGATAGACTGTTGGCTCTAGTGACATGGCCATAGTCATACCATTTCAGCTGTCTCTTTTTGACGGTAGTGATGAGGTCTTTCTATTGGCCTACTTTGCGCCTGATGGTGTTACGTACTTCTTCATTTGTAATGTGGTCCATGTAAGAGATGCCAAGGATGGTTCTGTAGCATCTCATTTCAAGTTCCTGAATTCTTCGTTGTAATTCTGCTTTCAGGGTCTAGACCTCACATGAATACAAAAAGACAGTTATCTCAATAGTCTGATTTTAGTTTCCAGACAGATATTCTTGTCTATCCAGATGGGTCTTAGCTTTGACATAGCTGCTGTTATTTGTGCTGCTCGTGACAAAATCTCTGCTCTTGATCCCTCTTCGGTGGTTATTGAACCAAGATATTTAAAACTGGTTGTCTGTTTCCAGTTCCTGTTCACTGACTTTAATCTTGGCTGAGATTTATTTGCCACTATATGTCATCATTTGTATTATCTGTAAGTCTTATGTTGAGCAGCATGAACTTTGGAATCACATAAATGAAGTCTAAATTTAATTGATTTTAAATCGGACTAATAAAGGACACCTTTATTATTTATCTTCAAGTTTTTATCAATGGAAACAATTGGTTTACTATTATCGCTGTATAGTTTCAACCCGGAAAAAGTCATAAGTAAGAATTTTAAACAAACACAGCGTTTTCAGAAAAGTAATTGTATCCCAAGGACGTCTAATTGAATGATCCGCTTTTTTCTACTAGTATGTATAGGGTTGACTTTGATCCACTTTATTTCTACTTGCGTGTATAAGGTTGAAATTGATCCGCTCTTTTTCTACTTGCATGTATGAGGTTGAAATTGATCCGCTCTTTTTCTTCTAGTACGTATATGGTTGACTTTAATCCGCTTTCTTTCTACTAATATGTATAGGGTTGACTTAGAATTCGTGCAGTATGACTACAGTCAAAACATGAACTGTTGACTCTAGGAGTGGACCCAGCAACTAAATAGATGCCTTCAAAATGTTAAGGCCTACTAAATCAAGGCTGGTTGATCTAAGTTTTATTTACAATAGGCAAGATACGTTACCATTACTTGTTCAAATATTAATAGTGCATTAAGGTGAATATCAGGCCGTAATCTATCATCTACATCAGATATAATTGTATCAGTATCATTCCTGAACATGATGTTTATATAATATATATGAAAACAGAATCCAAACTAATTAAGGTGTTATAGAATATCATGAACATCAGTATATACAGCATCACTGAGGCACAGTACATTGAGGTAGGATACATCGAGAATGTCAGTGTTATCCAAAGTGATTAAACTAAACAATTATTCCAGACTTCTATAGATTTAGAATGGTTCAGAAAATTAGAGCATCCTAATTTGTTTAAAAAAAGTCCTGATTTTGTTATAAAATTTAAATAGCTTTCTTAGTCTTTTCAACATTAAAATGTTTCTCTGTACTTATGTACTGCATATAATTCAGTGGGGAAAATTTTAGAAAACGTTATTTGTTTCACATATTTAGGTTTGACAGGGACATATTTGTTTAAATCGTATTTTATGGTAATATCCTAGTTTGAAAGCCATTGATCTATCATTTCAAGATGGAAGAGTAGACAAAGAAGTCTAATATTTATTAAGAGAGTCCATTACATCCATTTGCTATAGGATAGCTAAGTAGCTGTTACTATGTTATTAATACTCTGGACGACGTTTGCCTTGTGATAAACATCAAGTACATGTAACTGATCAAGTTGGTAAAAGTAACCAGAAAGATGTTCTGGATTGGAGACATGAAAATGATCCATCGTAACTGGATTGATTTTGGTTCTAATATATGGCAAGCTGGCGCAGAGTAAATAGATAAGCCAGGTCAATGTTATACAATTTCGTATTTGTACATGGGAGGTAATCCAGGTTAATAACTGTAATACAGATTTTTACATCTTTGTACCAACAATCAGAAACATGTTCTGAACTGAAGACATAAACTAGATCCATCGAAATGGAGGAATTTCATGGAATTCGGTTCTGAGATATTACAAGCTGGCACAGATCAAATATATGGGGCAGGTTATACCATTTCTTATTTGTACATGGGAGTTAATCCAGGATGAAATCTCCCGCTATGCATTGGATTAAGATATCTCCCAATAGCAACACCTTTCTCTAGCGAAGAGAAAAGAGCGCTGGGAGGCCTGCTAGTTATTCTGGGTCTCTACCAGTTCTCGTCGAATTCCTAAGACAGTTTAACACATGAATTTTAAATCATGTCTATGTTCTCTAGTCCTTTAAAAGCCTTCGACGTAAGTTTAAAGGGCAACAATTAACATAACCTTCTAAACGCATTATCAAAAGTAAACTGACTTGAAAAGTAAATCCATTTTCTTTTATTTACTAAAGTATGGGCTGCATTCTGAAATAAGCATTATTCATTTGTTGTATGTTCACGTACTTGACTGTAAGCTAAATATACAAATTTAGGAAATAAATGAGGCATACATTATTCATCACAATGGCATTCATTCCATGAAAAACGTTGACTTCACTTAAATTCCGCTTGTCATGACAGTTATAGACAGCCATCGATGCAAGTCGCAGTTACGGTATTATTTCTCAAACCATGTTGCATCTTAATATATTTATTGCTATCAAGATATTAGTTTATAACTGTACAAGGAAAGACGCTTACATATATACCAAGATAGTTGGTACACAAAACTGTACAAGGAGAAACGATTACTGAAATACCAAGGTAGTTGGTATCAAACTGTACAAGGAAAGAAACCTACTGATATACCACGATATTATGTATCACACTGTAAAAGGATAGGCGCTTACTGAAATACAAAAGCAGTTGGTATCAAACCCAGAATGCTGATGACACCCAAATATACAAGTCTAGCCACGCAACTGCAGTTGATGCTACCATCCAAGGAGTAGAGAGGTGCATTTCTGATTTGAAATCATGGATGACATGTAACAAGCTGCAGATGAATTATGATAAAACTGAGGCCATTCTGATCACAACACAAAGACTTCCTCTTTCACATCCTTTACCTCAGACAATAGATATTAGCAACACCAGTATTAACTTTACACAGTCAGTACAAAACCTAGGTGTTATTCAAGACTGCATATCATGAACTGAGACGCATCAGTTCCATTCGCAAATATCTTTTAGTTGAGCCACTAAACCATTTGTGTGTTCATTAGTATTTTCAAGACTGGGCTATTGTAACTCAGTTATGTATGGTTAGTCTCAATATCTACTGCAGAAACTTCAAACTGCTCGGATCATATTTAGAGTACCTCAATCAGAGCACACATCACCACTCTTC
Source organism: Unio delphinus (assembly GCA_029339505.1). Taxonomy (NCBI): domain Eukaryota; kingdom Metazoa; phylum Mollusca; class Bivalvia; order Unionida; family Unionidae; genus Unio; species Unio delphinus. Next base: position 2,837,909 of record JAQISU010000029.1, on the reverse strand, counting down.
TGTACGCTACACTGGCTATCAATTCGATACAGAATCAAACACAAAATTTGTTCTCTGTGCTATGTTTCAAAAAACAGACTCCAGTCCAATATACCTATCTGGCCTCACCCATGTGTATATACCAGATACTTACGCTCCTCTTCTGACAATCGTATACTCATTGTTCCCACTATGAAAACGAAGTCATATGGACAACGTTCTTTTGCGTACGAGGGCCCGGCGATGTGGAACGAATTGCCCATTGAAATTAGACACAAAGACACAGTGGTCCCTTTTAAGAGTGCTCTTAAAACTCACTATTTTCGACTGCAGGAACAAACTTAGAGAGCTAATAATGTTTTGTATGTTATATATTTTTAGCATGTTTTTATGTTTCATGGTTTGTATTACTTGTTTTTCTGTAATGTAGTCATATCATTTTAGATGTTGTAACGCGCTTAGAGCATCCAAAGATTAGGCGCTATAAAATGTCCTCATTATTATTATTATTATTATTATTATTATTATTATTATTATCAAACTGTATACGGAAATACGGTTACTTAAATACCACGATATTAGGTATCACATTGTAAAAGGAAAGGCACTTACTGAAATACCAAGGCAGTTGGTATCAAACTGTACACGGAAAGACGATTACTTAAATACCACGATATTAGGTATCACATTGTAGAAGGAAGGAAGCTTACTGAATATCAATATATTTGGATAAACCGTACAAGTAAAGATACTTTCTGAAATATCAAAGAAAGAATCTTACTAAAATACCAAGGCATTTTGATATCAAAGTGTAAAAGGAAAGACAGTTACTGAAATATCAATGTAGCTGGTATCAAACTGTACACGGAAATATGCGTTCTGAAAATCCACGATATTAGGTATCAAAGTGTATTCGGAAAGACGATTACTGAAATACCACGATATTAGGTATCACACTGTTTAAGAAAAGACGATTACTGAAATATCAATGCAGATGGTATCAAACTGTATAAGGAAAAACGACTTCTGAATTACCACGATATTATTATCAAATAGTACAAGAAATATTAATTAAAAAAATATAATAATAGGTATAAAACAGTATAAGGAAAGACATTTACTGAAATTCTAGATATTAGATATAAAACCGCAAATACAATAAACGATACTTAGATAACTTAAATGTATTGTAGTACCATACAAGTGCGTGACGAAAACAGGGCGAGTATCTTCCGCTCTAATTAGACTAGTATTAGAACAATACACTGCAACCATATGGCTATTCAACGATTTAGAAGGCAGTTTCATAGGTATAAAGAAGTAGAGTAATTTATTTATTAAACCGAGTTTCAAAAGTGAATAATTTTTGAATTACTGATATTAGTATGTAGGAGAAAAGTGATGTTTAAATGATGAATAGATATTTTAACCAATATAATTTCAATATCACAAGTCACATGGAGGATGCGTCTTTTGTAATTGAAATGATAGGCAATGTACAGTGCAGTTCCTTAACTTATTCGATCCTATCATTGCGGTCCAGGTTGTACTCCTTAATAACAATGGACTCACTCCGAATATCATTTTGTTCAGAAACATTACACTGTCCTGAAATATGTTGTAATCCAATCAGGCATAGCTTAAATTCATATCAAGTTTGAAAATTAAATGTCTAATATTTAATTTCATAAAGGCCAAGTATTTACAAATAAAATGAACATTTGTTTTACTGGGTTTCAGACTGTCTTTCAAATGTAGTACAAAATTTTTATTTATTGTGATGGCTATAAGATGTGGAACGTGTATGCGGACGGATGATGATGAGGAAGTAATCTATTTTGACGTGAAGTAATACCTCGTCTAAAACATGTGTAATGCCTTTACGTTACATTCTATAACATTTAGAATTTAAACGAAATCATTTAAACATTGCTCTCAATAAAGTTTAAAATAATGTATCAATTAGAATTAAAAAGCACAGTCACATTAAAATCACGCGGTATATTTTCCTAATGGAATCACATGCTCACTAACGAGTTTGTGAAATTCCGTCGTTCAAGGTTGAACCAGAAAATACATGTTGTATAATTCTACTATGTGCAAATTAAAACAATCTATGTTGGGGTTTACTCCCAGACCAGAAAATTTTAGTCATGGATGACCATTAATTGTTGTCTTGAAAGAATCTGCCAAGCGGGAAAACAAAGTATATATATATATATATATATATATATATATATATATATATATATATATATATATATATATATATATATATATATATATATATATATATATATATATATATATATATATATATATCGGTTTTCTTCAGCAGCATTGCGGCGCCTTCATCGCTCAGGTGCATTTCGTCAGCATGTAAGTACATTTCGGCCATTTTACCGTTTCTGAAGTGAAAGCTATCAAAATTGATAGCTTATTATACAATGATCTTTAGACACAGATCTTCAAAGGCTTTTTTAAAAATAAAAAATGTATAATCACATGTTGTCTTGTCAGTACTCCTCAGATAATGACCTGGCACACGCATTTCAAAGGCAATTTGATAAGGGCTGATAGTACTATGTTGACTAGGTATTGACCAAAAGTATGTTATTTGAGTACCGTATTAAAGAACTGTATTTTTGACAAATATCATGAATACCAATTTCATTATCACCATTCGTTCCACCAATGTGAACTATGATGGCAGAATACTTTATCAGGTGAGTATTTGGTATGATTGTAGAATACTTTGTCAGGTCAGTATTTGAAATGATTGTAGAATACTTTGTCAGGTCAGTATTTGATATGATGGTAGAATACTTTATCAGGTCAGTATTTGATATGATTGTAGAATACTGTGTCAGGTCAGTATTTGGTATGATTGTAGAATACTTTATCAGGTCAGTATTTGGTATGATTTTAGAATACTTTGTCAGGTCAATATTTGATATGATTGTAGAATACTGTGTCAGGTCAGTATTTGGTATGATTGTAGAATACTTTATCAGGTCAGTATTTGAAATGATTGTAGAATACTTTGTCAGGTCAGTATTTGATATGATGGTAGAATACTGTGTCATGTCAGTATTTGATATGATGGTAGAATACTTTATCAGGTCAGTATTTGATATGATTGTAGAATACTGTGTCAGGTCAGTATTTGGTATGATGGTAGAATACTTTATCAGGTCAGTATTTGCTATGATTATAGAAAACTTTGTCAGGTCAATATTTGATATGATTGTAGAATACTGTGTCAGGTCAGTATTTGGTATGATTGTAGAATACTGTGTCAGGTCAGTATTTGGTATGATTGTAGAATACTTTGTCCGGTCAGTATTTGATATGATGGTATAATACTGTGTCAGGTCAGTATTTGGTATGATTGTAGAATACTGTGTCAGGTCAGTATTTGGTATGATTGTAGAATACTTTGTCAGGTCAGTATTTGATATGATGGTAGAATACTGTGTCAGGTCAGTATTTGGTATGATTGTAGAATACTTTGTCAGGTCAGTATTTGGTATGATTGTAGAATACTTTGTCAGGTCAGTATTTGATATGATTATAGAATACTTTGTCCGGTCAGTATTTGATATGATTATAGAATACTTTGTCATGTCAGTATTTGATATGATGGTAGAATACTTTGTCATGTCAGTATTTGATATGATGGTAGAATACTTTATCAGGTCAGTTTTTGGTATGATTGTAGAATACTTTATCAGGTCAGTATTTGATATGATGGTAGAATACTGTGTCAGGTCAGTATTTGGTATGATTGTAGAATACTTTATCAGGTCAGTTTTTGGTATGATTGTAGAATACTTTGTCAGGTCAGTATTTGATATGATGGTAGAATACTATACCAGGTCAGTATTTCGTACAACGGTAGAATACTTTCTGGGGTCAGTTTTAAACTATGGTAGAATACATTGTCAGGTCAGTATTTGATATAATGGTAGAATACTGTATCAGGTCAGTATTTGGTATGATTGTAGAATACTTTGTCAGGTCAGTATTTGGTATGATTATAGAATACTTTATCATGTCAGTATTTGGTATGATTATAGAATACTTTATCATGTCAGTATTTGGTATGATTGTAGAATACTGTATCAGGTCAGTATTTGACATGATTGTAGAATACTTTTTCAGGTCAGTATTTGATATGATGGTAGAATACTTTATCAAGTCAGTATTTCGTACAATGGTAGAATACTTTCTCGGGTCTTTTTTTATACGATGGTAGAATACTTTGTTAGGTAAGTATTTTATATGATATCAGAATACTTTGTGAAATCAGGAAATTAGGAAAATTTGGATGTATTGTGCCCAGAAACTTGTATTCCTTTTAATACAAAACTATCTCTCATTTATATTTTCTTATATAACTTGTTATCTGTCATGTCGGTTCATGTGTTGTGTCTCAATGAAACAAATTAATTACCCTTGCCGGTTTTTCAATTAAATTGTAACACCATTTTGTTTCATCTTTCTTAAAACACTTTCGGTCGTATTCATTATTTCATTTATGTACCGTATTTAACTTCGTCCACTGACTCAGTCATGTTTTTGATGATATACTGTTTAATTGTGTTGTGGCATGTTATTTTTTTCTACCAAGCGTTGATATTCTGTCATTAAGACATTTTGTGCCTATATCAACTCTTACAGTTACTTAGCTTTACAGGACCACGCTGTACTGGTGATTTAATTTGATCTTTATAATGCTTGATTTAGTTGCAAGAAGATTACACAAAACAAAGTGTACATCAACAGGAATTCTTCTACTTTTCAAACAAACATAGGATGATGCTGCTTCATGTTTGGATACATTCAAACTTCACTGAACTAAAGCTTGCAGAGGTTACATTTTTTCGGATTCTTGATATCGAATCTTTCAAACAATATATATCACTGTACCTTATTTCATCTGCTCTCTCTCTCTCTCTCTCTCTCTCTCTCTCTGCGCTTGTGTGTGTGTGTGTGCGTGTGTGTGTGTGTGTGTGTGTGTGTGTGTGTGTGTGTGTCTTTATATACCAAAATCTATCTGGGAATAGTCATTCTTGAACCCGAAGTTAAATCACGTCCTTACGCTGAATAACGTAAGGGAGACAAAACTGTCTTGCTTAGTAGTATATATTATTAACATTTTGTTCCCTTGATTAGGCTCTCACATCGAAGATATAGCTTGCATCATATACGTTGTCAAATACGGATGTTTCCATGCAGTTGACAGTGACTTTACAAACGATGACGTGTTTGGTACTCTATGTGATGCATAGACGTATTTTCAAGATCTAGCAGACTTTCGTGCGAGATAACTATGACATCATAATAACTAATAACCAGCTAGCAGACAATTAGACAGACCTATATAACATGGTGTCGAATTAATCTTTAATCACAAAACTCTGGTAAGACAGAGATAGAATTATATAGAAATCCTCGTGTATATCGGTCCAGCCGGACGGTACAATATAGCATTAGTGCAACTAGTGAATTGCCATGAAATGTGGCAAATATTAGGGTTTTAAACTTACAAAATAAATGTGGTTCCGCAAAACGTTTTGAGGTAATATATTTTGTCTTGCAGCGGAACACAATGTATTATACAATATCGGTATGAAATTTGTTAAATACCATTTCTGTCGCCGGAAGATGCGCATGCTGATGCGTCATTGTGCTTCCACAATGTTTATAAGAGTTGTTGCCGTTTTGGACTGGCAGCTGAATGCAATGTATGAAAGCGCATCTGTTCTCATATTTTGCCATATCTTGGATCGCCATGGAACTTACCAGATAATGATAATGATGATAAGCTGCCCATATTGACATATCACTGTGCCATTGGAGTTATGGTCTTCTTGGAACCTATGATGGTGTATGCAGAATCCAGTCAAAGCAACCATCGTTAAAACAGAATATTGTTATAATTTGATGTGCAAATCGACATCAGTACTGTCCCCTTGCATTTATTTTCTAGAGTTGTTGGCCTTTTCCACATGTGACTAGATGTAGTGTTTGCCAAAATCATGTGAACGCAGCTAGATCCGTATGTGTTTTCGGATAATGATAAGAGATAAACAGATTGTCAGAAAGAAAATAAAGTTTCAGTATATAAAGAAATGGTCTATTGTTTTAGAATTCGAACTCTTTCCTATATAAGAAGCGTCAGCATCCATAATATGATAATATGCAGTTTATTTCCGCCAGTAGTATGGTTAACCCAGTAGTATGGTTAACCCAGTAGTATGTTAACCCAGTAGTATGGTTAACCCAGTAGTATGGTTAACCCAGTAGTATGGTTAACCCAGAGTAGTATGGTTAACCCAGTAGTATGGTTAACCCAGTAGTATGGTTAACCCATTAGTATGGTTAACCCAGTAGTATGGTTAACCCAGAGTAGTATGGTTAACCCAGTAGTATGGTTAACCCAGTAGTATGGTTAACCCAGAGTAGTATGTTAACCCAGTAGTATGGTTAACCCAGTAGTATGGTTAACCCATTAGTATCTAGCAATATACAGTGAATTCTGTTTCCTTTTGTCTCATCTCAAGCGTTATAAATCGCGGTTAAATGCCACGAAAATGATGGTTAAGCTCAGTCCCTTTTCTTTACTTCAATATTGTTTAGTTAAGGGACTACAATGTGAGAACACAAAACATTATTGTATCGCCTAATGATGGTTCAATAGCGACGAGGTGCAATGGAAAATTTAACAGCAGCATTAGAAAGTAACTTTGTAATAAGATAATAAATAAAGGTATCAAAATATGATGGAACCTTACAAATACGTTAGATTACTTTTCTAAAGTGATGGATCAAGATTAGTTTAGACAGGCCCATGCCTGCCCGGCCCCTTTTCCCATTCCGAAAATATTAAAATGACTTAATCAAACAGTCAGTGAAAAATAATATTACCTAGCTGTCATAAGTTAATTAAGATTCTATCAGCTCATACGTGTTATTTGGATCTAAAATGATTAGGTCATTATCTACTGATGCCCCGTCTTCTATACAATTTCAAAAATCTATAACATTAATCTTAGCATACAAGTCATATTTAATTCTGATCTGCCACGCCTCAGAAACCTAGATGAATTATAACGGGAAAATATATTTACAAGCCATGTATCTGGTCCTATTTGGAAATTATAATTGTGGTAAAACTTTTTTCTTTTTGTAACGCATCTCCCAAAAGAGAAATCATAAAATTCGAACAGGGAATAAATAATTGCGTGAAAAATATATTCGACAGCATGCATTGTGCTCTTGATATTTGATTGATTAACTCTACAGACGTTAGGAACGTTTAAACGTATTGCATACATACACATTTGTTTTAAACTGACACGGGGATCGTGCATTTTCTAGCAAAGGTGGGACTGTTGATTCTTCTCATAAATTTAAGATAAAAGCGCAGACCCAGATCTATCGACCTATTATTCGATGGCAGATCCAAGTCTTTACGTTTCTTAGGTTTGTGTGCGTACATCTGTCTCTGAGAGTTTTAAATCATCCTTGCATAGCATTACCTTACACGTAGAGTGGAGGACCAAACGTCACCAATGTGATATACCGCAGCTACTCAAAAGCGACAGTCGCAATGTTATTAGCTTACACTTAAAATAGTCAACAATACTTTGTAAAAACTTGAGAATATATAGTAATTAATCTTATTTTAAGTCAATGTACCTGACATTAGTGGTAAAAGTAAAAGATCTGTTATTTTGGCATGCTAGCTTAGATTCATAAGATATTTGACAATTATCTTATTTGATTAATATACGTGGTCACTAAATATTAATTAACTATTAATCAATTTAGTGACCACATTAGTTGAATTCAATGATTTAATTTCCACATTGACATTTTCAAGACTACTTTAAATCAATCTAGTAAAATGATTGATCCAAACTGATTTCATTTCACCGTTAGCATTTGCAATAGCACTTCAGATCAAACTAATAAAATGTTTGAAAAAAACTAATTTCATTTCAGGTTTTGTATTTCCAATAACTGAAATACAGCTTGCAAACGATCAAGCTTTATTTCATAAAAGTATGTTCCTTTAATGTGTTTCGAATTTATGTAAAATGTTTGTTATTACCCAATTCTTCAAAGTGATCCAAATGGCTGGCGCGATGAATTGATTATATTGCCTGTAGCACAAACATTGATATTCTCCGTACTTGTATCTTACGATATCGTAGATTTGTTTCCTTTTCGATGGCTGATTTGAGAAGCTACCACTGAAATGGAGATCATATCAACATCAATACCTAATAAAGTAAGAATTTAATCAGGGTGGGACGACTGGAGATATAGAAATAAATATGTTGAAGACTTGCTATATTATGTACCAATCAGTTGTAGGTATACTACTAAAATGTTGATAGATATCAATGCTTATGATTCATTGTTCAAAACAAAGTGATACTTTAAACGCTCGCAGTGCTATGTCCTAAGAACAAATTATTTTACTTTTTCTAGTTCTATAAACTTAGACAAATCCTCTCATGCAAAAGGGAGGTAGGAGGGTGTTTTTTGGAAAGTATGAATTTTGTGGCATTAATAGATTTCTGTTTCCGTAATGGTTGATCTGAATACAAACATACACGTTATCGGGAAGCAAGCCATATGTATTATGGATTATTTCGGGATCTAGTGTACATGTAAATCATATAAAGGTATGCTTTCTCTTTTATTAAAGATTTATTGATAACCACAATTGTTGACACTAATTTCATTATGTTGGCTAATGAAACAAACCATCCATGTGTTTCTATTGGACAAGACAATGTGAAACACCTAATTAAAACCAAACAACGGAAGCTTGTATTGGACAATACAACACTGTTGTTATAGGAAATTATCAAAGGGCTCGAGATTGTATCTTTGATATCTAATTTACAAACCTTACTCATAATGTTGACTTTCCTTTCAGGTCTCTGCTTCACGGTGCATATCTGATGAGATTGAAAACATCGCAAAAGATCTCGCCATCTTACGAGCGTTAAACAATTATCTTGCTTCCATGGCTATTATAGAATGACGGCTGGAACGCATCCTCTGACAGTTTACAATGAGTATAACCATTTTAATTAAGCCAGACAGTCTTCATCTTCAACATCTACAGGTTTTAGTCACAATTCAGTTTATTTTGCTGAAATCACCAGGACGAATCAGATTGGCAATCGTCGTCAAATGAACTCGTCAACATTGATAGAGCATATCTTGTTTCATGATGGTTTAATTTCCCTTCACGTCATCGGACTCGTGAACATCAATGAGGTGTCAAGTTCACGCATGCGCGTTTCGTATGCTAATGAATCAGATCACGATTACTAAAGCAAAATTTCTCGAGAAAATATTTTTCATTTTTCTTCTTGAAAGTAATTCTAAGTTGAAAACCTAGTACCAACTGGAATTCGCACAAGCATACAGTTGAGGGATGTTATGGCAATTCTCAACATAATAGGGACAGCGGAGAGTGTGGATGGATCCAGGAGAGGTTTCATTCTTTTCTTTCTTTAAAGTAAGCATTGTTTATGGTTCAAGTTATGGATAAATTGCAAATGTAACAAAGAGAACATTCTTCAGAGAAATTACACAAATATGATACTTTAAACAAAAACATAAAATTGTTGAAAGTAAATGTTTTAACCTATATTCTTAACAAATATATGAAGTTAAATAACAGTTTCCAAATAGATTGTTGGTCGTACACTGCCAATCTGGAGAGTTATTTTCTTCAAATAATACATACAAGATACAATTCCCATTTTTGATGATGAGATGGTCGTTCTGGTAATATAACAGTTTGATCAATAATCTTTCGATTCAGTTATCCAGTTCTTTTAGGTTTTGTTTTTAAATTGATCTACCACAGATAGATAGCATCGAACCCCTTTAAGAGACATTGTCACCAGAGACACAAATGATTTTCTTCCTGCTTTGAGACTGCTGAATATCTTCGTCACATTAGGACGTTTGCTTTTATCATGCTGTATGAGAGTGAGGTTAAAACGGACATTGTGTAGGCAGGCCAACTATTTAAGTGGGGAAAAGGGGGTAAATGAACGTTTCTGACTTCAGAAAAATGTTAATCTCGGTATAGAAATGTGTAAGGTACTATCACTGTACTTCAATGTGCGAACGTTTGTATATACAAAAATTAGAAAAAGACGAAAAAAAGAAAATACCATAAATCAAATATTTAAAGATGACACAAAATGCGATAAAAGGATATAGCTTAGATGTTGATTTTGAGTAAACTAAAGAGTTACACGAATAATTTATGGATATTTTTCCATTAGCTCCTGAAGAGGGGATACTGATTCATCTAGAAATGCATTAAATAAAGAAAGAAAGAAAAAATAATAATAAAAATTATATGTTTTGGTATAAAACTAAGAAGAATTAACACAGGATGTGCATTGTATCAGATATATATATATATATATATATATATATATATATATATATATATATATATATATATATATATATATAAGCATCCATGCATACACGCACACACACACACACACACACGCTCCTGTGGCCTAGTGGTTCGAGTCATGCCAAAGACTTACAAAAATGGTACTAACAGCTGCCTCGCTTGGCGCTCAGCATTAAGAGGTTATTGTTGAGAGAGAGAGAGAGAGAGAGAGAGAGAGAGAGAGAGAGAGAGAGAGAGAGAGAGAGAGAGAGAGAGAGAGAGAGAGAGAGAGAGAGAGCATTGTTACGTGCTTAGGTTCGAATACGCAGCTACACAGAAAGAGTGAAAACTAACAAGCTTGTAAAACTTTAACAATGATTTTATAAGTACAATTATTTTCATAAAATAAATAAACTTACGGTTTTAGAGAATCAAATCCAACATTAATCCAATATAGAATTCACAAAAATAATCCACTAATGGAATTGCAAGAGTCCTGATAAATAAATGTTCTAATAGTTCCAGGTTCGAATCTTGACGATGTAATCCAAAATGGCTGACGATGTCATGTGATGCAGTTCTTGTTTTATAATCATCCAAATGAAATTATGAAACACATGTCCTTTTTCAGATAAATACAATAAATTCTCTTGCTCCAACGAATTGACACAATTTCCAGTACATGGTAATTAAAATTTTAACTGAAACAGAAGACACAACTATTAAGTTTAAAAGCCCAGATTCTACTACTGTTAGCTTCGAAAACAGAGCTATATATATATATATATATATATATATATATATATATATATATATATATATATATATATATATATATATATATATATATATATATATATATATATATATATATGTATATGTATATGTAAATGTATATATATATATATATATATATATATATATATATATATATATATATATATATATATATATATATATATATATATATATATATATATATATATATATATAATTCTCTCGTAAACAAAAAGGAATCATGTGATTCTGGAAGGTCATAGAAAGAAGCTACCTTCACCAAGTCACGTAATGATAGAATGAACCAGATGAAAAAATCAGCCACTAATTACTAAAAATAAAAAGATATTTTTGGATCTAGCCAATCATTTCCAAGGCTTGTTTGCACTCCCTAAAGAAGGGTCAGAAATGAGGCCAACAAGCCAAGGTCAACCTATGTTTACAGCTAGAGTCTAGGTCAGCCTGAACTTTCCAGAATAATTTCCCAATTAATAAATATTAAACCCAAATGACAAATTTGGATTTGACAATTAAAAATAAATAAATTAAATCAAATATACGTAACAGCATCACGTATACAATTATACATTAATAAAGGATATTTTAAACAATGCCTTAATTAATACTCAGTACTTAATGCCGTAGTTATCCTATCCGTAATAAGTAATTGGAATAAAAAGCATTTAACCTAACATATACCAGTTATATTATGTTTTGAAGAATACGTACATAGTCAAAATGAAACTGATGTAAAGCGGTACAAAACGTGTTAATCCTGTACAGATCCTTTCGATGATATGAATAAAATAAGAGATAATGTTTGATACATCATTTTCTGCTTTAAACAATAAGTATGAACTACCTTTAGTAACACGAAAGTAGGAGATAATATTCAAAATGAAACACGACCTTTCGTTTGAAGCAAAAATACCAATCCTAACATTTAAAACATTTTAAATGTCGATCAACAATTTACACAAATCCATAGTAATTTACTAAATGTTATATGTGAACAGAAATGGTTAAAACGTTAAATGAATAAACGTAGAATTGAAAATCTGTGAAATCTAACAACCAAACAAGACTTTGATAATTTAGATTTAATAACCAAAAGAACTGGAACTTATCTAAAGCTGTTTATAAAAGATTATCTTGGAACACAAAGTTAACATTTTCCGAAGTAAACTTGTATTCAAAATTTTACTTGAGTTAAAATTTAACATATCAAACATTATAGACGTCGTAGCACCATCACCGATGACCGGCTACTCTTTATGGAAATTTCCAAATGTGATATTTTCAATGCAAACGCGAAATAATAATAAAAGTACGTGGCTGACAAGAAATATTTGTTTCTTTAAATATCAAATCATTATTAACAAATATCAGTTAATATGTTTGTAACAAAGTTATTAATTTTACATTGTATTTTTCGAAAGGATGTTTTGCAAGCAAATATGATAATAAATCGTATACGTCTCAAGGAAAAAAATATCGGAACGAACCATTTTAAAACAAGCTTAAGATTCCATGTTACTTTAGTTTTCAGTATTTTTCATCAAAACAGTATAAAATTCTATAAAGGATGGCATTCTTATTTATTGTCAAGGTAGCGAAGAGAAACTTTATATTGTATTGCTTTGTAAATATTTGTTTAAATCATTTCAACTCTGTTAATTCCATTCTCAAATTATTTACACTCTTCATTGTTTCGTGAATTAGGAGTCTAATGGAGGACACAATGCGTGTAGAGCTTTTCTATTTTTTCCGTTTTTCTCAACTCTTTTGTAATACCTAACCTACGTTTATGAATATTAGTTTTATATGTGTGTAAAATGGTGTCAATTACTTCTGAAAAACAAATGCAAATATGTATTATATACGTAATTGTCAAATATAGAGACTTATTAGTGAACAAAATTCATTCCTATATTTTCACCAGTAAAAAATTTATCCATATACTTTCACGTGTAAAAATATATAATTTTCCATCATGCCATGCGACGCTTGATTGTGTGTTCCCACAAAAGTTCTACCCTCAGCAACAATAATGATATCCTATGAGCTAGAGCAAATAAATTGAAACCGCCTTACATTACATGCAAGGAAAGTAATCTTGGACAAAGAAATTTGACCATACGTCATTTCCGTCTTTCTCAGTTTATTTCTCCTTACTTCCTTCATAACATCAATAAATTCACCGGGACGCACTGCTAAATCTGACTTGTAATGTTTTCAGATAGGGTAAATTGCTATACAAAGTGGGGGGGGGGGGTGTAATTTACTGTGTTAGATTATGTCAACCCAATCATATCGCTTTCTTATGCCATGTTAATTTTTATGATTGTATGAATTATAAAAATGAGGTGAATTTAAGAAAGTTAGCGTACATTTCATCGTCTAAGCTTTGATTCAGGAGCAAGCTTGGGTTTTATACAAAGTTTTTCTTTTTGTACGTTACCACTACATATTTTATCTTATGGAACATGCGCTTGTTAAAATATATATTACCGTATGAAAAGAAAATAGCTTCGATATATTTTGAGACATCTCTATTGCAAAAATCTAAGCTGAAATATAAAAAGAACTCTATTAGTTTCAATCATTTATTCGTAGGCAAAATCTTTGTACCGCCTCTACTTTATTTTTTTTCCATTATTTCTTTCTCCCGTCTATAAATATTACAGGGCATCTTTATTTGTCACCAGACTGTTTGAAATGCGTGTCCTCTGTATAAAACAGAGGCCAAAAATGATAACATAACATAAAATTATTAATATATCACTGTAGTGGAAATATTACGTCTAATGGTTCCTTTCCGCTTTACGTACAGAACTTCTTGACAAAATTCATCAGAGAAGATGTACACGATAGTTAGACAAGGTTTGGATTCCTACTAAAAGCAATATTAATTAGTTATCTCTTCAAATGACATTAGAAATAAGATTGATAGGTTTCTCGATGAGACAAGCCTCTTGACAATTGCTAATGCACGAGTAAACCAACCTAATGGCTATTTAGAACCAATAACATATTCGTATATTTATTTTAGGACATAATATGTCAATATATAGGACATTTATATAATTTCTGCGTATAAATGAACCATTGCTGTAACAACTTTAATCGCATTGCATGCTTTTAAGGGAATTAAATATTGAATAACATTTTTTTCTGAAGGATTCCTTGCGTTTAATCTTTAATTATATTAGAAGCTTCAATTTGTGACCATTTACAACATTTCTTTTAAAAATATATAAACTCATCTTCTATCCATATGAAGTTAAAATATCACAAACCTTCAGCATTAGTTTTCTATTGATGTACGATTTAACTCCATTTGTCAGCACAAGATAGACTATACGTGACACCAGTATACATGGTGGAGGAAGACCCCGGGTAAACCCCTGAAAGAACCTACTGGCAAGCTTTCTCACATACCCACATTAGCCGAATCCGAGACTAAAACCATGCAGACGGAGGTGAGATGGCAGTGATCCATAACGGTAAGAAATTTAAGACCTCTAGGCCACTGAGGTTTTGTATCATTTTGTTATTCCTTTTCTAAATGTGCGTATCGTTATGCCTTGAATTGCAATACTGAACGTGTTTCCTATCCTTAATCAGATATATCACTTTAAAACAATAAAATCGATTTTAAACTACACTTCTTGCTGGTCACATCGATGAAACAAAAACTGCTGAATGTAAATATGAACCTTTGTTATAGTTCAATATTTACTAAATTCAGTGATTAAATTCAAAATATTAGATGATACAAAAAATATGTGAAGACAATTCCTAATCTACACACTAAAAGTAGAAATAGATTATTTACTGTCAATGTTTTAGCCGCATGTGACAAAATATGCGAGTTGTGATGGATTTTTTTATACAAAACAAATATGGGAATTGTGATGGATCCTATAGACTGTTGATACAAAACAAATATGAGGGTTGTAATGGATTGTATAGACAGTTGATACAAAACAAATATGCGAGTTGTGATGGATTTATAGACAGTTGATACAAAACAAATATGCGAGTTGTAATGGATTATACATACAGTTGATACAAAAAAATATGCGAGTTGTGATGGATTGTATAAACAGTGGATACAAAACAAATATGCGCGTTTTAATGGATTGTACAAACAGTGCTGCAAAATAAATAGTCGAGTAGTCACACATTTTATAGACACTACATACAAAGCAAATATGCAAGTAAGTGACGCATTTTATAATTTAAATATAGACACTGCTGTAATCATGACATAAGGTAAACTTTGAAGTTAACCTTTCTGATCTTTTAGAGCCAGTAGAAAGGTTTATTCCGCTGAATAAGCTCTCGTATTTACCGTAACGCTTCGCAAACATTGACCAATTATTCCGGGATCAATACATACATACATACATACATACATACATACATACATACATACATAAATACATACATACATACATATATATATATATATATATATATATATATATATATATATATATATATATATATATATATATATATATATATATATATATAATGATTAAGGAAAAGACAAAATAATTTAATGACAAAAATATTGGCTTCACAATTGTTATTTGACTTCATAAATTCCAAGACATCTTTAACTTATATTAATACTTGCAACGATTCGTGTCATCAAAACGTCACGCACATAAATGAATGAAACACTTTGGTGTTGTTTATTTTATCTCGGAAAGAATATTTTAATCAACTGAATCAGATTGTGTCATATCGGATCAGATCGGCGTTTGAATATTTACTAACAATAAACGCACAGTAAATTGATCCTTGTCTTGCTTGGTTCTTATGGGTCGGAGAAAACCCAAGATAGACTTAACGATTTCCGAAAGATAGATCCTTCAATATTTTTATTGATAATAATGTTGTCACAGATCCTTATTATATCACAGTAGAATTTATTATGCCTAATCAAAATGATAAACTGATAATTGCTTGGTCTTCGTTAGACAGCAGATGCGACGGGTCAGTGGTTAGTCCGCCTGTATCGTGACGAAAATTATGGCGGGTTCCAAACGAACCATTGATTCGGTCTGTACCGGCGACCTTCATGTTTCCTTGGGCAAGCCACTTTACTCCAAACATTGCCTCGTCACTGAATAAAATACTTGAATTTGTGTTGCTGTGCTGCACACCAAATCAAGTCATTACGAAGAACGACACACGAACACATGTATATGTTCATTTGGTTTCCATGGAAATGCTGAATCTGAAACAGACATCAAAATTTTAGAAGTCAAAGTTATATTTGCTTGAATAGAATTTTAGACTGAGAAGATCTAACTCAACTCAACTACACCGCTCTATTAGAATTAGTTGTGCCAAGCTTTCTTCCTGACAATGCCCACTTTCAACATTAAATGTGCTCGAATTATACTAGCATTTATGAATTTTACCTTGAGAAAACAAAAGAATTAATGTCCCAGTACAGTAACTTGCAAAGTAGAAATCAGGGTGGCAAGTCTATTTTTCTTGTACTGTCAACATCGAAAACTCTTAGTGGTCAAAATCTCATATTTTCTGAAATTAATTCAGGACTTTCCCTCTCAGTCATACGATGACACATTGTGATTCCAGTTACACAATTTTTACATTTAAAAGATTATATTTCACGCACCTTCTTAAAGAACTAGCTAGTGGACCATTCAAGAATTAGGTTTTGTGTAAATCATTTCTCCGTGAGTAACAAAAATATAGCACGCTATCAGACAGTTCCAGACCATGGTATTATTAGACTGGTATTGATTCTCAATTACTCGTGATCTTATCTTTCGCCCTTTCACAGCTTCTGCTTGATAGAGGCACTAGTCAGAACGACATGATCGTCAATCTTCTGGGAAGAGTCATAGCTGTTGCGTCGCATCAACGTGCAGTCCGAGATGAAAAGGAGAAGAATCAATGATGTTATTTGAAATCGAATAAAACAAGACAGGCTATCAGATAGTAGTTCGGCAATTGAGATGAATCAGCTACGATATTTGAAGTAGTCATATTAAATGCCGTACAGTTTAAATATATTATCTAATGCAGACTCAGTGCTTGTGTTATTTCTGTTTTGTGAATTAGTTTTATAACTTAAAACAAAAAAGATTGAATATCATATTACAAAAATAATACAAGGACTATTATGTTAAATTGAGATAAATTTTTATTATCTTCATAGTTGTCAACATTTGGATTATATCCTCTATCGTCCACTTCTTTAGCCAATAAAGTCAACTAAAAACTTTTTCGCCGTGTACCGCAGTTTTCTAGACATATGATGATACGTAGCAAAAGTATACCGCTATTTTATAGGGGACCAACAACTTAGCTTTCTCAGGCAGAGAGGCCCGAGAAGTTTTGTGCTTTTCGATTTCAGGCTCAAATACACAGAAACAATAACTTGCTCTGATTTGTAGCAAAATAAAATCAATACCATAAAAATTATATTATTTTAAAAACAAAAAAGATCAATCAACATTGAGAAGAAAGAAAGCAGCCTAGTACCTTATAACAGATAATATTGTTATGTGCATGCTTCGAAATTTTATTCCACCAACTTTTAATAAGCGTCATGGTCATACAACCAGCAAGGTATCTCACTCTCTCAATTTTGCTTTTAAAAGATCTAAATGCGTAGAAAGCAAGTGCACCGGATGCTTAAACAGCAATGACCATACGCAAGTGTAATGTTGAAAAATGTCGAAATGTTGGCAGAAAAAGGAAATGACTCGTTTAAACAAATAGAAACAAAAAAATACAAATGACCACATTAAGTTCCTTAGATCAAAGTCAAGACCGACACTGCCCTATATAAAGAGTCGACGACTCTTGATTAGCAAAGATATGTTCTGGTGCAGCAAAGAGGTAAACGAAAATATAAAAAATTAAACTACGAGCTATCTAAGTGAATGCTTTGTTCTTGAAATCAGCTGATACATATAAAAGAAAACAATTGGAATTATAAGGATAACAAGATCATGCCTGGGTATTCATTGAGGTGTAAATTGTTTCCTAACCACTCACAGGATTCGCATTAAGTCATTCAGACTTTATTTGTTTTGTTAGTGATTAGGTAAAATGTACAAATCAATAAATACCCAACCATAATAATTGAATCCAATAATCAGTACCTCCTCAAGCTCGGTAAATGAGAAAATTTGGTTCCCGAGATCAGTGGCATCTGTATACTTGAACTTGCGCGACTGTGTTACAGGTACGTCTTTGATATGGACATTAAACAAGATTGGCGAAAAGAAGACAGCCTAGAGGGAGTCCGTTAGTCTGACGTCTCCACGAGCGGCAGTTCTCTCCGATATGCGTTCTGGAGCGCCTGTCGCGAAGGAGCGGTTGGATAATCTCAACTATCGGCAATACTGCGAACATTTTCAACAACAGCCGTCCATGCCAGACTATGTCACATGCCACCGTTATATCAAGGAAAACAGCTCCAAATTACGGTTACTCTGAAAACCGTTTTCAACAAACGTAGTCAGGGCAATAAGCTTGCCTGATCAACATGTAAGATATTCTCAAAGTCTGAACCAATTCGTTGGAGAATCAATCGCTCCAGTAACCTTACAAAAGAATGAGAGCAAGAAGATCGGCCGATAACTCATCGCATTGTGGGGATCTTTACTAGGCTTTGGGTTCGTAAAGATCTTTGCCTGAAGTCACAAAGACGGCATGCACTTTTCCCTAACATCCCGGGTGTAAAACGTGGTGCAATTAAAAACGGAAGACAGTAAAAGAAGAAACGGACTTTTGTGACGTATTTTGAAATTTCACTGAGGTTCCGATTCGTGAGAATAAGACATAAACATTACTGTCTCCCTGTCTTAATTTGATTTTTTTAAGTATTGATAAGGTATTCAATATTTTTACTTTGAATATAATAGGATACCAACGTTATAGGGAGATAGTAAATTTAGTTTTTTTAAAAAAAAAACATTTATATACTACTTAGTATCCCTTCTTTTACATATTACTACATGCAAGCAGTCGATAAGTGTGTTGGTTACTCCAAACAGCTTATTTATGCGTTATATGGGGTAATTGATCGTACATGCTAAGAGTTGGATAGTGAATAAATGAATATTAGTTAGTAGTTATAGTGTCAACATTACATTTCCTGTGTGATCTTATATTTCAAAATGGATGCGCAAGTTTGACCCTATACAGGCCAACATGTGTTAAAATCATATATATGTGTAATATTACATTCCCCGTTGGAGACAAACAAAACGTATCCTCTCTGTTAAATTCTCGTTTGAGGTAATACTGGCCCACTTATATTTCCCTTACCTCTATAAATCATAAAAATAGCGGTCTTATATTAAATTGTTATTGTCCAATGAGGTTCCAAATAAACGTATGTTAATTCCCATAGTAACCAAACAGTCCCATAATGTTCAACCTATGTACTAATGAATCATATTATACATGTATTTTCACAGTTTCATTTTATCCATCTAAATTCCTCCCGTTGTATGTGCGACCACCATTATATTTATTAAAAAAGTGTAACCAAACGTAATCTGTTGCATCAGTGACGGATTACCAAATAGACCAGCGGTTCTCAACCTTTCTAGTGCCGCGACCCTTTTAATCCAATTCCAAATGTTGTGGCGACCCAACCGTAAAATTATTTTCGTTCATAACTGTAAAAATGTATATTTCTGATGGTCGTAAGCGACCCCTGGCAAATCGTTGTTCGACCCCTGACGTGGTCGCGACCCACAGGTTGAGAACCGCTGAAATAGACAGAGTAGGCACCGATCTATGGGCCATTCGCTTTTTAGGAGCCTTGCGACAATGGATCAAAATAATATTGATAGGAGATAATTTGCGAGGGGTGCCCCGAGATTTCGACTGCCTAAATGCCTCCACAGGGTTTAGCCCGGCATTGTTCACGATTTGTGGAACACAGGGTCTCACTAAACACCCCAAGACACCAAAAGACTCTCCAAGAACATCTTAAACTTTACATAATACCCACTTATATTTCAACAACAGCACAAAAGACCGAAAACAAACAAAGACTACGAATATTTAGAGATATTTTGTGTAACGGGAAAAATAGTAAGGTCAGGAGTTGCCAAGCAAAATAACGCCCGTTTTGACGAAGAGTGTTCCGGTACAGTAACGTGAATATTTATCAACATTTATAAATTATTAGCAACACCACAAATAAGTCGTTAAATAAGTTAAACAAAATAGCAAATTTATTGTATATAAAATTATTTCTTTATCTGAATAACAATTTAACTATTACGCTATTCTTTTATTTTGACAATTATTAACACAGAGCAGAAACAATTCAAATAAATGAAAAATATAGGGCATTGCCATTTAATGAGGAAATTATGTTTCAAAAAATACAAAAATAAAGTTAAAGAGATTTGATGCATACGTAAGAGTTCGTTTCCGTAGATTATCGGAAATAGGGCCATCAACCAATACTATACATCATTGATAGTAACAATGTCCGTATGTGTGTTTTCTTTTCTTTTTTCCGCTTCTTTTGTACGTTTTTGCGAGATTTGTTGCGAATATATGCAATACTGGGGTGTTCTTGAGGTATCTTGGGATGTTTAGAGAGACCGCATCAACACAGGTATGTTATTAAGTGCCGATGATATACGCGTAGCGAGTCTTGCCCATGGACGCAATCCAGGCTTGTACGATGGTAGGATTCAAGCCTGCATCCTCGTTGAAAAAAAAAAAAAAGATTTCATATCTATATTTAAAATAAAAGGTAAATAAAGTGTGATAACCCCTTCCCAATTTTGATACATTTTTCTATAAATTTGTATTCCCTATCCCCATATAAAGAAGAACGAGTCAAACTTGAGCAGGGATCTTTGGCTGGGATGAAACTGTATTTACGTCTCTAAAGGCGAGTGAACAAGAGCTAATGGAAGATGGTATACATGTCGTAATTTGTGTTTGCATTAAATACTCAAAGTGCATTTATTCAAACTTTTGTGACAATGTAAAAGTTTAAAATATAAATATTATTTTTTTTATTACTGATCAAATAGAAATTTCTTCCAAAAATAAATACAAATAAAAAATATTTCCAGAAAATATAAATGTAATTTACATCAAAATATCTATGTTTATAGAACCTACTTGGCTTTTTTTTTAATCAAAAATGTCAGTCTTGTTTGTGCTTTTCTTTTCTAGCTTCGTTTTTTTTTCAACAGCTTTGGGATTAAAAGGTCATAAATTTAGTTTTTATTGTTAAAAATTCTAACTCAAAATACTTGAAGTAACAAATTTAAAATGTATAAAGTTCTCTCCAAATACTCGTTAACATACAACCAGGAATATGCAGCCTTTTGGGTACCAATTTTGATTGATTTTGCGGATATAAAAGAAAATAAGAGACCATGTTGGGAAAAAGATGTAAAAGGGAAATGAGGCAGGGGGGGGGGGGGAGAAAGCTTAATCTAAGTGGTGTAGTTTAGAAGTAGAATTTCTCCCTATGCATGTTAGCATAAATGTTAAACTGACTGCCCTATTTTGAGCCAGTACATGTTTTGCCGAGATAAATATTTGCATTTGTGCAGAGCCCATATGTTTCATCACCTCAGCGTTTAACAGTAATACATGTGACTGGAGTAAAACAAACTAAAACACTAAGATTAGTTGAAATTCATAATATCAGGTTAGTCTCTCCATACTGTATATTGAAATTGTCATGAATAATCGATCTTCATTAATGGCCAAGTTTATATATATATATATATATATATATATATATATATATATATATATATATATATATATATATATATATATATATATATATATAACATCACAATGATGCGCTGTCATTTGCTTGTTGGGCTAGAAAAAAAAATATGTTAATGTGGTTAACATTATATGGCACATACATGCATTTCCTAGAAATGTATCTCGTAAATATAATATACATATATATATATATATATACATGTAAATATAATATACATATATATATATATATACATGTAAATATAATATACATATACATGTAACTTTTGATATCCTATGAGATAAAGCACTACAATTTTTTTAGTAGGGGATTTACAGTTAGTAACAATGTTTTCCGAATGACAAGTATCACTTTCAGAAATGTTTCGACCCTTCGACGTTCTAACCAACTGTGCCACCAGGGCGGTGCAGTGAAATTGCAACTAAAAATAAGTACAACAATATAAATGAATTAAAAACCCAACTAAAATAGGCAAGTGGTTTTGTATCTTCCAAGATGTTTAAAAGAAATCTGCCGAACAAAACTGGACATTGCATAGAAAACAAAGAAACAGGCATGCAATGAAGATATACGTCAATAAATGAACTAAAGAAGACAATAAAAAAGTTCTATACAACAATATGATCTTTGAATTTCAGAAGTATGTAAACATTCTTCCTTAAATAAGATATTTCTGGTTGGCACAAAGCATCCATGGCATAATGAAAAATGATAAAATTTCATGACAAACTTTGAAGTCAATAACTGTCATAAACTAATACTGATTATGGCAGAAGAAAAAGGTGAAAATCAAATATGGCTTTTGTCTACTGACCTTGACATAAGGCCAATATAAAATGTTAGCTGAATTTCGGGATTCCTTCAAAGTGAAGAAAATATGATCTATGGACAACATACAAGCCAAACATAGGCCACAACTCAAATTCAAATTGTAAAAAAAAATATGCCAATCAAGCATGCCCTAGGTCTTCATGGTATTCAGATGCACACCAAATTTAATTGCAATCAACAGTTTAAATTAATAATGCAGCAGCTGATTTACGTGACAAACAAGGGCCATAACTCAGTCTGGCATAAAAATGAAACACTGAACGCCCTACAATTTCTTAATATTCAGGTGCATACAAATTTAATATAAGTTGTGGAGGTTTAGTATTGTAGGGTACAGCACATTATAGGCTATACATAGTTTTCAACATGGATGGTGGAGGAAGAACCCAAACAAAAACATTCCCCATGGGAAGCTACTTGAAAGCTTTCTCAAGTACTGAAAGGCCAAACTGACACTCTAAACCCACAAAGACAGAGGTGACATGTGTTACTGAACTGTAAAAACACGTGTCTTAGACCAACTGTCCACTCAAGGTAGTATGGATTAATGAAGTCCATCACAGTTATTGAGCAGATTTAAATAAACCTTATTATACAAGAGAAAGCTTTAAGATCAAATTTAGTCTAGTTTTGATAGTGAAAGGATAAAAATTAAAATCGACCTATTTCTTGCCTTGAAGCCAAATTTGTGTTAATTTCTAAGATTCCACAAAACGTAAACATGCAAAAATCAAAACACAAGATATACGGATGAATATACACAGTTAATACAACTGTCTCTTTACGGCAGGGGTCATAAGAAAACAACTGATCAACCAAGTTTGCAAAAATCAGTTCAAGTGGAATGCAAATTTAAATCTACTATCCTTACGAACTTTTACCCTGAAGCATATATTCCTATATCAAATAACTGTTAATTTTTTTAGGCATAGTTATATCTCTGAAATAAAAAAGAAACATGTTTAATCATTATAGTGAAATGTCCTATAAAATGACAAACACTCGCCATCTCCATTGGAACACAGCATAACTCAATATATTAATAAAAACATCTTTAATCGTTTCCACAAAAATATATGGCACCATACCAAAATAGTACAAAATGCTAACGCTTATTTGAATTGTGCCAGTGATTTCTTGATTTTGCTAACAAAGTCAATATCTGAGACAATGTAAAGGCTAAACTGGCATTTATATTTTGTGACCTTACAATAATAACAAATTTCCAAGATGTTATACAATTATTCATATCCCCTTTCAGCAAAATATAAGCATCAATTGCATTACAAATTTATTTTGCCATTATTCCTACTAGGAGAGAAAAATGAAATTATTAATATGACTGGTTATACCCCCCACCATGATTTTTTGTTTTTATTTGACTTCTGACAGTACCATGCCATGATGGCATATTTGTCATAAATTATAACTCAGGGAATTGTGTATGCATCCCATCCTGCAGTGTAACAGTGCATACATCCAAACCAGCAGTGTAATAGTGAATGCATCCCATCATGCAGTATAACAGTATGCATCCCACCCTGCAGTGCATCAGTGAATGCATACCATCCAGCAGTGTAACAGTATATGCATCCCATCCTACAGTGCAACTATGCATCCTAAACAGCAGTGGAACAGTGTATCCCATCATGTAGTATAACAGTATGAATCCCATCCTGCAGTATAACAGTGAATGTATCCCATCATGTAGTGTAAAACTGAATGCATCCCAGCCTTCAGTGTAATGGTGTATGCATCCTATTGTGCAGTTTCAATTTTCTATGCGCATTGATGGTACCAAAGTTGGTATTTTTATACAGGTGGTCAGAATACTGAGATTCGAACAATACTGAAACAACTTTACTGGGACAAAGATTTAGGATATTTAGCTGTTCCAATATTAATAAAACAACAGTATGAAGGTTTCAGAAGGCTTATTCAAGGTTAGGAAAGTTTCAAAATAATTACAATCTTCTAAACTATTTAGCAAAAGCTCAGTTGTAAGAGCACTGGACTCAAAGCCCACGAGATCTGTACCCATCCAGGCCAGTTCAGGTTAGCTGCTTTAATATGTGAATGGTAAAGGCACTTTAGCTTCAGTTTCCTCAGCAACTAAAGTAAATAGTAGTAGGGGCCCCCAAGTGACCGAGTGGTCTAAAGTGCTGTCCGTTACGGATCACTGCCATCTCACCTCTGTCTGCGTGGGTTCGAGTCTAAGATTCGGCTAATGTAGTTATGTGAGAAAGCTTGCCAGTAGCTTCTCATGAATCGGTGGTTCTTTCCGGGGGGTTTCCCCGGGTTCTTCCTCCATCATTAATACTGGCCACCATGTATAGCCTATATTGCGCTGAAAAATGGCGTTAAACCATAAAAAATATTAAAAAAAAATAGTACTACAACCAACCATAATCCAAACAACATTCATTTTCAAGTTCCTAATGGCTGTAAGATTAATTACTAATATTGCTCTGAATCAGCAACAGCTTGAAGGCTCAATGTGCCAGGGACAAAGTTATTAGGTGGTAACCCTGCCAAAGTGTACAGGGGCAATGTACTTAAGTTGCACCGCTACCAAAGTTTACAGGGGCAATGTTCTTTACTGGCACCCTTACCAAAGTGTACAGGGGCAATGTTCTTTAGTTGCACCCCTACCAATGTGTACAGGGGCAATGATCTTTAGTGGCACCCATACCAAAGTGTACACAGGCAATGTTCTTTAGTGGCACCCCTTCCAATGTGTACAGGAGAAATATTCTTTTGTGGCACCCCTACCCATGTGTACTGGGGCTATGTTCTTTAGTAGCATGCATAATTTGCAACAGAGAACAACTTTTAGATTAGTTGCTAACCTCCCTTCTCCCCACCCCACCCCAAAATATAAATTTTGCAAAGAACTGCACCATTATACAAGATTAAGGTTAAATATTTTGAAAATTTTGGCTATGTAAACATAAAAAGCTCCTAATAGTACCCGCTCATACAAAAGAGACCTTAGAACAGCAATAATCTCAAGAACACAGCTATTAGAGGCAAGTTTTCTGCTGCTACCACTTGCTGTAAAATATTTGGGGAAGTAACCATAGTAATCACTAATTTATCTCCATTAAATATTAAGTTATATCCCTTAGGATAAAGTAGAATATAATCCATGATGTATAACCAACCTTCATGAAGCTTTGAATAGTCTCCAGCAGCCATTGTAAACATTAAATTTCACACACACAAAAATTCAGGCTAAAAGTTGACCTTGCCCTACTAATTGGTGGACCAAAGTCCTTAATATCAGAATCCATCTCTATAAGTAAGATGGACTTGTGTTTGGGAAACTTTGAAAAACTTTACAACTTAAATGAAACCCACTCCAAACAGCTGCCTATAGTCTAGGAAGAGAGAATAGTTGAAATGTGGCTGCACACTAATATATGCTTTTTATTTGGGCCTATGCTGGGGGATATGACAATAGCTTACCCATATGAAAAACAAAACATTTGTACTATACAAAACAGACACTTACTTGTATTAGAAACCAAAATATCTTTAGCAAAGAGGAACAAGCAGCATGTCATTAGCTCTGTATGAATTGAAATCCTTGTAAGCCAAATAAAAGTTAATTTTGTCACATAATAAACACAAACGTAAACAGGTTCAATTAAATTTGAAATTTTTGCACAAAATTTAATACTTTCAGAAATTTTGCTCCCAAACTTTTTTAAAGATCAAAGAAAAATTTGACACTTGTTTTGCAAATTCGTATGAAATTAATACTCATGTAAGAACATTTATGAAGCTGAAAACCTTCAAATCAATGTTAAATAGCAAAATATATCAATAAAAAAACAATATGTATATAGATTATAAAAATCATGACTTTGTCAGTTCCAGGAGACAACACTGACAAAACCATGGGTCAAATCATTTTGATCATATTTCAGTTTGAAAAAAACAAAAATACATTTATTTACAAAGATATCAGAAAAAAAAGAAAAACTGGTGTATATATCCAAAAACAAATTTACAACAATTAATCTGATAATTTGTGGGAAACATTATGAATTTTTTTACAAATATATCTGATGCTAAATGCGACAGAGACTGGCAGATTTTATCTTTCGAGGAAGCACAATAAAGTCAATACATGAATTTATTAAAACACAAATTAATTTTAAAAATTGATTTCCAAATCCAAACTACAATCCTATCTACTGTTATAGTAATCTCCTTCAGCCGACACATTTCATATCTTGCTGGTCTCTCAAATTTTCAAACTTTTTTTAAGGAGCAATGATAGTTAGAGCACTGGAACTCTAATCCTTGGGATGCTGGTTTATTACCAACCAGTGGTCAGTCACGTTGCCTCTGTTGGTATATTTTTGGAGAAAGAAACTTAGCTCCAATTTTGCTTGCAATGTTAATGTTTATGTCGAAAAGCTGGCTACTTCGACAAAAAGCGAAGTCCCAGTCTCTTGCTTTACTGTTAAAACCAATAACAACAAAAGAACCTTTTTTTCTCACTTGTATAGAATCTTAATAACACAAGCAGATACTTTTAAAAATCAAATCTAATTCCTCTCTGTAACTTGATATTTCTCACCTATTTAATGTTTTCTCACTAGTGTATTATCTTTTACTAGCCATGTGACCTGTACATTGGATGGCACAAGTTGGTGTAACCAGGATTGTATAATTGTATTTCAACATATGAGGAGGTGAAAAGGCAGTCATACAGTCCAACCCACTGATGTTGACATCATTTATGTCAAAATGCTAACTACTTCGACAAAAAAGCAAATTCTCAGTCCTTTGCTCTACAATTACTAGCAAAATTGGCATGCTTTTGTTGATGTCAAGACAAAAAAATAAATGTACATGTTGACAGAAGCCCTTGGTCCCAGCTTGAACAAATCCTTTGTTTTCTAATCAATTATGGCATGAAGCTGCCAGTTCCAACACACACTTTATTCAACAATTAGTTGAGATCTTGCCGCCAGGCTTGAATTTTTACTGCCTAATCATTTATGTCGACCAGCTGTCAGTTCCGAACCATGCTTTGTTCAACAATTAGTTGATCTTGCCACCTGGCTTTAGTGTCGCAGTCGAATAATAAAAAAAACAAAGCTTTTGTTTGGTCCTATAAAGTTGGCTTTGCGCGCCAACTTAAATTAAAGCAATGAATTCTGATCGATTCTTGCATTTAACAAAGTGATCAGTGATTAAAACAAGTTTATTGTGCTGTGAAAGTTTTGTCTTTAACTTTACATTTACAAAGACTACCTACAGCAGTATAAAATGCAGATTAAATTTACAGTCTGGAAACTAAATATCTGGTTGTTAAGAATTTGTGGGCTGAAGATCTCGTAAACATGTCTGTGAAAATGTTTCACTTAAACATAACGCCGTGTCAGGAAGGATGAATGGTGAGTCTATAAAGAAAGACTATGTTAAAGGTAACTGCGCTCCCAAACAGAAGAATGCTAAATTTGAAGACATGGAGGAAGCCACAGCAAAATGGTGCAATGCACATTCCACCTTATCCATAGATCAAATCATTGAAATAACAAAAGAATTTGCACAAAAAAACTTATTGCGGAGAACTTCACTGCAAGAAGTGGTAGATTCAGTTGCTGCAAAGTTCATCATAACATCGGATACAAAAGGATTTTCGAAGAATACACATACTATTTAAATCGACTAGTTGTCAAGTTTTCATTTCCTTGTGAATAGCCCCACATCTCTTTGGTAGCATCAATAAGATGGGAACAGACTGACCAAAATCTGGCCAATTTAAGTAGCTGTACTCAAAGCATGTAAATAACAACTATGCAACCATTTGCTAATGCCAACATTGAATATCGTAATTTTTTTCATATCAGGATGTGACCTATGTAATATTTTATTGTGGATTTCATTACACAAAGGTAACAAAAATGTAATTTGTCAATATACAAGTGTATTTCAGACTGGTTTTGTCTTCATGTGCTCAAAATTTCCATTGTTTTCACAAAGTGTAAATGCTATTCACTGACGATAGGTTAACCCTTATTGACAAATTTAACTTGTATCTTTTTTCAGACCCCCCACCACTTATTGCAACATCCGCCTATGTCGACAATATTTCCTCGGGCCCGAGGATGTCAACATAAATGGGTAGGACTGTATAAAATATTTATGTATTTTGGATATCTTCTATATCACATTAACATTTCCAAATCCTCAAATAAATTAATAAAGTTTCAATTAAGATATTAACAGCAATAACAATCTCTGTGGCGATTCCTCGCACAAAATAATGGCAATTTATCGCTGATTATGCTACAGATCTAGCCAATCAGAAAGTCTGATATTCAAAGATGTATTAACAAATCAATGAATGAGTCTATAAAATTCACAGATATATTAAAAAAATGTCCTAATCTACTGAACAGGTTAGAAATAATGATTAAAACTAACTACACATAGGTATTATAAAACTATTAATGAAATAAGCAAAAAGGTCAGACCTGTTCTTGCTCATAATAAAAAAATAAAAATTATTACAACCTTATTCTATACATATCACAATATACCTCTCTCCCCTTTTGAAATGTTTCTCCATGAGATCGTTAAATGGATCATTGACTAACATTACTGTTTTGGAAAAGAAAAATCTGCAAGTTGGTTTATTACAGACCTGTAGTCCATATGTCAGACATAAACTGCTAATTTCTCTAAAGTATTTTACTCAATATTCATTTATTTACCACTTTAAAGAACTATTTCTGTCAAGGTCGAATTCAATAACAAATGATAATTTATATGCATAAACCCCAGTATATTATTACCATTTTGGTATACTAAAAAAAACATGTCCCACAGAACATTATTACAAAAGAAAATCACACCAAAAAAAAATACTTTTTAACAACAATAAAGATTAAAAAAATCATATGAATCCCAACTTCTTCAAATGACAGCCGACCTAATTTTACATCTACTGCACATTTGAATTATGACCCCGTGTTGGAGTATCTCTTTTCCGATACCTTTTCATGTGATTACCATATCATCTCACTAATAAGTGAAGTCCAACTACCAACAACATTGATCCTGATCTACCAGCATATTATGCAGTGCGGTACAGTTGTTTATTCTACTAATTACTCCCTCAAACAAACTGCATTGTCCTAGATCTGCCAGTGCATTATGCAGTACAGATCAGTCAATGTTGTTTGTTCTATTGATTACTCTTAACAAAATGCAAAGACCCAGATCTGCCATCACATTATGCAATAACAAATCTGGACCTATGCAATTTGACTTGTTTTATAAACAAACATACAAGGTAGGTTATTGTGATGAAAATTTGGCTGCTTGGAGACCAAAACTGATTTTCAATAGGTGAAAACAAAAACCATGGTAATATGTACAAATAAAAAAAAATATGATCATTTATCAATTACATATGCTGAATAGAAATGCCATGCAAAAGATTTCTCAATGTGGTCATTAAAATA
Organism: Unio delphinus; assembly: GCA_029339505.1. Classification (NCBI taxonomy): domain Eukaryota; kingdom Metazoa; phylum Mollusca; class Bivalvia; order Unionida; family Unionidae; genus Unio; species Unio delphinus. The sequence continues at coordinate 2,807,590 of JAQISU010000029.1, read as the reverse complement.
TTATCTACAAAAATAATTTCTCTGAATACATGTTTAAAAAATCTGCCTTTTGAATATAATGGATTCCAAATATCATGTCTTAATTGAAACTCCTGACTTGACAAATTACCAAGATGCAGATTTTCAAAACAGGGATAATGACTTCTCAGAAAACTGAAATACATGAGAGTTCCTTCAGTATACCGACGCTTGCTATTTTGTTATTCCAGATATAACAAATAACTATACGGTATCAAAACAGCATGCATAATAAATTTAAAAAACTTCACAACTAATGTGTTTTTTAACAAAACCGGCTTGTTAACATACAGTGAAACCCCCACTATACAATAGCACACATTCTGATTAAGTACAATCCAAAGATTTTGCAATAATTTCACCTGTTTCTTTCCATACAACAAAGCTTTAGTGCCAAAACAAAGAAAATTTTGATCTAATAATTTGGCACAATGTATTCTTGTTGAAAACGAAAATTCTTCTTTCTTAATTTTGTTAGCTTTTAAACAAAGTGATAATTGTTAATCTAAGTATTACTGAAAAATCAATTATAAGGTAATTAAGTCTTTGTGTTGTCCTCAGTGTTCTCTAGGAACTGGTGTATGCTTCTCTGAACACATTTTCAATGGAATTAGAAATACATATAAAGCCAGCTTGGCCAGTTACAGTGGGTATATGTACTCTATTAATACCTAAGTAGGCCATTTTTCATATACATTTTTATGTCTATACCAAAGAATGTTTTTACTGCAGCTTCATCCCCTCCCCCATTTATAATAAATATTACAAATAAATTATATCTGAGCACAACAGTAAATGATTCCACGGACAACCTAAAAACAGGAATCAATAATATTAAAGACGTAATAACTGTTTTAAGTATTGTTTAATATGCATCAAGTTGATAACTTACTCTCCAATGAATAGTTTTACACCACCTCTCCCTGTTTTATATAGTTCAAGGATAAGCATGCAGTATTTTTCTTCTTTTAGCCGACAGTGCATTTTGCACAATGCAATACATAGAATAACGGCATTCTGTGGACTCCAATGATTGTGCTATACAGTCCTACCCACTTACATTTACATAACTGATGTTGACAAGCCGCTTATGTTAACGAAAATGCAAGATCCCGGCCATGGTCTATTGTTACTACACAAACCGTCACATTTATGTCAACTTTGAGATAAAAACAATGTATGTGCTGACAGAAGCCATTGGTCCCAAATTGAATAAATCCTGTTTTCTACTAAAAATGTTATAAAGTTGACAAGTTGTCAGTTCCAACCTATACTTTGTTCTACTGTATAATTATTTCACGTTTGCCTCTGGGCTTTAATGTTGCTGTCACATTAGCAAATGAGTATGTTTGGCCTTTTGAAACTGGCTTTTTATGAGAACTTTAATAAGTGATGCAACCTTCATTAAAACAAGCTGGCTACAATCTTCAATAAAAACAATGAACCCATTACAGGAAGTAGTCAGAAAACTTGAATAAAAGCAGTGGTATATGGTAAATTGTTGATTTTCCAAAGTTACCAGCGATTGGAGCAGGAGTCTCGTGTTTTATCAATTAAATATAACAAAACTTTCTGATTTGACAAAATAACCTTATCAGTAGTATAAATATACAATATGAAAAAATATCTGATGACAAACTTTGACAATACGAAATAACCTCATCGGTGATATAAATGTGCAACATCAAAAAATATATAATGAAAATTTCTGACAACACAAAATAACCTTATGTGTACTTTATCTACATATATATTTATAGTATAGCTATTTCGTGATGTCGCATATTGTTTTACTACTTTTTTGATTTTCCACTTTTACTGTGTCATGTACCTTTATGCTTACAATGACTATCAATGGCAATATCAAACACAAACTAAATTTATAATCTCTTCAAGCTAAATATGTAGCCACCAAGGAAGTTGAATATGGAGCATCTTGCAAAACTTCTTGACAGGCTTACATTCCCCCCTTGTGAATAGCCCCATCCACCTTGTAACCTCAGCATGATTACATGTGATGTCTTAGGCAGACCAAAATCAAGGCCAATTTAAATATATATATATAGCATATCAACAATTACTATCTAGCAATGTGACACTGGCAACAATGAATATCATTGCCTAGTGACATGTTTCTTGACAATGGATTATAGAACAAATGATGACTACCATTTTGTAATGTGTGTGTGTGTTTGTCTCTGTGTATGTGTGTGTGTGTCTCTGTGTATGTGTGTGTGTGTGTGTCTCTCTGTGTATGTGGGGGGTTTTTTCTTCAAAGGGATGTGACCATTACATGAATTTTCTAACATGTGACATATGTTTCATTTACATGTACAGTACTTGATGTATCATGGATTTCAAAATGTATACACAAATATAAGTTGTCAATATACAGGTGTATTTCAAATTAGTTTTGTCTTCACTTAATCAAACTTTCCACTGATTTTATTCTCTCCATGTAAATCCTACTTAGTAACAACTAGTCACCCATTAGAAGTGAATTTCACTTGAATGCAGAATTGGATTTATTTTTTTTAAATTTAGCCGCCACCACTACCACTAACTAACACACAACACACACTTATCTCAACATCATATTATATTAACAATATCACCTTGGGCCCTAAGATGTCAGGATATATGGGTAGTAGTGTAGCAGGATGTCTGATAATTTAACCCCCAAATCTGTGTTGATGTTGATGGATGATATGTGGGTCTGATGTTACTTGTTCATTAACATGTCACTTGTTCATTAACATGTCACTTGTTCATTAACATGTCACTTATTCATTAACATGTCCAATTCTGCTGCATGCAAATCTTACTAGAACAAACCTGTGTATACGTAAGACACTTACCAGTAACTGTTAACAGCCATATCTAGTGTGAAATTCAAAATGGACAATGGACATAGGATAGAATGTTGGTTATTCCATGTGGATTTATAAATATACCAAACATAGGATTTCCTATGGAAATATAATGTAAATGACAGCAAAAGAACCCTAAAGATGACAGAGTAGCTCCATGGCTGCGAGAAATACCGCAGATGTATAAAATGTACATCAACATGTGCTGATTTTTGCATGTCTTCATGAATAGGAGATATCAGTCCCTCAACTGCCAATCAATATCATCACGAGTTAGGAGCTAAATTATCAGCCTAGGTTTCAGAGTACTTCTGTATTTTAAAGTGTGACGAGTTAATTAATCAGCCTAGATTTCAGAGTACTTCTGCATTTTAAAGAGTCAGGAGTTAATATATCAGCCTAGGTTTCAGAGTACTTCTGTATTTTAAAGAGTCAGGAGTTAATTTATCAGCCTAGGTTTCAGAGTACTTCTGCATTTTAAAGTGTGACAAGTTAATTTATCAGCCTAGATTTCAGAGTACTTCTGTATTTTAAAGAGTCAGGAGTTAATTTATCAGCCTAGGTTTCAGAGTACATCTGTATTTTAAAGAGTCAGGAGTTAATTTATCAGCCTAGATTTCAGAGTACTTCTGTATTTTAAAGAGTCAGGAGTTAATATATCAGCCTAGGTTTCAGAGTACTTCTGTATTTTAAAGAGTCAGGAGTTAATTTATCAGCCTAGATTTCAGAGTACTTCTGCATTTTAAAGAGTCAGGAGTTAATTTATCAGCCTAGGTTTCAGAGAACATCTGTATGTTCAACATTAAAAATCACCAGAAATGATTATGACATCAAAAACATGATATCACCTACATGAATGCATACATTCAAAGATATAAAAAAACTACTGTTTGACTGAAGAAATTGTCATCATTCCAACAACAAAAAATACTATGCTTGCAGTTTGATACTGAGCAACAAAAAATGTTACAAAACTGTGGAGGTAAATGGCAGATATCTTAATTCAAATTGAAATGTTTATGTTCACAATTTTCTCTTGCTGCAAGTCTTAAAAAATGAATTATGCAATAGAAGGTTTAGCAAATTCAGAACTTGTATGAAGCCACAGGTTCTAACTCAAAATCCTCATTATTATCTCCCTTGTCTAGCAAACTTGTGTGGTCTTCTGAAGGGGGCTTCTTTTTCCCACTCAACCGTGACAAAATGCTGCTTTGTTTACTTCCTTCACGGCTCCCTCGTTCCTCATCCAAACCACGATGCATGGATATATTGTCTGCATTCTGGTCATCATAATATTTCTGATAATATGTATTGGTAAGTAGCTTTTCTCTGTTGGGTTTCTTAAACCTGAGGAGGAGAAAAGCATCAATACTATCAATTATACTACAGGTAGTAATTATTACTGTTTTATGCATATTTGTGAATAATTTCTGGGTGCAAAGTTGTTACAAAATCCCAGTTAGAAAGGAATTATTTTGATTCACAAAGTAAAAACCTGCACCTATTCAACAGCATCGATCCACCCTACATATGCAAAAATTACTATGAAAACAAGCAAACCATAAAATATAAAGTGTATAACCTTTATGGGAAGAAGTGTCATATAATTCGAGAAGACAGATTTAACCTCGGGGACCCAGAGTGGCTGAGTGGTCTAAGGCGCTGTCCATTATGGATCACTGCCATCTCACCTCTGTCTGCGTGTGTTCGAGTCTAAGATTCAGCTAATGTAGCTATGTGAGTAAGCTTGCCAGTAGCTTCTCGTGGGTCGGTGGTTCTTTCCGGGGGTTTTCCCGGGTTCTTCCTCCACCAATAATACTGGCCGCCACGTATTGCCTATCATGTGCTGAAACAACAACAACAACAACAACAACAACAGATTTAACCTCCACAGGACTTAGTAACAGTTGAGGTCATTAGTACAAGTCAACAAGGTTTAATTAAAATTTAACTTATCAACATTCTGATAGATCTTAAATGCCAGTTCAAATGATCTAGGGCAATCTCTTTAACGATCTACTTGCATGCAATATTCGACTATTATAATTATAAATCTGCATGGCATAAATTGATAATGTAAACAAGTTTGTGAGACACAGAAATGAAAATAGAATACATACAATTTCAACAACAAGGATGAAGCCACAACAGACACTGAGGAGGCAGCCATTGCAGCAGATGCCATCCATGGCCTCAGGGACAGTCCAACGGGAGTGAAGATACCTTTAGGAAACAGTAAAAATAGTTAAAATAGAAAGAAAAAGGTCTCGTAGCATATACAAATAGTTGTTTGTGTTGGTAGTGTGCACGTTTCATGCATATATTGTTGAATTAAATAACAAAAAGATTAAAGAGAAAGATCTTGACTACATCTGAACTTATTTCCTTCTATTGCTGTACATAAAACTGACATAATATTAAGTTCACCTTGATATGTACAGTATTACTTGCATGAAATAAAAGTAACAGAACTAAAAATGTGTATTCATTATGCTGTCCTTGTGATCATAATATTTCAATATTCAACCAAAGTCTCACTATCAACAAATCATTTGTTGCATTACAAACATAAAGTGCTTTGTATATAGGCAACAAAATCTTAAACCAGTTCTCAAAGAAAATTTCTTTTAGACATAGACCCTGGGCAGGTAACTTTTAAAAAACTCAAAGACCCGAACTCCATTTTCCATATGCCCAAAATTTTCCTACTTTTTAAAATATTCATCACACATCACAATTGCTACATATATGAACAGATAAAAACAAAATTATATTAAATTGACTTGTGTGTTTCTTTGGATCTGAAAAGATTTCACATAAAGCAATGTTTTCCACTGGGACTTGACGTCAGCCATTGTCTAACTGTTCTATCGATGTCCTCTCTAAACTGGATCAACAGTGTTTATGCCCATCAGCATCTTAAGCTCACCTTGGATTTATGCAATTTCTGTTTGCACGTGATGTTGCCCATAGTGCCCCTTAAAAAGTGTTTCATCATGCTAACTTAATTATAATTCATTAAACTTTAACTTAAAACATTTACTTTTATAGCACTCCAAACTCGTGCTCAAAATGTTTTGATTTCCAGGTCATGATTACCATATTCACTTTGCATTAAGAAACACCCAACTGCAATCAACAAAAACTAAATTTGACTGCTGTGTCATGTTGCAATGAACATGATGTACATCACAGACTGAGACTTGTACATCATAGACTAAGACTTAAACATCATAGACTGAGACTTGTACATCACAGACTGAGACTTGTTTGTCATAGAATGTGACTTTTACATCATAGACTGAGACTTGTACATCATAGACTGTGATTTGTACATCATAGACTGAGACTTGTACATCACAGACTGAGACTTGTTCATCACAGACTGTGAATTGTACATCATAGACTGAGACTTGTACATCATAGACTGAGACTTGTACATCATAGACTGAGACTTGTACATCACAGACTGAGAATTGTTCATCACAGACTGAGACTTGTACATCATAGACTGAGACTTGTACATCACAGACTGAGAATTGTTCATCATAGACTGAGAATTGTTCATCATAGACTGAGACTTGTACATCATAGACAGAGACTTGTACATCATAGACTGAGAATTGTTCATCACAGACTGTGACTTGTACATCTTAGACTGAGACTTGTACATCATAGACTGAGACTTGTACATCACAGACTGAGAATTGTTCATCACAGACTGTGACTTGTACATCATAGACTGAGACTTGTACATCACAGACTGAGAATTGTTCATCATAGATTGAGAATTGTTCATCATAGACTAAGAATTGTTCATCATAGAATGTGACTTGTACATCATAGACTGAGACTTGTACATCATAGACTGAGTTAGCAAATAAGAAAAGAGTTTTCAAAAGTAAGAACATCTGTGATTGGTTAAAACAGAATCTCAAGTTCAAGAGTTTTACCATTTACAGGCCTGGAGAGATCTTTATCTTTTGCGGAATCATATCACTATATCCGAGCTAAAATATGGAAAATGAATGCACAAAAGCAATAGTAAGAAATTTATAAAGTGCACCAAATGCGAGCAAATAACAATTTTTTTGGGGTTATTCAAGAACAAAATTCATTCAAATCTGAAGTGAAGCAAAAATAAATTAGAGTCCTTGGACACAAGACCAATGATCATCCAATAAATGATAATCCTACAATAGAGATAATACTAATCTGTATGTACAGAAGAAGTTCCGTGTTCTGGATGAGAGCAAATTCTAAATGGTCTATTGTCTATCTAAATTGTCATCAGTTTAGATTGTAAGTGTCACTTAAAATATCACTTTACCTGCAGCAATTGGAATTCCCACAATGTTGTAGATAGAAGCTGCTACAAAATTGAACCGAATTCTCCACACTGTCGTCTTGGACAGCTTAATTGCAGCAACTACGTCAAGCAAATCATTCTGGTAAAGAAAATGTTACTTTTACAATGTTACATATAGAACAAACAAAATGCCCTAAACTCTAACATCTCGTATTATGATTGATCAAAATTCTGTGACCAGTAAGTCAACATGCCATAATTCTACATAAAATGCTGTTAGCAACTCAAGAAAGCTGAATTATGTCAGAAATAGTAGTGTTAGATTGGGCATTTGGTTCATACCCCCTTGGGTCACGACTCAAGGCCATGGCCTCTACCCCCAATGATTTGGCAAGCAAGCTATATACAATGCCCACCATTGGATTATTAGCATTAATAATCATAAAAGTAAACAATATTTTACTGGACTTTTTTTTCTATAAAACCACAACCACATGATTTCTTATTTGTGACTGAAGTTGTCAGTAATTTTCCTTTTCCACCAGCACAGTATAGAATTTAGCCATGCTAATTATTTTATCCTTGAAACAGTTTGCTAATCATGCTGAGACTGCTTTGTGCCACTACAAGTGGTTCTGGATAAATACGTACTCATGAATGTAACCATGTCAATTGATTTGCTAGCACTACCAAAGATACCAGTTATTATCAATATAGCCTTGACAATAAATCTTTGTGATGTACCTACAATGGTTGCTATGGTTGTGATTCCAGCTAACCAAGCTGTTCAAACAGTTGCTGCTGCAGCAAGTACACAACCATCTATAACCAAAGTGTATTTGCACCATAGAATAAATGCATTCTTTTGATTGAAATAATAATAAAATGTAATGTGGAACAACAGCTGATAAAATAACCTGCAGCTGCTGTTCCACATTATTTTTCAATGTCAGTAGCAGTCATGGTCTATCTTAGTTCTTCTATTAATAATACAATCGTGTAGTACAATTGCATGGCAGGCAGACCCAGCCCAGACTTATCCCATCGAGGTATAATATACACATGTACTTCCAGCCAATTACTCTTTCTAATCGTACAACTGCAATATAATTCTAGAAAATACCAATTGTGGGAATATTTAAATTTATGTTCTTGCAGTATTGTACCCTTTCATTTAAAAACACACTGATTAAGCCAGTACCTGTTTGCATCTAACAGCAGTTAATACAACTTCCTCATGTTAATAAATAATCCCAGAGTATTTCATGTGGAACTAAACAATGTTTGCATGATTGTAATCTTTTTCTGAGATAAGTTCATGTGACAGTGGTGAATAAAATGCTTAGATCTGGCAACTGAGTTTCAGCAAATCTGTCTCAGTGATGAATACACACCTTTTCTCATGTGCAGGTCTGTAATGGTGGTTGGACAATACTTATGAGTGATTGTGATGTGTCCCACCACCAGATCAATCACCAACTTGTCCAAGGATGAAAGCAGAATGATCATGTTTGCAGTCAATATCAGTTTTAGATACAAAGATCACACGAACCACTATCAATTACTGAAATTGACCTTAAAATCACCAAATTTAACTTTCCCTTTTAATTCAACAGCTATTTTTGACAGTTTCCTGACTCAATAAAGATTTTGTCTGAAACTTGGACTGAAACCAACAATGTTGTGTGTCCGATAGCTGTAACCTATGCAGAGAGTGTAAATGAAAGCTATGTAATTGATGTTAAGAGATCATTTGGAAAACATGTGATGGGCACTTCCCTTAATAAGCTATTATTGAAAACTATGCCATTATTATTTCTTCCTCAAGTAAAGGAAAGCAATGATAGTAACTGTATGTCAACCAGATATTTCCAGCTCTTTCACTTGAAATATTTGTTATTTTCAATATTAACAAAGTTGTTTTAACTGGTGCAGATTAATCTTACTGATTCTCAGGCATGGAAGATCAACTATTTTGGTAAAATATGCATCAGTTAATGTAATCACAAAGCAAGCCTTGAAAGTACTGATCCAGCACTGTCTGCTTTGTAGCAATATACAGCTTGAAGAATGTGCCTGTGTTCAGACCACTTTCAAGGATTAATCATCCAATGGTTGCACAATGTAGGTAGCTTGCTTGCCAAATCACGAGGCATAGTGGCGATAGCTTTGGGTCAGGACCATAAAGGGGGAAGGGTAGCCAAATTGCCCAATCTGACACAAATCACATTCATAAAGATATCCACTAAAAAAGCAGTTTAATGAAACAACACATATATCGATACACCATATTCACATAACATACACACTCTTTGATCAAAACTTTCATAAAATATCGACAACCTTGCAAAAATTTAATCATCTTAAATATCCAACTTACACATTAAAATTGTAACATATTAAAACTGTAACATATTAAAACTGTAACGTATTAAAACTGTAACATATTAAAACTGTAACGTATTAAAACTGTAACACATTACAACTGTAACATATTCACAATCCTTATGAAATCGTTATGCAAAATTTTCTGAATGTCTCAAAATGCTCAAAATGTTCCACAATAATGTAGTTTCATTCTCAAAGGAAAAACTTGTTTTGAAAAAGACCAAGGTATTTAAGTCTGCTCTGGGAAAAGCTCAATGGAGAAAGGAAAATTACCTTAATCAATACAATGTCTGCTGCTTCCACAGCTACATCAGTGCCTGTTCCAATGGCAATGCCAACATCAGCTTGAGCCAAGGCTGGCGAGTCATTGACCCCATCTCCTACCATGGCGACGACAAGACCCAACGCCTGAAGCTGCTTGATCTTTTTGACCTTGTGTGATGGCAAAACCTCTGCAAACACTTTCTTTATCCCAACCTAAAGAAAAATTCAGATAAATTTAGCACAAGAATTTAGTATTTTAAAAAAATCTTAGTAAACATTTAAAAATTTTGGTAGTCTTTTTTTTAAAGTACTAGTATTAATATATATTTAGGTAAAGACTTTACTTTGTATGGATTATGCATAAATGATCTAAATTCAAATCTTAACTAGACATAATGACTCATGAACAAGTGGAAGGACAGATTGGCAAAGTAACACAAATACAATATAGGTTTCAAAACAAAATTCTCAACATACATAAAGCAAAAGTAAGAACATAAATGCCAACTCTTGGTGAGGATAAAGTGTAATCCATGTACAAAAAAGGAGTGAACCGAGCAGAAAAAAGAATAATCCACATATAAAATAATAAAATTCAATGAGCATATGTACAAAATGATTTATTTATCCCTCTGGTCTTTTAATATCAATCACTGGTTCAAATTTTCATATAAAGCACCTTGAGTTTTAAATAGCTACAGTCTCCTATATTGCATCACAAAACACTTTGTAGTAGCTGAAACTTGTTTTGCACACCAGTAGACCACTAAGTGCCAGGTTACAGAACGTGGATCTGAATTCAGTTTTGTTATCTCACAGTTAGCATTAGAATGGTAAAGAATCAATATTCCTTTCATAACCTGACAAAGAAGTGGAAATTTATATCTTCCAGTTATTGGGTCTTTAAGCTGGGAAATATGGTGCCATTGCACATCAACTCTGCCAGCATGAAGTACATTGTAAGCTTGATAGTTCAGGAGTTCTCTTTATTTATTGTCAGCCTGCAGCAAGGTGTATCATATGACAATGACAACCTGATATGTACACTGACATTTTTCAAAATAAAGAATGCAACTCCTTTATGACTTTGCCCTTCTCATTATCAAAGTCTCTTACACAGACTGGGCAAAACTTTTTGTCCTCATAATCACTGCTACTGTCAGTTGCAATACTAAATGACCCAATTTTCATGGCTTCTGCAATTTTTAAGTTAATTATTTTCTGCTAAACACCTAACAAAATTTGATGATTTTATTCTTGCACATGTATATTTTGCTGCAATCAGAAATTTGGAATCAGGAAACATCCATTTGAGCAAAGTACCAATGTAGTCTTTAACTCCTATGGTTCGTGTTTTATTAAGAACTTGGTAAATAACACCTCTGCATTTATTAAATTTACATCCACAATTTAGTTCTGGTGTAAAATAGAAGTTACTTAAGTATTTGAGTTAGATGAACAAGCTAATTCAAGATTTCTTTGTTTTATCATGATGACCACATTTTTAAAAATATCTTGCACATAGCTAGTGTTGCTCCATATCAAATCTACAACCATAAATATTAAATCCTTTCCACACAGCCTGCAATGGGCATGAAGCTGCCCTAGCAAGGAACACTGAACTGTGTTGTTGTTGTTCTTGTTCTTGTTTTAGGGTTTAACACCATTTTTCAGATAGGCTATACATGGCAGCCAGTATTATTGGTGGAGGAAAAACCCCCGGAAAGAACCAATGACCCATGAGAAGCTACTGGCAAGCTTTCTCACATAACTACATTAGCCAAATCTTAGACTCGAACCCACGCAGACAGAGGTGAGATGGCATTGATCCATAACGGAGAGCGCTTTAGACCACTCGGCCACTCGGGTCCCCACTGTACTGTGTAATTCATGTATTCATCTTTGAATTGGTTTTTCATCTTTTTCTAATCTATTTGTGAAATTAATTGAAAAAATTAAAAAAAATTCTCTAACACATGCGTCGACTAGAATATATCTGACTTAACTTTTAGTGACAAATACCGACAGACTGGTTCTATACCTGATATAAATTAGACCAAAGAATTTTTGAGAAAAGATTAAAAATTTGAAATCCAGTCTGTTCTCTCCAAACTAAGCCATACAGCTGCTATGAATAGAAACCAAGGTCAAAATGTTAAGTAGAAACCAGCATATTTCTTGTGAATAGGGCAGCTGCTATAAATAGAACATATTACTGTTAGGAAAGTGCATGCAAGTCTAAGGACAAGCATACTCTTATGCTGTAGTTATTTAGAAGCCATCATTTCTAGAATATGGTCTGAAAGATTAATGGGATGTTAATAAAAAATGAGAAAACAATTTTTTTTATTTTTTTGGGGAGGGGATATACAAAAAATGTGTAATTCATATACATTTACGCATAAGGCATCATTTAATGAGAGAAAAAAGTGTAATGATTACACCAAAAGCATAATGGTTGGCATGCATGTAAGAAGGTAAGAGCCATCATCAAGCTTTGAGTCTTAGAGAACATTTTCTTTGATGACAAAAAAAAATGTGATTTTAAACTACCTGTCTGGCTATGGCTCTGGCAGTTTTCTGATTGTCTCCAGTCAAGAGGATCACTTGTAATCCCATCTCCTTCAATGTGTTTATAGCCAGGTGAGCCTCTGACTTTACAGTATCTGCTACAGCAATCATTGATACCACCACACCTGTGAAATAACAATATAGAGTGAAACTCTTTTAATCAGGACAATTCTGATTTTCCATGCCAGTATTTGGATTAATGATCAGAAAAATATTTGGCTTAAAATTAGAGCAGGAAAGCTGTAACAACCAAAGAGCATTTTTCAGGTACTAAAACACTGTTGCTAATGGAGACTACACTGTCAAGACATCTCTGTTACTTTCCCTTTGCAGAGGACCTCTGTATATGCCTGGTAAATCAGCTGGTTTACTTGTGAGCTGGAATTTGTCAGAATAATGATTTTTATCCACACAAAGTATAAAATTTAAAATGTTGTCACACCTTCCAAAGATATTTTACCTCTCACCCAATTCCAACTAATCCCATCCCACACCTGCTAACCACCAACATGATGCTGACATTTCAAATGATGGTCCAAGAATCACCTGAAACTCAGCAAAATGATATCATTTGTCAAGGTTGGTGTCAGCTGAAGAAAATGCAACAGAAACCACTTTGTAAAGTCCAATCTATGGTAACATTTTCTATAAGTATAACAAATGAAATGGAATATCAGAAATGTCAAACAGTTTTAAAATGTGATCTAAATATCAGAGCCACTGCACTTGCTTTGGACCTCTGCGATCCTGGGTTTGATTTCCAGTTTCAACACTGCAAAGTGATCGCACATCTAAGGTTGGTGGTTTTCTGAGCCATCAAGAGTATGTGGTACAAGCCATTTCAATTTAGTGTACTACAGACATAACATAAATTTTTAATATAATCAGTACTTGCCATCAACAGCACAAAGAACAGCTGTTTGTCCCAGATCTTCATGTTCTGACATAGTTTGGTCCATTTTCTCTGTCACTGTGAGGCAGTTACGATGCATCCATTCACGATTTCCAATTAAAACTTCATATGGCTTGGAGGCCACAGCACCCAACAAATCCATATCTACATAATATAATATGAATATATGTATATAATATGAATATATGTATATAATATGAAAATATGTATATAATATGAAAATATGTATATACTATGAAAATATGTATATAATATGAATATATGTATATAATATGAATATATGTATATAATATGAAAATATGTATATAATATGAAAATATGTATATAATATGACTATATATATATATATAATATGAATATATATATATATAATATGAATATATGTATATAATATGAATATATGTATATAATATGACTATATATATATAATATGAATATATGTATATAATATGAATATATGTATATAATATGACTATATATATATAATCTGAATATATGTATATAATATGAATATATGTATATAATCTGAATATATATATAATATGAATATATGTATATAATATGAATATATATATAATATGAAAATATATATATAATATGAAAAGATGGATAAAGCTCTTACACATCTGTCAACAACAAACCTTTCATAAAAAAGAACACAGCAAAGAACAGAAAAGTATTTTTAATTTTTTTTCTACAGTTATTTTTGTGTGTGTTGTGTGCGTATGTATGTATGTATGTATGTATGTATGTATGTATGTATGTATGTATGTATGTATGTATATGCATACATGTGTATGCATGTATCTATATGTACATACACATGCATGTGTCAGGGTTCATACTGAACTATGGATGATAAATTCAAAGACTTTTCCCAAACTTTCAAAGACCACAAACAGAGATTTCCAAGACCTATTTTTGCTAATATTGTGTATACAGGTTATATGAGAAAAATGAATGCCAAATACTACAATATTGATTACTGATTAAAGTCAAACTATAATTAATTTCCTAAAATTGTATTATAATTATCTGGAAGATAGGTTAACATTTGTTGTTCTTTCAGAAATATGTAACATACATGTCAGATTTAATACAAAATAAATTGTTCTCTTAACAGACATCAGCAGTGCTTTAAATGCATTATTATATTTGCTTTCTTTTCTCTTCAATCATTTTGGAATTTGATGCTACCACTGTCATCTCTTCCTCTGCTTTTCTCCTAAGAGCATTTGACTCTTTGACAAGCACAATGGGTCCTTTTTAACTCTGCCTCTTCTGCTTTCTGTACAGAGGAAGCATGTAGGCTAGCAATGTTAGTTTCAAGAGGCAGTTTTCTGGCTTTAAGTTCTTCCATTTCATCCAAGGCTAACTCCAGTTTCTTTCCTTTCTGGTTTTTCTCATCATTCTCTGCTTTCTTCTTATCCAGATAAGCATGGTACTTGTGTCTTGCAAATTAGCCATGTGTCATCATTTCATTGCTAATGATGATTTCCAAAGGTCCACCTGCTTTTCTCATTGTATTCAATGATTAGCCCTTGAGCTCTGAGGCTTTCTCTGCTGAGGTTCTCAACAGATACCTGTTTGTTGACAGAAAATCCTCTCTCCACTGTTACCTGCCCGTGTGACAACAACATTTTCTGGAGAACATTCCAAAGCTCGACATATTCCTTTCTTTTGGAAAGGACAGAATAAAATACTTCATCAAGGTTGGGCGTGGTTTTTTCTCCATTTTTTAAAAATAAACATTATCTATAAATCTAGTAATATTTCAAGCACTTCAAAGTACTGGGCAAAACGGGCTAAATTATAGTCTAACTATACCAACCCGTTTATTTCTTTGGAAAGTCCCTTAATCATGATATGTGCAGGAGATGATAGTATTAGTGCCATTCTGGTCACATTCAGGTTACAAATTATAAATCACTAATTCAGTTGCCTTATTTCTGTGCACATTTTACCATTTAATAATTTTCGTTATTGAAATCGATAGGGGTACAAACAAACGGGGATGTATAGTCATACTATAGATACACAAATCAATGTGATTTTAATTTTTTTTTAATACCATTGGGGAAAAAGTCGAAGGTCGGCAATGAGAAACGGGGATATTCCGTCAACTGGAAATACGTTTTTTTTTAATTCTTTTATTTATTTACCTAATCAAATATCTTGACTTCTTACAGTTAAAGCTTCACAGCACACTTTTTTTTTTTTAAGATACTCACAATTCAAGAACAACAACTCTTGCTTAACTCTACTATACTGTACGCATGCACACTTTGAAACTGTTTATCCGTGAATTGAATTTATTACAATGTATATTTTTATATTAAACCAAGGAACATTATTATGTAGAACAAAATTTTCGAAAATGATTTTTGTCCCTCAAACGTGTTAAATAAACCAACGGTATAAGTAAATTTAAGCGGTCACTCTTTTGCCATATCTCCCAAATCATCACATTAAACAATATCTTATTTTATACCCGAAGAGTAATGAGTCAACATTATTTTGCCCAAAATTACCAATAGCCTATACTTCTGCATCTTCGTTCCACTAAATGAACAGTATGTAGTTACTAATTTGCATGGACTCCTTCTCCTATTGAAGCCAAGTTGCTCGTCTTTTTACACAATGTACAAAACGTCTTTCGTTTACATAATTCATCCTTTTGCAGCCATTCCTTGTATTTCTCTTGTTCAAGCCAGATATCGTTGAAAGACCAAAGACCTGGCATTTTTAAACACTGAACTTGCAGAAGATGTAAATCAAATGAACAAATTTTGAATTCTCGAGTGTGTAACTTTCGCGAACTTTCTACGTAGAATTAGTGTAATTAACATTTTGACTGGCTAAAACTGATGGACTCGTCCAATCAAATTGAACTATTCGTCAAATGAAAGAAGCCAGGAAAACCAGCTATATCCGAAGCTAATGACCTTGGGCAATTTTAGTGGTGACTTCCTTTGATGAAGTGTGTAGCAGCACCGTCTTGCTTTGTTGAAGAGTGCATGTGTGATTGAAGTCGCCGCCGAAGCATACTTTGGATGGCCAAACAAAACAAAGCCTCTTTTGTTAATGCGGTGGCAATAAACTGAACGGGTCATCAAAAGAAAGAAACCAGGATAACTAGAATATATCTGAATCTTAACAACCTCGGATAATTTTATTTGTTATTCTGGAAATAAATTAATTTTTTGGGGGTTTATTTCAATTTTCAAAGACTTTTAAAGACCTCAGGGTAATATGCTCGATTTTCCCAAACTTTCAAGGCCTTGAAAATGCTATCTCATTTTTCCCAAACTCTCAAAGACCTTCAAAGACCGTACGAACCCTGATGTGTGCATGGATGCGTGTCCATATGGCACAACAATATAACTTTGGCTATACAATGCCGATTAAAAGTTTCAAAACTGTAAAGTTTAACGAAATTGGAAGATAAACTCATAAAAAAGACATAGACACTAAGTCCTACAAGAAAAAATGTACATAGGTTAAATTTCTTTAAAAAGTATTAAAAAAAACCAAAAAGGTCTATAAACAAAAGAAAATAGGGTTAACTTTTATCAAATGCATTCCTATAAAAAATAAAATATTTCCTCTGGTGGCAAATTATCAAAAAGTTTAATTGATTTCACATTAAACAAGAGGTGCAAGTGGGCCTGATATTATTCACCTTCCACACACTGGTCCAAAAGAAATATAGCAGCAATAAAACAGCTATCTTGACAGAAAAGCACCAATGTCAGAATAATGTTTTGATATTCAGTTGAAACTGCTGGTATCTTACATCATTAACTGCATTTCAGCTTTGAGTAACTTCAGTGTTCATGGTTGGTAGGTCTCTACCTATGGAATTTTGGGGCCCCAAGTGGTCGAGTGGTCTAAAGTGCTATCCATTACGGATCACTGCCATCTCACCTCTGTCTGCATGGGTTTGAGTCCCACATTCGGTCAATGTCGGTATGTGAGAAAGCTCGCCAGTAACTTCTCATGGGTTAGTGGTTCTTTCCGGGGGTTTTCCCAGGTTCTTCCTCCAACATTAATACTGGCTGCCATGTATAGCCTATCATGTGCTGAAAAATGGTGTTAAACCCCACAACAACTGAATTTTGGCTGATATAGATGGGCAGTTTTGGAAAGTCATTTAAAAAGTCTTTGTTAAAATAGCTTTCCTTGATGGGAGATGAGTATCATTTTTGCACTAAACATCTAGAAATGTAGTTCAGATTTTGTGCTTATAACATTTTTTGACTAAGAGGCCTGGTTCTTGAACAGGTATCCACCAATGTACTGCACACACTGTATTGTACAAAGTTACTTAACAGATTTCAAGATGCATTCTCACTCACATGAAAGCTAGAATATAAAACAACACAAACCTTCAATAGCAACAGGTATATTGCCCACTTCAGAATCAGGCATGACATTATCAATCTTAACCCGCAAGCTGCCTATCATGTTTTTACGGTTGTTGACACCCTCCAAGTCCACATGTTCAAGGAGGGATTCCATCTGGCTGATGCTGCATTTCAGGCCACAGCCAGGTACAGCTTGGAAATCAGATACCTTCCCAAGGTTTTCTGTCTTCAGAGTCTATTCAATGCCAAACAAAGTCAAAACGTTTATAAAAATCAAGACAGAAGGGAACATTGCAAATAAATCAATAACAATTATGTTACAAGGAGAGGTTATAATTAAATCAATGAAAATTATGATACAAGGAGAGATTACAATTAAATCAATAACAATTATGATGCAAGGCAAGGTTACAATTAAATTAATAACAATTATGTTATGATGGGAGGTTACAATTAAATCAGTAACAATTATGATACCAGGGAAGGTTACAATTAAATCAGTAACAATTATGATACAAGGGGAGGTTACAATTAAATCAATAACAATTATGATACAAGAGAAGGTTACAATTAAATCAATAACAATTATGATACAAGCCAAGTTTCCACATGATAACTAGTCAAAATAGATAAGTTTCATCATCCATTATGAATGAGGATCATGTGTTCTAATAACTAAAAGTATCTCTTTAATTTCGCTTCATGATTTCTGTATTAAAAATAAAATCAAGTGAGATTGATTTTTGTATCATGAGGACCTGAATTGCAGTTGAAGCAGAAATTATGATTAATTGTTTAATTTAAAAGTCAAAATTAAGACAATGTAAAGAATATGACCTATATCTTAAAAAAGTATAAATAACATACATCAGTTTCATCATAACCAAGTGACCAATTTCACAGATACATAGCTTAAAAAAGACTTCTAATAAAGCTTAAGTGGCATTCCTCATTTTCTTCATTTAAACTGAGGGGTTTCTTTTAGTGTAAAATATTGACAAATAAATTACTCTCTCACTTACAAGTTTTAGCCAAAAGTTAACTTTTTGTTCGAGAGCAAGTATAAAAATTCTAACCACAATTCACAGCTGCAACTGTATCTTTTTAACCTCTTTTTCATCCCTTACCTCCTTTGCATACTTGACGATAGCTGAGGCAATAGGGTGCTCACTACTGGCCTCTGCAGTTCCTGCAATGGCGATCAGTTTCACAAATGAGCATATACCATCTTCTACAAACATAGCCACCCTGGCAACCCGGGGGACTCCATGAGTTACAGTGCCTGTCTTGTCAAACACTACGCACTTGATCTGCAAGAGAAATTCCAACAGTTGACATATCATACTAAGGGTTATCTTTACTACTGTCATTATATAAGACACTGCAAGAGAAATTCCAACAGGTGACATATCATACTATGAATTAATTTTACTGCTGTCATTATATAAGACACTGCAAGAGAAATTCCAACAGTTGACATATCATACTTAGAGTTATCTTTACTGATGTCATTATATAGACAATAGAAGAGAAATTCCAACAGTTGGCATATCATACTATGGGTTATCTTTACTGCTGTCATTATATAAGACACTGCAAGAGAAATTCCAACAGTTGGCATATACTAAGGGTTATCTTTACTTCTGTCATTATATAAGACACTGCAAGAGAAATTCCAACAGGTGACATATCATACTATGGGTTATCTTTACTGCTGTCATTATATAAGACACTGCAGGAGAAATTCCAACAGTTGGCATATACTAAGGGTTATCTTTACTTCTGTCATTATATAAGACACTGCAAGAGAAATTCCAACAGTTGGCATATACTAAGGGTTATCTTTACTTCTGTCATTATATAAGACACTGCAAGAGAAATTCCAACAGTTGGCATATACTAAGGGTTATCTTTACTTCTGTCATTATATAAGACACTGCAAGAGAAATTCCAACAGTTGGCATATACTATGGGTTATCTTTACTGCTGTCATTATTTAAAACACTGCAGTAAAAACTGATTCCAATTTTTTTTTACACATTCAGTTTTTCATGAAAAGGAAGAAAGGAAAACATGTATGATGATTCATGCTGAATGTCTTTTTATAAGGAATTACTCAATGCATGCCAATCAGTAGAACTAGAGCTGTCCACCAATGGTACATCACAAAAGACACTGCTTACTATATCGTGTTTTGTAAGTCATTAAACAGTGGAACTTGTATTTTTTAAAAATACCAAAATAAGAAAAAGGTCATTCAGGGACTCATGTAAATAATGCTGTGGAATGCTAGAAATCCAACTGTTTCAATACCATATCAGTATAACAGTGCATGATACATTTGGTTCAAATCTGACCTTCCTTCTTAGTTATGCAGGGAAGGATGAACAATCAGTGGCTATAAATCCTATACGCAATTAATAATTATAAACGCTGAAAATTGAATGCAATCAATGTCTCATCAATATAAAGCTGAATGACAAATCTGATTGAAAACACAACAATTCTTTGAAAACAAATGATGCAGAAGCAAGATGTAACTCCAGTAAATAGCTTTGTAGAATGCCAGAAATTAAATTAATTAATTCAAGTACTATTAATATATAAGTGCATTCTAACATTGATTGAAATCAATTAATCATTAGGAAAGTTATGCTGTGGAAATCACAAAAAGAGATGGGAAATCTGGTGCCATAACTCCTCTATATGAGGATACAGAAGGCACGGTAATCAAAATCATCCAAGGTCCTATAAATATAAAACAGCATACAAATTTGGTGAAAATCAAGTAAACCTTGGTAAACTTATGCTGTGGAAATCAAAGTTAGCATATCTTGCAATCAGGGGCAATAACATCTACAAATGATGACAGAGATGGAAGAAAATCAAATACTTAATGTTTTATCAATATAAAGTTTCAAACCAAATTGTCAGTTTACTACGCCTAAACAACAAAATTATTAGGGAATATTATGAGCTTCAACAGAATTATTTCTACATGTCTAAATTTCTGGATATTATCTAAATTATGCTGCAAAAGATTAAGGGAGAAATCTGAAATTAGAATGTAACTTAGCATCATATATTTCTTATGTAAAAAGCAGACAAATGCTATCTCAATAATTTGGTTTTCTATTTACTTTATGAGTCGTCTCCAGGGGCTCTCCACCTTTGATAAGGATCCCATTGGTGGCCCCTACCCCTGTCCCTACCATTACAGCAGTAGGTGTGGCCAGTCCCAGGGCACAGGGGCAGGCTATGCTCAGTACAGTGATGGCATACTGGAATGCACGCTGGAAGATTAGCTCTTTAGCTGTCATATCTCCATTCTCCTGCAGAATTCAATATATTCAGGCATTATTTTAACTTCATCATTATTTTATTTCCTTTCCATTACATAGTAAGATACAGAAGTCATAGCTATAGTAATCTACCTCTAACTGTTCCTAGAATTCATTGTACTTACCTACACTTAAGTAGCAAGTGACATTACATCAACAACAACATAATGTAATTATCACATCATTTCAAACTGTTCATTGATATTACAAACGTGGACATCCTAAATAGCAGTTTAAATCAAACACAATTTAACCTACAGATGGAAGGCTCTAAAAACTTTGAAAACTGTGTTTCTTTCTGGCATTTGCCATCTGAAAACAAATTATTCATACTTAGATATAATCAGTTAAGCACTATTTAGAGATGAATATCAACATGTGTTCAAAGGAAATTAACAAGTGCAACCTGGATCAAAAATTAAATCTTTGATAAAAGGAATTTCAGCTTTATTAGCTAGGAAACATCTTTTGAAACAATCTGCTTATCATGAAAAAAATAGTGTTATTAATTTCAGTGCAAATATTTTTCAAATTATGTTCTAATTATTAAATTTTATATTATTTATATTCTGAAAATAGTAAAATAATAATAGTAATGATAAAATTTCATAACTTTGCATTGTAATCATTAAAAAAGTCAATATGAATGTTTGTAATATGATCAAAACCTGCATCACCAATTTAAATCAATATAAAATGACTTACATCAAAATGTGGGTCAATGAGTTTTATATCAATGAATCCAACAACAACCCAGGCAATCAGAGTCAGTAAAGACAAGCTGCAAACCACCGGTACAAAATAGCCAGCAATCTTGTCAGCTAGCTGCTGAATAGGTGCCTACAACAGAAAGTATAACTTTAAGGCCCAAGAGTTACATGTAACACTATATATCAACTAAAATTATCTACATGATGTATAAAACTTTAAATTAAAGCTAAATTTAAAATTAGATCACAAGACAATACATGGCACATCAGCACAGTACTTTTGACATGTTGCTGATTAGATCTTCTGAAATGCAAGGAAAAAGAATTTCAAATTACAACAAATTTAGGAAGAAAAAACCTTCCGAATAAACTTACACATTCAATACTTCTAGATAAATGAGAATTCTTTAAATAAGTTTATAAATTTAAGGATAAAGGCAAGACATATACAGTCCTTAAAATGTAGAGTCCAAAATTTGTCATATAACTCAAAACAAGCGAAAGTCCCTCAAAAACATCCAAGACTTTTTCTGGTGGTACATATCGTAAAGTTTCAATTTAAAAAAATAGCAAATTTTTTAGTAAATTATGTTTCTCCGAGAATACTTACCCAATCACATTACTTTAGGGATATTAGCCTGCTACCTCGCGAATCCAGCCCTACCAAAAGACGAAAATTCGTCTTTCCTGTCTATGTCATATAGACAAAGGGCAATAACTCTTGCCCATTACCTCCCCTTGCCGCCCGTTAGGTGTCGCTTCTTTAGTTTTTAAGCTGAGCGATATATAAAACACGAGGATGCTCGCATGGCGGGGTGGTTGGGAGGGTTTCTTAGTAATGTGATTGGGTAAGTATTCTCGGAGAAACATAATTTACTAAAAAATTTGCTTTCTCCTTTGAATACGTTCCCCAATCACATTACTTTAGGAGAATAAGTAATAGGAGGAGGGAATGCGGAGCATCCGACCTCCACCCCGGGTATCCTCTAGGGAATGATGGTTGGATTCCCCATGTGAATGATAACCCGGTCTCCTAATTTTCAATCAGCAACACAGCCCAGGGTCACGTGATATGTGACCCTTTTATGCGGTTAAGAAGATAGTTATTGAAATCTTCTTACCTACGAAAATTTATCTGGCGAATCCAGCGAAGCTAATAGGCTGTGCTGATTGTTGCACATGGGTCTGGTGGGCGTCTGGGCTGCCCAACACCGGACCTTCTAGAATCAATGTTTGCCTCTGCGAGTACAAACTTGAAGATAAAACTGTAGAAGGTTGACTCTGCAACAGCTTCTATAAGGTGACTGATTTGCGAATTCTCAGAGTACGCCGAGCGTATAGCCCACTACAGCCATGAAGCAAGGGCTTGAATGGTGATATCTCATATCCCAGCTATCACCAGAAGAAAGAGGTGCTAGTATGTGACCTGACTCACCTCTATGCATTGAAATGGTGCTAGAGTGCCCAAACAGGATCTTACATGGCTGTTGATCCTGACTTATCTATAAAGAAAGCGAGCTAATGACGACTCGTTGATCGCAATGTATGGTAATCTATTTTGGACTACGAAGCCTGGCTGCGTCAAGAGGACCATCAAACCCTCTGATCGAAACGAAAGAGAGTTCGGGTCACTAGAAAGGACATGTAACTCGCTCACCCTGCATGCTGAAGCTAAGGCTATCAAGAAACCCAATTTGTATGATAGTAGCTTTAACTAATCGTGGGTTAAAGACTCAATACTGTCTGAATTGAGTCATGTTAAAACCCAGGACAGATTCCATTTGAAAACAGGGTGAGGGATATAAGTCGATTAAATTTTTTTTTTTTTTTTTTTTTTTTTAAATGTCTAAAGATCTGACAAATCTTTGTCATGGCTGATAGCACATGTACCAGAATGGCGGAATGTGTCTGATATCATGGAGCGGTAACATTTGAGAATAACTGGAGCCAGATGTTTCTCCTCGAAAAGCCAGAGAAAAGTTGGCCAGTTGAGGGATTGTGACACTCAGAGGAACAATGTGAATGATATGGTACCAGTCTCTGAAAACATGCCACTTGCCCTCGTAAACCTTCAGAGTAGAGGGCCTTCTTGCTCTCGAGATTCTCTCCGCAATCAAAGATTTAAATTGTTTGTCTTGCAAGGCTGTCTGGACAAGAGCCAAGCTTGAACATAAAGATGGTCCGGACAGGGGTGGAACACCCCTGGCCGCGGTTGCTTGTGAATACTTGTGCTGACTGTAATCTTCCTGGGTAGATCTATCGCCTAGATTGAGTAGATCGGAGACCCAGGAGTTGTTCCATCTGAGAGGGGTAATCAGAACCATCTGACAATTCTGACCCCTTAACTTCTGGATTAATTCCAGTACCAAGACCGTGGGAGGGTAGGAGAATGCCCACAACCCTTCCCAGGTGATTGATCGAGCATCCACGACCCAAGCTTCTGGGTCTGGAACCTGTGAGATGAAAGGTGGAGAACTTGCGATTCCATCTTGTTGCAAAAGATCAATCATCGGACGTCTCCAAAGTGTGTCAATTGGAAGAAAGTCTGATTGATGGAGTGACCATTCTGTGTGAATGACTAGATAGAGTGTAAGCCAAGACATTGAGTCTGCCAAGAATGTGTCTGAATTGTACATTGAGGTGGAGATTGTCGAACCAATGTAGAAATTGCCAGTTCAGATTGCACAGGTCTGGTGATTGGTGTCCCCTTGTTTTGAGGCAAGGCACCACCACAATGTTGTCTGACATAATGAGGGCAGTTTGTAATAAGAGTTGATCCTGCCCGAAATGAAAGGCATTGATGACAGCCGTTATTTCTGAAAGGTTGATGTGGAAAGGGCTCGCCCCTGGCACCCACGTGCCGCTGACAGTATCGAAGTTCGGCAACAGGTGGGCACCCCAACCGTAGGTATTAGTGGCGGAACATACCGTTATCCCCTTGGGGTATCTCCAGAGTAATCCCTGTGGACAGCCTACAGGGGTTGTGCCATTGACTCAAGAATGATTGTATCTCTGGCGTGAGCATGACTGTTTTCTGGGATCGAAGGGACTTGAAAAGAGCGCAATTACGCTAGCAACGTCCTTTGTAAAGGGCGCATAAAAGGACGGCTGATCGGTATCAAGTCTGCTGCCGCATTGAATAATCCGAGGATCTGCAACTCTCTCGCTAAAATGCGCATCCTGTCGGAAACGGACTCTACGAGTGCAATTATCTGGATAATCGCAAACTCGAGGAAGCCTTACCAGATTCAGATCGGGAGAAACTCCACACCCAGATGGACCAAAATCCGGATTGGACAGAGATCAAACTTTATCCAGTTCACGAGAAAGCCTATATGACGTAAAGTGATATAAGATCGTTTCTGCCTTTGAGCAGAATAGAACTTGACAGATGTTTCTGGAGGATGTCATCCAAATATACTGCCGACGCAATAGATGAAGTCGAGCGGAACAGGGTGACGACGTAACCCATAACCTTGGTACTATCCCAAGTGCTTAAATTTAGGCCAAAAGGTATGACATGGAACTGATAAGCCTAGTCCCGACAAGCACAACGGAGAATGTCTGCTACTCGTGGGATAGGGACGTGAAATGTGCGTCGGTCATATCTAGCCAGCTTATGATGGGGTTTAAGCGACGTGCCCTTCAGACATGCGTCACGACGTATCAGGTCTAGGTTGGCAGAAGCAGTCAGCGCATTGGCCATGGAATGGTGAGCTGCCCTGTTAAGAACCCTAGCTAACCGGGCCGTCGAATCCCAAGCATGTTCATTGCCAGATTTTTCAGCGATCCTGAAAATGGCTAGGGAGGCTAGATCTAACAGTGAAGACGTAGCGACTACATTCGAACCAGCTTGGACGTGGCATTGAACACAGTTTTGTCCACTTTATAAGACAATGCCGCAGACATATGGACTGCTGCCCTATTTTATCCCGAGCCAGGACCTCAGTATTGAACGCATCGGAGTGAGTTTTGTACCATCGACCTGAAAACGACGCTGGTACTTGGCTTTCAGAAAAGAACGCCTTAGCATTTCCTGGATCCCCTATACGTGTCGACAGACGGTCATTAATTTCCTTAATTTTGTCAACTGGGGAAGGAGGCGGAAGGATAGAATCTCTTCCCCTTCATCCAGATCGACCGACGCACTAACCCTATAGTCGGTAATTGCAGCAGGAGGTGGAGGGCATTCTGAAGGGGCCTTAACACCCTAAAAATTTCCTCCACTGCGGCTTTGAAGCTGAACTCAGTCCGTTCCATAGTTGGATCTGCATACAGCTGATTTGCCTGCGATTCATCGCACTCACTATGTGCATAATCTTGCTCTGGTAAAGCATCCATATCGGGGTAATGCATACCAGGTGGCATAGATGACTCGATACCGTCATCTCTAAAAAAGTCATTCACTCTCCCTTGTGGATGAGTTGATAGCCTATGGACGGCCGGCAATGCCGAATGAATTGATTGGTATATGTTTGGCCTGAACGCCTGCGACGGGCCGGCTATGACCGGCACCGACCGCTCGAATGGTCGGGTTGGATCGAGAGATTCATCGCCAACATCAGAGTCATGGTAGTGATATGTAACCGGTAGTACGGATTGACAGACGGAAACATCACTAGAATCTTCGTCAATCCGATTTGTGCGGATTGTGGTATGATAAAAGTCCCCGTGCTGGTACAGCGGTACAGTCGGACGGACTGGTATATGACTAAAATCTCCATACAGTTGGACGACCGGTGCCTGTTGGGCTGGACGGCCGGAGCCGGATGGACTGTCAGTGCCGGCAAGTGTCGGCTGGAAGCTTGGCTGGACAACCGGTGACATTTGGGTTGAACGGTCATTGCCGGATCGACGCCCGGTGCCGGTTAGTGCCGGCTGGATGACCGGTGCCATATGGCTGAACGGTCATTGCCGGATGGACGCCCGGTGCCGGTTGGTGCCGGCTAGAAGGTAATAATAATTACATAATGCTTATGTAGTGCGGCCAGCACTGTGCACCCATCTACCATTCGCTCAGAGGGAATGTTGGTTCTGGTATAGCTTGCATATCTGTACAGCATACCAGGTGACCTAGATGACGCAATTCTGTCATAATTGACACTTTCACTAAATCTCCTTTGTGGAGAAGCCGTGAACATATGGACGGCCGGCACTAACGGCTGATTGAACTGACGAATGGTCGGCCTGAAAGTCCTGTTCTGGTAAAGCTGCCATATCTGGGTAGCGCATACCAAGTGGCATAGATAACTCAATTCCGTCATCTCTGATAATGTCACTAATTCTCCCTTGTTTTAAAATCACACCGACACGTATTTGACGTGACGGGAGGTGTACACCGGCGATACCGACTGATTTGTCTGGTATATGGTCGGCCGGAATGTCGGCGAAGGTCCGGCTATGACCGGCACCTGCCTCTCGAATGGTCTGATTGGACGGAGATACATCTATAACATCTCTCTCATGGTAGTGATATGTAACCAGTAGTACAGATTGACTGACGGGTACATCACTATAATCTCCGTAAATCAAATGTACAGCCGGTGCAGGTTGATGTCGGCTGGAAGACCGGTGCCATTTGGGCTGAACGGTCGTTGCCGGATGGACGGCCGGTGCAGGTTGATGCCGGCTGGAAGGTCGGCTGGACGACCGGTGCCATTTGGGCTGAACGGTCGTTGCCGGATGGACGGCCTGCATAGGTTGATGCCGGCTGGAAGGCTGGATGACCGGTGCCATTTGGGCTGAACGGTCGTTGCCGGATGGATGGCCGGTGCCGGTTGATGCCGGCTGGAAGGTCGACTGGACGACCGGTACCATTTGGTCTGAACGGTCGTTGCCGGGTGGACGGCCGGTGCCTGTTGATGCAGGCTGGAAGGTCGGCTGGACGACCGGTGCCATTTGGGCTGAACGGTCGTTGTCGGATGGACAGCCGGTGCCGGTTGATGCCGGCTGGAAGGTCGGCTGGACGACCGGTGCCATTTGGGCTGAACGGTCGTTGCCGGGTGGACGGCCGGTGCCTGTTGATGCAGGCTGGAAGGTCGGCTGGCCGGCCGGTGCCATTTGGGCTGAACGGCCGGTGCCTGTTGATGCCAGCTGGAAAGTCGGCTGGCCGTCCGGTGCCATTTGGGCTGAACGGACGGTGCCGGATGTATGGCTAGTGCCGGTTGGTGCCTGCTGAAGTGCCGGCTGAACTGACGGTGTCGGCTGGACGGCCGGCGAAAGTGCATAATAAAATGGATCCAATTGATCCAGCCTAGACTCCATGCGTCCGGACTTACAGGCCCGAAAGCCATGCACGGACCTGCGGTGAAATTTACATCCACTGGGCAGCCTAAACCATGTCAACATAATTTCCTCCATTTCCACATTGCCAACACCCATTTTGCCATTCATGCCTTCGTTGTCGACTTTGCTACTGAAACGACAAAAGAAGAGAACAAAGCACAGATTAAAAAAATTCAGCATATTATTAATTCGATAATACTATAACCGTTATTAACGGAGTAGTCAAATTATTCCGTGCCATGTTAACTCTTAATGACCACACTAGTTATCACCGTGAGCATGTTGCAATAGGTCGTTCAAGACGAAGTCTACTGAAACGAAAAGATGATAAACAAAGCACAAATTAACAATTCAGTACGCTATTAAGTCGCTATTCTATAACCGTAACTAACGAAGGAAGCGAAATGATTAAGTGTCGCGTGAATTCGTGACTACAACACGAAATTCCGCCAATAAATAGTCGCAACTGGTCGTTCAAGGACGAAGTATACTGAAACGGAAAGAAGATAAACAAAGCACAAATTAACAATCAGTACGCTATTAAGTCGCTATTCCATAACCGTAACTAACGGAGGAAGCGAAATGATTAAGTGTCGTGTGAATTCGTGACTACAACACGAAATTCCGCCATTAAATAGTCGCAACTGGTCGTTCAGAGACGAAGTCTACTGAAACGGAAAGAAGATAAACAAAGCACAAATTAACAATTCAGTACGCTATTAAGTCGCTATTCCATAACCGTAACTAACGGAGGAAGCGAAATGATTAAGTGTCGCGTGAATTCGTGACTACAACACGAAGTCCGCCATTAAATAGTCGCACTTGGTCGTTCAAAGACTTTTTTGAAGTCTACTGAAACGTCAAAGAAGATAAATACAGCACACATTATCAATGCAGCACGTTATTAGTCGCTAATATCGTAAACGTTACATACGGAATAAGCGAAATTATTGAGTGCTACATGTATTACATGCTTTGACCACGTTGCAACCTGGTCCGAAGTCTAGAAAAGGTGACAAAGTCACTCAAATTGGAAAATATTGTAAAATAATGTATACGACCTGTAGAGGAATGATTATCCAACACAGTAATTCCAAATTTAACTTCGGATGGTCAGAATTTACACTAAGATGGCTTGGATTCATTGGAGGTCTAATTGTACGTGTTTTCGCGTAAGCGAAGCTAAAAAACTAAAGAAGCGACACCTAACGGGCGGCAAGGGGAGGTAATGGGCAAGAGTTATTGCCCTTTGTCTATATGACATAGACAGGAAAGACGAATTTTCGTCTTTTAGTAGGGCTGGATTCGCGAGGTAGCAGGCTAATATCCCTAAAGTAATGTGATTGGGGAACGTATTCAAAGGAGAAAGACAATAGTTTCAGTGCAAAGCAAATAGCGGATCTTTCTCAAATTTAAATCTTGTCAGTGAAAAATAGTATGCAGTCCACACTGGTTTGATACCACAGCTGATGAAGCTTGAGTGCCATGTACTTTTCATTTTGGATGACTGACATCAGCTTTAAGTTCTATAATGTTTCACAACTGCACAGGATTCCAGATTGATCCATCAGTATGTTCTCCTATCCTTTCTTAGTTTATAAACCATATGCTGCCAAATAAGAAAGCTGTACGAAATATTCAAATAAAATATTCAGCTCTAATTTAACATCAAAGTTTGACTTGCCACTTTATTTAGCTGCTATTCATAAAAATAAAAAAACATGACATCTCCATATCATGAAAATCTTTTTCAGGAAATTTAGTTTCTCTGAAAATACTAATCAATCTACATTAATGTTAGGAACATAAGCCCACTACCTCCAGAATCCAGCCCTACTAAAAGCCAAATCCTTGTCATCCTATCTCATACAATGGGCAATAACTCTTCCCCATTACCTCCCTTTGCCATCACACTATGAAACTAGCTTCAACCTGAATGTAACATTGTGAAGAGGATGCTCACCTTGTGGGGAAGATGACAGGATATTCAAGTAATGTGTTCAGGTATTTGTTAATAAACATAATTTACTGAAAAATTGGCTTTCTTCTTCAAATATGTTCCCCAATCACATTAGGAGAATAATTATGAATGAATGTTGAGTATCCTACGCATACTTCAGATATCCTTCATGGGAGCAATGATAGATTCCATATATGAAAAATAACCCCCTATCCCAGCTTGAAAACAACACAACCAAAGGAGACATACTTTGCGTCTGGGAAGCAGAAGTGAATGAAATTTTCTTACCAACTATGCCTAGTCATAACTGCTACATTTGTATTACTCAACATAAGTGTATTTATAGGCCGCAAGGGAAAAAGGCTCTTAGCTATTAATCAAATAACATCATTTCCTACCAAGTAATTTTTGGACATTGTTTTAAAAGAAATTTTGTGTGCATTTATGTCTTTTGACACAACTGTAGTTTCACAATGACACAAGAGTGAGTGTCCGTGTGATTTGGATTTTAATGTAGCTTTCACACTTTTTCAGTCATATCACAACGATTTCTGCTGTGTGGCAATTTATAGTGATGCCATGAAATAGGGCATCATGTCACAGACAAGTGGCATCATCATGTCCCACATAGTCACATTATCCTGACACAAGGGCAACCAGTCCTAACACTAACCCTCTTAATGCTGAGCACCAAGAGAGGCAGCATTTAGTACAATTTTTTAAAGTCTTTGGTATGACTTGTCTGTGGATCAAACCTACAACTTCCCCCATCTGAGGTGGAGGGGAGGGTTGATCCTCTTGAACTCTCCCCAGCATATATAGCTGGTTTAAATTGTTGAGGAACACCTTCGTTTTCCTAAAGATGTTTGTGTTTTGGTGCAGTGTTTTCCTTGTCCACCTGTGAATGCTATATGATGGTGTTTTGTTTTTCTGTCACCCTTTTATTTAGTAGTTAGGAATTTCGTGAAGGTTATTCTTTGTTTCATTGATCGAATATATTAGTTATTTTAAACCAAAAAAGGAGTTGTTCCGATTGTACTTCCTACCATAAGTCAGTGCTTACTCAGGGTATTGTACTCTTTGTTTGTGTTACAGAGAACACTAGTTTCCTTCTCAGTTCAATCCCTTAACTAGGATTGTACTCTTGTCCCTTAGGAATATTATAATCCCAGGGCTAATTTCCTTACCTTTGTTTTAGTTAAGTATATATTGACCCACAGTGACTTTGCCAGAGTAATTTTGCCTA
This sequence comes from Unio delphinus, assembly GCA_029339505.1. NCBI lineage: Eukaryota > Metazoa > Mollusca > Bivalvia > Unionida > Unionidae > Unio > Unio delphinus. The sequence continues at coordinate 2,776,348 of JAQISU010000029.1, read as the reverse complement.
TTATGTGTGTGTTTTTGTTTTTTTTTATTTGGATGGTGTAAGATGTCAATGTATAGACAGCACTATCTAGGTCATGATATTGTGAGTTGTGAGTCCTTATTTAACTTTTATGTTGTAATTTTGAATAATATTTAATATTTACAGAAAAAACTAAAAAGGATATCTTTAAATATCCAAAAGGTGCAAATTATTTAAATCATTTTTTGTGTTTTAAATTTTCTTTTTATATGCTGTGGCATGTTTTCCAAAAAACATTGTCTGGTTGCGTTGTAATTTTCCGTCATTTTATGTGGTAGTCCGTTTCCAGTCCTATTCATTATCAGTTCTTCATTTTAAAGTTTTCATAGTCTAAAGTAGACTATGTCTTTTTGGGGGGTTTTGAGTTTTTTATTTGTTATAGGGTCTTAGTCCTATACTATTTATCAGTCTTTTTGAATGTGACTTAGCTCATTTGACTGGTATAGAAAGGGTTACACTTTTTGCTTGTTTTCATCATTTTAAATATAAACATTCTCACACTCTAGTGTGAGAGATAATTTTTTCTGTTAGATTATTAATGGTGTTAGAAACGCGTTCCCTTAATTCTAGTGTGAGAGATAATTTTTTCTGTTAGATTATTAATGGTGTTAGAAACACGTTCCCTTAATAGGTATCAAATTTGATGTTACATGTCAGTCTCCCTCACCACCCTATTATTCATAAGATAGAGGGCAGCAGGGGGTGTTTATATCTTGTTCTAATATAAATTAGTGTATTGTGGTGGTCATTTCAGAATTGACCGTTAAACTAGAAAAGCAAGGAAAATGAGATTATTAATGCTAGCACATAGCATTATTTAAAGAATTCAAGCGGATGATGCTTTGCCATTCATATGTAGGCAACTGAGTGATTTGATGATATGTATGGATGGATGGAAGATCTGGGGCCAGTGTTGCCAGCTTTTGAGGGGCCAGTGCCTGATATCATTTTTATTCAATTAGGGATAATGCATCCCATGGATATTGTTGGGCAGATCATCAGATTATGTGGAATGTACTCAAGTCGTGGTGTACGGTTTGTGTTGGTGGGGGCATTGTTGCAGAGAACTAATTCTTGAGGGATAACCTGGGGACAATACCACCGGAGGGTACAATTGATAAATGGAGAGTTGGCTAGGATAATAGGGCATTCTCCTAGACTGTATTTTGTTGGAAATCTGGGATTCCGTGGGATATACCTAAGTGGTGATGGTATCCATCTGATTTCACGAGGGAACCGTTGGTATTACCAAAAATTAATGACATTTATTTTCCAACATTTTTATTGTTAGTACCAAGTGACTTTCAGTTCTCTTCATTTTATCAATCTATCTGTTTTAGTGATTTTATGTTAGTCAAAAGTGACTTTTAGTTGTCTTTTTTTATCTTTCAAATAGTGTTAAGAATTATAAATGTTTTCAGTTTTTAGTCTATTTTCAAATTATGTTACTAATAAGTTGGATAATTTTATCCAATTTTTTAAGGTAGATATTTTTAGGTTATTTTCTAAAGAATATTTCTAATAAGTTAGAAAGTTTTATTTATGTATTTTAAGTTAGACAGTTTTCTCAAAGTAAATATTTAGTTTATTAATTTTCACTATTAATATAAATAATAATAATAGTATCCTTTTTGTTGAATAAAATTTCCATTCATCAAGTGTATTGGACTATTATTTCTTATTTGCTTAGATGTCATTATCACTATATCTACTACGTTATATTTTTCGGACCAAGCCGTCGTGTGTTTAGTCGCTCAGGGAGAGCGTGGGAATAAAATTATGGTCAGTATCTATAAAGCTGTTAAAAGTTGGTCATTTACCTATTCGCATTCCATTCACAAGTACGGTCAAGTACTGGTGGGTTAAGGTTAATATAGTTATGATTTTTTTTAAAATTATATTATTTAAGTTAATAACTTATTTAAATTATTTAATAGTTAATAGTAAAGTTATTATAAACATTATTTATAATTATATTACCAATAGCGCTGTGTTAGCAGTAAACACGCTAAAAAGGAGGTCAAACTTAGATTACTGGTGTTTTTCAACAAACTAGCTTTATTAAGCTATCCATTTTTGATTCCAGAGCTCTGTAATATGGCAAAAATAATAAAGGACTTGTGACTGGTGTTTTGTTAAACTAGCCTGTAAGGGCTATCCAGTCTGTTTAGTAATTAAAAGGTATTCACTACGTATGTTATATTATGTTTCTGGTGTTTTACAACTAGCCATTTTGGCTTTCCAGAATGTTAGGTAATTGGTATGTATAAGCATATATTATGTATCAATTACTATCCATTATGTATCAATTACTATCCATTATGTATCAATTACTATCCATTATGTATCAATTACTATCCATTATGTATCAATTACTATCCATTATGTATCAATTACTATCCATTATGTATCAATTACTATCCATTATGTATCAATTACTATCCATTATGTATCAATTACTATCCATTATGTATCAATTACTATCCATTATGTATCAATTACTATCCATTATGTATCAATTACTATCCATTATGTATCAATTACTATCCATTATGTATCAATTACTATCCATTATGTATCAATTACTATCCATTATGTATCAATTACTATCCATTATGTATCAATTACTATCCATTATGTATCAATTACTATCCATTATGTATCAATTACTATCCATTATGTATCAATTACTATCCATTATGTATCAATTACTATCCATTATGTATCAATTACTATCCATTATGTATCAATTACTATCCATTATGTATCAATTACTATCCATTATGTATCAATTACTATCCATTATGTATCAATTACTATCCATTATGTATCAATTACTATCCATTATGTATCAATTACTATCCATTATGTATCAATTACTATCCATTATGTATCAATTACTATCCATTATGTATCAATTACTATCCATTATGTATCAATTACTATCCATTATGTATCAATTACTATCCATTATGTATCAATTACTATCCATTATGTATCAATTACTATCCATTATGTATCAATTACTATCCATTATGTATCTGGTGTTTTCTAACTTGCTATTTCGGCCTTCCAGAGTTAAGAAAAGTTTAAATGACTAACAAATCTCTCTCTTTATCATTATTTAAGTTATATATTTTACTATTTCTTTATATAGTATTTTATCATCAATTTTATTGGTATATAATAATGAATTTATATCAAAAGATCCTATTGTGTTTATTATATTTTGTTTAGACTCTTTTCTTTTTATATTAATAATTTCACATTGTAGGATTAAGTGTGTTTTGCTATCAGTGAATATTTTACATAATGGACACTTTTGAATAGTTGGTATTAGTTTCCGTCTGTGTACTGCTTCTCCAGTCCACCAAACGTCATGTAAAAAGTCATAAGTAAAGTATATTGCTTTAAAGTGTATAATATTGGACCAGTTTTTCAAAATTGAATGCCAGGTTAAATGTGCTAATCTTAATTCAAGTTTGTATTTTGGTAATTCAGATTGTTTTATTATGTTATAGAGGCTATTATTCGTTTCCCATATTTTATTTAGTGATCTATATTCTCTTAGTGTCATAGTTTGTCTACATATGATGCTTGGTAGTGCGCTTAATTTGGATAGTTTATTATTATTATAAATTGATTTAGTATGAGATAATAAGAAGCCAAACCAATAAATATATATTCCCTGTCAAGGGTAGAGGAGGGAATTCAAGTTTTTTCATTCTTTCAAAGTAGTTTGCAGCTTGTTTGAGTTTTAAATTTGGAATATTCATACCTCCTTTATCATTTGTAATGTAAATCTTGATAATTTATAGATTTTTTTTCTCCAAAGAAGTTGATGGATTATTGCTTCTATTTTTTAAATATAGTAAAGTTCGAAGTCCATAATATTAAATTCATGCCAAATAGAATTAAAAAGATATGATTTGGCTATATGAATTTTTTCCAAAAAGGTGTAATCTCTAATATTCCATGCATCTTTGTGTCTGTTTATTTTTGCTATTATTTGTTCTAGATTTTGCAATTATTAACTAAGTATACTCCTAAAACTTTTAGGTTTTCTTTTATTTTGTTTTGTAGTTTTAAATATTTATCTTTTTTCCAATCTCCAATCAGAAGGATTTCAGTTTTATCATGGTTCATTTCAGACCCAGATGCTTTACTGAAGTTAGTGAATTGTTTTATTAATCTTTCATATGAATTGTCAGTTGTTATAAAGTTTGAAATATCATCAGCATGAAGGAAAGTTTTAACTGATGTTTTTATATTTGGTATGGAGATTCCTTTAATACTGTTACCATTTTGGATTGAAACATGTAATGTTTCAATTCCTAAAACGTAAAGAAGCATTGAAATTAGACACCCCAGCCTTATTGATCTTGTTACAGCGAAGGTGTCCGTATGAGCGCCATTAATTTGTATTTTAGATTGAATAGTATTATATAAGGTTTTTATCCATTCGTTTTAAGTGTTTTGGTTATCAAGTTAATTTCAATTTTATCTAAAGCTTTTTCTTGGTCACATTGTATTAATGCTCCACTCTTTTTATATTTATTCATGTATTCAATAATAGTTTTTATAGATAAAATATTGTCAGAAATTTGTCTTCCTTCCTCTCCACATGGTTGGTTTTTATCTGAGGTGGATGCTCAAACCACTAAGCTACTGGAGTGGTTGATAAAATACAAGAGACAGATTGATGTGACTTTTGGTAACTACTAAAAACTTAAATCTCAGCTGTACAAATATTAGCATATTAGCATATGTCAACCATTCAAAGTCAAAACCTTCATTTCAACACTTAAACACTTTCCACAGGGGATAATATTAACTACCCACTCAAATACCATAAATATCTATAGGAATTAGTTTGAATGCCAAATAATGTACTTAAAACAAATATCCTAGTACAAAACAGGTCTTTATATCAAGTTTTATTGTTTGCATTTTTAAGTGGAATGTCATTTATTTTTCTGTTAGTCTAATTTAAGATACAATTATGGAAAGCTGTATTATTATTATTATTATTATTATTATTATTATTATTATTATTATTATTATTTTTATTATTATTACCCACCTTTGATGTCTGGGCCTCTTCAACCAACTTAACTATCTGTGAGAGGGTGGTGTCTGCCCCAACATGAGTTGCCTGTACTAGCAACATCCCATTTTGATTGATGGAGCCACCAATCACTGTGGAGCCTAGCAAAGAAGAAAACAAAATCTGTTCAAATAATTACACTACCATCAAATTTACACAAATAATTTCCTTGATGACCGCTGCAAATCACATTTCAAATGAGCATTACAGTTTTCGAAAATTTAGCGAGCAAACAAAGACCTTCTAACATGTTATGCTCACTCAAATTATTTTATGACAATTTATGCATTAAAGAAATGCCAACATCTACCAAGATGGCGAATTCTGAAAATTTGTAACCCACATAAAGGCATCAGTCAGCAAATTACATGACAAAAAATGTAAAACCAACAGTGAAGTGATGGACTTTTACATGTTATTAAAAGAAATGTTTTCACATGACAGTTTGTATACAATTTCATTTGAACGCTACTTATTGCTGGTTAAGTTTCATACCATTTTATCCATGGTGATGCAGCGTAGTATGCAAAGCACTTACTTACATACTTATTTTTATTAGCAGCTTAAAACTACCTAAAAAATTTATTATTTGTCCAACTGCAATTTGTTAAAATTTAATGTAGCGAATATGCTAAAATTCAAGATTAATTACAACTTGATGTTGCAAATATATTCTGATTTACAGCTGAAACTGACATATGTATGATTGCCTTCTGTGAATAAAGTAAACTCGGCTTGTAAAGACAACGCGTGATTAGTATGATACAACATCACTCTTCGGTAAGTAATTTTTTTTTTCCTTCCATATTATAATGTAATTTTGAATTATGTTGCAACCTCCCATTTTAGTCACATTCTTTAAAAACCCATCTGTTTAATCTACCCACTAACTGTCTTGCCTGCATACCAGACCACATCTGATTACAAATCTGATAATTAAAGAAAATAACGCCAAGTAAGTATTCACAAATTTAGTCAATTACAGCGGACCCCTCTTATACGGCCACCCCTTCTGCACAGGAAAGGTGGCCTTATACGATGGGTGGCCTTTCCAGACAGGGACTAAAATTTCTGTGCAAAGTATATGTAATGTACATAGTAATAAAGCTACATGCTTCATAGCATTTAGTATAGTCATTTAATATCTTCGTTTAAAAGTAACATTAATTATTAAAAGGTTCTTCTTGTTATAATAATAGACTTATTTCAACTGAAAATACATTAATAGTTCCTATTCTTGGCATAAGCATGATGTGCGAGCGGGTTTTGTTGTCATGCACATTGCAAAACCATTCAAAAATATCATTTAAATCTTGGTACGTACATAAATTTCATTCCATTTGCTCCATTTTCCCACTGCTGCTGAAAAACCTCCTTATTAGTTGCAATGTTGTTTAGTCTAGTATTTACAACATAAAATTGTTTTATTTGAGTCTTTTCTACATACATTATTTGGCAAGTACCAAAAAATGTTGTCAAGTAGAATAACTGACTCTCTTCTGAAATAAATAATTTCCATTTACGTGATGACATGTTATTGTTTGGTAATGATTTATTTGGTTGTTGCTGTTAGCTATTTAATTATACAGACAAAACTTTTGTCGACTAGACAAAATGCCTTCTTCGTAAAGGAAGTGATAAATGTGTTGTGACATGATTTTTCAGTCTCTGTCTGGTACCCTGTTTTGTTCAATGTTCTCTGTGTGTGTTAATGTACAAAATCTATTTTTTGCTGATGCTGACCCTGTTATGATCTTGATAATTACGTCCATCGACAATTATGTCCAAATATAGTCATCAAAGAAAAGAACTAGACTGATGTGTGAAGCCCAAAACTCTAGCATAACATTGCAGAGCCCATTTCCTGTAAACATCAGGTTTTACAGACAATGATATATTATTATTCTTAGTGTTACATGCACTTTAGTCAACATTTCTGGATTTGAAAAAAAGTGGCCGCTCATGAGGGAAATATTTTACATTTTTGCATTAAAATGCTAGCCGCTAATCACATTAAGAGGGGTGGCCATTCTTTAAGGGTACTTTTGAATACAAACTCATTGGTGACATGGGATTTTGAACCTAAGAAGCGGGTGGCCGCTGGTCAGGGGTAGGTGGGTGGAGAGTTCAAGAGGCGGACAACTGTACATGTAACAATGTGCTTGGATGTTACTCATATATAAACCAAGATGAATACACATATGAAATTTCTTGATTACATACATCAGGGTTAGTGAATTGGAACTTAATGTTATTACTTAAGCATGAAAAGTAAGTCACTGTGACCTATCTTTGCATGTGGTGAGTACAACCCTCCAATATGAATAAGCTGATCAGTTTCATGACTGTAAATACAAGTCAGATACACTGGGCTAAATACATCAACACTGACACTGAAAGTCAGAAATGTGACCTATTTATAAACACTAATGTCACTCTCCCTCTCTCTCTACACGTGTACACACACACACACAAACACACACACAACAACCTTTCAAAGTGGCCAAAAATAGTACTGGATGACTAACCTAGCTCTTTGACAACTGGCATTGACTCTCCAGTAATGAGAGATTCATCACATGTTGAATGTCCTTGTATAACCTTTCCATCAACTGGGATCTTTTCCCCTGGTACAACCTAAAAAGAAACAATAAGAAAAATATCTTGTTTACAATAATGTCATCAACTGTTATGTCTGACACTGGACTTTTGAACCACTCAGCTAATGAGAAACTAGTCTATTTAATCATATATCAATGCTTTTCATTGTACACATTTAGCTATCAACTGTATAAATCTGACTATTAACTGTACCTATCTGAATATCAATTGTACACATCTGACTATTAACTGTACATATCTGACTATCAATTGTACACATCTGATTATCAATTGTACATATCTGACCACCAATTGTACACATATGATAATCAATTGTATACATCTGACTATAAATTGTACACATCTGACTATTACTGTACATATCTATCAATTGTACACATCTGACTATACTTTCCACGTCTCACAGGCTTAACTGGTACATGTGTTCCAGTGTCACTGGTCAGGCTTAACTGGTACATGTGTTCCAGTGTCACTGGTCAGGCTTAACTGGTACATGTGTCATGCACTAAATATATGCTTTAACTTTCACACTGCAATTCTTACTGATGCATCATCAGAAGTAGTGTCTATACAAACAAGCAAGATGAGGTTTCCATGACACGCATGCCATTGATAACCTGATTTGGAGTATAACTCATACACAAGATTTCATGTACATATATCATGATGTCCCATACAACTTTAAACAAACTTATGAAGACAGTACTGCATGTTGTTAAAATGATGCAATAATTGAACCAGTTAAAATGCAGCTTTCTAAACCATATCTCACAATTCAAGTGCATAATGCACTGGCAGATCTGTGTCTCTGCAGTTAAGAGTATTGAGCTGGACTAAGAACATAAACCCTGATATAATGGCCGATAAGGTCTATGATTTTTGCAATTGGACTTATAAGCAAATATTATGTAATATATAATTTCTCAAACATAACTGCAAAACATCATATAAATATTATCAACTGACATACACAAATCCTACATTGAATACAGTAAATAAAAATTGGTCATATTTATCTACTCCCAAAATAACATGAGAAATAATATTCGTTTAAAGAAAGCAACTTGAATGTAATTAATGTTCCTAGGGGTATTAAAAGCAAATACACAAATTTCAGTTCAAAAGAGAAGCAACTAAATCACAATCATGTCTTTATTCAGAATGTGGGGAATGATATTTTGGCCACTTGTTACAAAGGAAATCACAACAGAACCCTAAAAATTCCAAATTAAGGGCCATACTAAAAATCCTTAAAAGATGTACAAGTTTTATATGCAACAGAGTTACTAGTAACTACATAGTTCTGAAATTCTGATCATTCTCGCTTTAGTCTGAGCAAGTTACAACAGCTCAAACTAAGCTTTAATTTCAAGTCAGAGCTAGCTGCAAAGGCATTTGTTTAGTAAATTATGTTTCTCCAAAAATACTCACCCAATCAAATTAACATTAAGAAAATGATCTGTTGCCTCATTATCTGGCCCTTCCTAAAAGACTAAACAAAGTCCTTCCTTATATATATATATATATATATATATATATCATACAGATGGGAAACAACTCTTACAGATTAACTGCATGTGCTCTCACTAGCTGGTCACCTGTACCATCAATGTTTACAAGTGTTAAGCTTGAGAAAAACCTACAATAGCATGCTCGCATTTGCAGAGGAGGGTGGGAGGGATTGATATTAATGTTTTATGTGAAAAAAAATATAATAAAAATATTTACTTTCTCGTCAAATACATTAGCCAAGTATCCAACTTCTACCCACATCAGCCTGAAAGAGCATAATGACTGTTCTATGAGAAGGATGAACTTCTTTGTGTGTCTGTGTCTGGGTGTGTGTGTGTGTGTGTGTGTGTGTGTGAGAGAGAGAGAGAGAGAAAGAGAGAGAGAGAAAGAGAGAGAGAGAGAGAGAGAGAGAGAGAGAGAGAGAGAGAGAGAGAGAGAGAGAGAGAGAGAGAGAAAGAGAGAGAGAGAGATTGATTTGGATTTTTAACAAAGCTTTAAACAATTTCTCCATGTGCTTAAGATAGTATCTGAGAGCATGTACTGGGTCTGCAGTTTCAGCTCTCTCTAAAGGATGATCAATGAGAGAAAGCAAATAGTTATTTGTTAACTGCCTTCCAAACTGCATGTGAGTTGGATCTAGGGACAGCGTATGCAGCTCACTCACCTTGCAAGCTCAAGTTAGTGGAAGCAAGCATTGTATGATAACTGCTTCAGCATGTTGGAAAGACAAGGACTCAAATTTGGATGAGTTGAACAACAAGCCCTTCAAATGCCTTTTCAAGAAACAGAACCAAATGTTATCTGCCCACAATGCACATATACTGCATGGGTGCATGGAAGCACATTCATGCATGCAAGGCAACATCTAGTTTTCATTCTCAACGACTTTAAAACACCAGCACTTTTGGAACTTGACAGACTTCTTCAATATGAAAGAAGACAAAAAGTGCTAAAAGAAAAATTACAAACTCTTCAAATATGCAAATCACATTACTAAGACAACCCAAGTGCATAATAAACCAAAGTTAAACAATGTAATACAAAAAATATACTAATGAAAACTTTAGTGTTACTGATCAATATCACATGGACAATAACTACCTGGTAAAAAATGTGAATAAATTCGCCAGAAAGACAAAAAGTTTTATACACCATATATATCATCCTTTAGACTTACTACACCAACTTAAAGAAATGTTGTATGGTTTAAGCTTACAAAAAATTGCAATATATTCTAGGAGGTACTGTTAACAGTTGCACCCAACCAACTGGATAGGGGTGGCCACATAGTGGGGGAGGGGAGGTAATCTGTAAGAGTTGCTTCCCTTTGTGCATTATGATGTCGAGACAAAAATCATCAATTTTTGTTAGTCATGGAGGGCTGGATTCGGAGATAGCACACATTATTTTCGTAATGCTAAAATAATCATATAATGTATCTAACACAGACATTTTATGTTAAAGAATGACTAAGAGGGTAGTAAAAACTTACTTTCATTATGTCTCCCCTATGGACCAAATCCACACTGATCATCTCCTCACTGATGACGTTACCCTCTTTGTCCATTTCTATTAGCCTGGCTTCGGAGGCCTGCAGAGACATCAGCTTGGCCAGGGCTTCAGATGTTTTACCCTACATTAAATATACTTATTAAACAATGTAAAATAATTGTTCTGCATGCCAGTACATTACCTAATTACTTACATACTCAAATTTTCAATATTACAAATGAATAACAGTGCTCCCCTTTAAAATGCTTTTCAATCAAGCCTAAATTATGAGTGATATCACCTTATAAATGGTATGTTCACCAAAAAATAAAGACAAACACGAACATTACAATACATGTCTGCCCTGTTGTTTAACAGTCGATCATGTAGTGAACAGTAGAACATAGCTGACTCTTGAAATTAAAAAGCAACCAGTCTCAAAGACCTTTCCTTATGACACTTAACGTGATCTTGACCTTCAACCTTATGACTCTAGGTCTCTTTCTTATCATAAGTGTAAGCCACTGACAGAGTCTGGTCAAGAAACTTAACACTACAACAAAAGTTAGTTTGCAAAACCCATTTTTCTTTTAGCCACAATGACTTTAATCTTTAACCTTTCCAACCCAAAATAAATAGGCATTTGTCTTATCTTACATGTAATATCTCAATGACTTTAATCTTGAACTTTTCCAACCCAAAATAAATAGGCATTTGTCTTATCTTACATGTAATATCTCAATGACTTTAATCTTTAACCTTTCCAACCCAAAATAAATAGGCATTTGTCTTATCTTACATGTAATATCTCAATGACTTTAATATTTAACCTTTCCAACCCAAAATCAATAGGCATTTGTCTTATCTTACATGTAATATATCAATGACTTTAATCTTTAACCTTTCCAACCCAAAATCAATAGGCATTTGTCTTATCTTATATGTAATATTTCATTGACTTTAATCTTTAACCTTTTCAACCCAAAATCAATAGGCATTTGTCTTATCTTATATGTAATATTTCATTGACTTTAATCTTTAACCTTTCCAACCCAAAATCAAAAGGCATTTGTCTTATCTTATATGTAATATCTCAATGACTTTAATCTTTAATCTTTCCAACCCAAAATAAATAGGCATTTATCTTATCTTACATGTAATATCTCAATGACTTTAATCTTGAACTTTTCCAACCCAAAATCAATAGGCATTTGTCTTATCTTACATGTAATATCTCAATGACTTTAATCTTTAACCTTTCCAACCCAAAATCAATAGGCATTTGTCTTATCTTACATGTAATATCTCAATGACTTTAATCTTGAACTTTTCCAACCCAAAATCAATAGGCATTTGTCTTATCTTACATGTAATATCTCAATGACTTTAATCTTGAACTTTTCCAACCCAAAATCAATAGGCATTTGTCTTATCTTACATGTAATATCTCATTGACTTTAATCTTTAACCTTTCCAACCCAAAATCAATAGGCATTTGTCTTATCTTATATGTAATATTTCATTGACTTTAATTTTTAACCTTTCCAACCCAAAATCAATAGGCATTTGTCTTATCTTACATGTAATATCTCAATGACTTTAATCTTTAACCTTTCCAACCCAAAATCAATAGGCATTTTTCTTATCTTACATGTAATATCTCAATGACTTTAATTTTTAACCTTTCCAACCCAAAATAAATAGGCATTTATCTTATCTTACATGTAATATCTCAATGACTTTAATCTTGAACTTTTCCAACCCAAAATCAATAGGCATTTGTCTTATCTTATATGTAATATCTCAATGACTTTAATCTTTAATCTTTCCAACCCAAAATCAATAGGCATTTGTCTTATCTTACATGTAATATCTCAATGACTTTAATCTTTAACCTTTCCAACCCAAAATCAATAGGTATTTTTCTTATCTTACACATAATATCTCAATGACTTTAATCTTTAACCTTTCCAACCCAAAATCAATAGGCATTTGTCTTATCTTACATGTAATTTCTCAAGAAGATTATATCATCAAGAATTCAAGTTATCATGTGAAAACTGGTTTTGTTCTTTCCAAGTGCTGATGATCTTTGATTTTACCCACAAAACTCAACTGGCTTCTTCCTTACTCCACATGCAAGTCATCAACAATGTTTGGTCTGCAGTACAGAAGTGATGTTATTGTGTGTAAACTAAAGCATGCCCATGACCTTTTCAGATCAAAATATATTGGCTTCATCCTTGCCCAATGTTCAAGCCATTCAAAATAACATAGCTATTTTACCATGGAGAAAGCTAAATTATGAGTTGTTTTACTGAGTGTTGTATAATGAGCTTTACAGTAAGAATCACTGATCAATATATAATGAGAAATTTTACAGTAAGGATCACTGTATAATTTGAAATTTTACAGTAAGGATCACTGTATAATTTGGAATTTTACAGTAAGGATAACTGTATAATTTGGAATTTTACAGTAAGGATCACTGTATAATTTGAAATTTTACAGTAAGAATCACTGTATAATTTGGAATTTTACAGTAAGGATTACTGTATAATTTGAAATTTTACAGTAAGAATCACTGTATAATTTGGAATTTTACAGTAAGAATCACTGATCAATATATAATGAGAAATTTTACAGTAAGGATTACTGTATAATTTGAAATTTTACAGTAAGGATCACTGTATAATTTGGAATTTTACAGTAAGAATCACTGATCAATATATAATTTGAAATTTTACAGTAAGGATCACTGTATAATTTGAAATTTTACAGTAAGGATCACTGTATAACTTGGAATTTTATAATAAGGATCACTGTATAATTTGGAATTTTACAGTAAGGATCACTGTATAACTTGGAATTTTATAATAAGGATCACTGTATAATTTGAAATTTTACAGTAAGAATTACTGTATAATTTGGAATTTTACAGTAAGGATTACTGCATAATTTGGAAATGTACAGTAAGGATAACTGTATAATTTGGAATTTTACAGTAAGGATCACTGTATAATTTGGAATTTCACAATAATTTGGAATTTAATAGTAAGGATCACAGTATAACTTGGAATTTTTCAGTAATGATCACTGTATAATTTGGAATTTTACAGTAAGGATCACTGTATAATTTTGAATGTTACAGTAAGGATCACTGTATAATTTGGAATTTTACAGTAAGGATCACTGTATAATTTGGAATGTTACAGTAAGGATCACTGTATAATTTGGAATGTTACAGTAAGGATCACTGTATAATTTGGAATTTTACAGTAAGGATCACTGTATAACTTGGAATTTTTCAGTAATGATCATTGTATAATTTGGAATTTTACATTAAGGATCACTGTATAATTTGGAATTTCACTATAATTTGGAATTTAATAGTAAGGATCACAGTATAATTTGGAATTTTACAGTAAGGATCACTGTATAATTTGGAATTTCACTATAATTTGGAATTTAATAGCAAGGATCACTGTATAATTTGGAATTTTACAGTAAGGATCATTGTATAATTTGGAATTTTACATTAAGGATCACTGTATAATTTGGAATTTCACTATAATTTGGAATTTAATAGTAAGGATCACAGTATAATTTGGAATTTTATAGTAAGGATCACTGTATAATTTGGAATTTCACTATAATTTGGAATTTAACAGTAAGGATCACTGTATAATTTGGAATTTTACAGTAAGGATCACTGTATAATTTGGAATTTTACAGTAAGAATAACTGATCAATATATAATGAGAAATTTTACAGTAAGGATTACTGTATAATTTGAAATTTTACAGTAAGGATCACTGTATAATTTGGAATTTTACAGTAAGAATCACTGATCAATATATAATGAGAAATTTTACAGTAAGGATCACTGTATAATTTGAAATTTTACAGTAAGGATCACTGTATAACTTGGAATTTTATAATAAGGATCACTGTATAATTTGGAATTTTACAGTAAGGATCACTGTATAACTTGGAATTTTATAATAAGGATCACTGTATAATTTGAAATTTTACAGTAAGAATTACTGTATAATTTGGAATTTTACAGTAAGGATTACTGCATAATTTGGAAATGTACAGTAAGGATAACTGTATAATTTGGAATTTTTCAGTAATGATCACTGTATAATTTGGAATTTTACAGTAAGGATCACTGTATAATTTGGAATTTCACAATAATTTGGAATTTAATAGTAAGGATCACAGTATAACTTGGAATTTTTCAGTAATGATCACTGTATAATTTGGAATTTTACAGTAAGGATCACTGTATAATTTTGAATGTTACAGTAAGGATCACTGTATAATTTGGAATTTTACAGTAAGGATCACTGTATAATTTGGAATGTTACAGTAAGGATCACTGTATAATTTGGAATGTTACAGTAAGGATCACTGTATAATTTGGAATTTTACAGTAAGGATCACTGTATAACTTGGAATTTTTCAGTAATGATCATTGTATAATTTGGAATTTTACATTAAGGATCACTGTATAATTTGGAATTTCACTATAATTTGGAATTTAATAGTAAGGATCACAGTATAATTTGGAATTTTACAGTAAGGATCACTGTATAATTTGGAATTTCACTATAATTTGGAATTTAATAGTAAGGATCACTGTATAATTTGGAATTTTACAGTAAGGATCATTGTATAATTTGGAATTTTACATTAAGGATCACTGTATAATTTGGAATTTCACTATAATTTGGAATTTAATAGTAAGGATCACAGTATAATTTGGAATTTTACAGTAAGGATCACTGTATAATTTGGAATTTCACTATAATTTGGAATTTAATAGTAAGGATGACAGTATAATTTGGAATTTAACAGTAAGGATCACTGTATAATTTGGAATTTTACAGTAAGGATCACTGTATAATTTGGAATTTTACAGTAAGGATCACTGTATAATTTGGAATTTCACTATAATTTGGAATTTAATAGTAAGGATCACTGTATAATTTGGAATTTAACAGTAAGGATCACTGTATAATTTGGAATTTCACTATAATTTGGAATTTAATAGTAAGGATCACTGTATAATTTGGAATTTAACAGTAAGGATCACTGTATAATTTGGAATTTCACTATAATTTGGAATTTAATAGTAAGGATCACTGTATAATTTGGAATTTAACAGTAAGGATAACTGTATAGTTTGGAATTTTACAGTAATGACCACTGTATAATTTGGAATTTTACAGTAAGGATCACTGTATAATTTTGAATGTTACAGTAAGGATCACTGTATAATTTGGAATATTACAGTAAGGATCACTGTATAATGAGAAGTTTTACAGTAAGGATCACTGCATAATAACGAGTTTTACAGTAAGTATTACTATAATGAGTTTTATAGTAAGGATCAATGTAAAGTGAGATTTTCAGTGGATTAAAGAAATTAATCAAATATACAGTTTACTATTTTATTTTAAAATAACATCTAGGTTTGAGTGCAATTTTTTACATTTCATTTCCAAAATCATTTAATAGGTGCCTACAACTTACAACTAAAATAACCCGAAGAATCCCAGAATATATAGTGCACAAAAAATAGTATCTAAAAATATACAGTGAACATGGTACATACCATATTCCCAGATACGTGTCTTTTGAGACTAAAAAATTATATTTTGAGGTCCCCAGATAAGTTGATGTGCATAACTCAAAAATGGCATGTTGTCCAATTGAGAATAAACTTTTTATTTTAAAAAAACTTAGGTTAATTGCCTTTACCAAGACGGAAATTAACAAAAGGAAAGAAAAATTAAAAATCTGTAAAGAGTGAGTTGAAAAGAAAATTTGAACATAAAAATACAAAAAGCAAAACAAATTGGGATCCCACCACGGAATTTTAAATCACAAATTCTTGTTTGACAGCCA
Source organism: Unio delphinus (assembly GCA_029339505.1). Lineage (NCBI taxonomy): Eukaryota > Metazoa > Mollusca > Bivalvia > Unionida > Unionidae > Unio > Unio delphinus. Next base: position 2,759,682 of record JAQISU010000029.1, on the reverse strand, counting down.
AGACAGAGACAAATGTGGGTGTTTATATGCAAGATTAGAAGCAGTCTTTGCTGCTCTCATTAGTTCAATAGAAGATTTGAAGGTAATAAAAGTGATACAAGTGTCATTAGTGTTCACTACTACACTCACTAGGGACTGGATGGTCCTGAAGTCAAACTTCTCTGCTGGATTCTCTGAGAGACTCCTGGTCAGAACTAAGTTGATATGGACAACCATAATGTTAGCATTTTCAAAACTATATGTGATGCAATTTGGTCACAAGATCTGCTTGGCTTTACAGAAAATACATCACATCTAGAACTGACCATTTAATAGAGTTACAGGGGGAAATAAATATTTCCAGTTTAATGGTGGCTTTACTTGCAATAAAGCAGCAATAAATGCTTCTGTCCAAATGGGTGGTAAGAGTTTATTAACATGAATCTACTATGCAAGCATGTACTTATTATCTCCCTTCAATCAATCGTTTTCATGCTAAAATCATCCAAAAACATAGGTCAATTAATAACGAGTATTTTAACAAGATCAAGATTATGAAAAATAATTTTAAAAAATAATCTGAATGTTCGATTCTGCAGGTTGTACATGATACAAACAGGTGGGTTGGAGGGACACCAATCCTGAAAGACATCATAGACACAGGAATGATGTATGTCATTATGTTTTGACAGACATCATACACACAGGAATGATGTATGTCATTATGTTTTGACAGACATCATACACAAAGGAATGATGTATGTCATTATGTTTTGATAGATATCATACACGCAGGAATGATGTATGTCATTATGTTTTGACAGACATCATACACACTGGAATGATGTATGTCATTATGTTTTGACAGACATCATACACACAGGAATGATGTATGTCATTATGTTTTGACAGACATCATACAAACAGGAATGATGTATGTCATTATGTTTTGACAGACATCATACACACAGGAATGATGTATGTCATTATGTTTTGACAGACATCATACACACTGGAATGATGTATGTCATTATGTTTTGACAGACATCATACACACAGGAATGATGTATGTCATTATGTTTTGACAGACATCATACACACTGGAATGATGTATGTCATTATGTTTTGACAGACATCATACACACTGGAATGATGTATGTCATTATGTTTTGACAGACATCATACACACTGGAATGATGTATGTCATTATGTTTTGACAGACATCATACACACAGGAATGATGTATGTCATTATGTTTTGACAGACATCATACACACTGGAATGATGTATGTCATTATGTTTTGACAGACATCATACACACAGGAATGATGTATGTCATTATGTTTTGACAGACATCATACACACAGGAATGATGTATGTCATTATGTTTTGACAGACATCATACACACAGGAATGATGTATGTCATTATGTTTTGAAAGACATCATACACGCAGGAATGATGTATGTCATTATGTTTTGAAAGACATCATACACGCAGGAATGATGTATGTCATTATGTTCTGGCAGACATCATACACGCAGGAATGATGTATGCCATTATGTTCTGGCAGACATCATACAAACAGGAATGATGTATGTCATTATGTTCTGGCAGACATCATACACAAAGGAATGATGTATGCCATTATGTTCTGGCAGACATCATACAAACAGGAATGATGTATGTCATTATGTTCTGGCAGACATCATACACACAGGAATGAAGTATGTCATTATGTTTTGACAGACATCATACACACAGGAATTATGTATGTCATTATGTTTTGACAGACATCATACACACAGGAATGATGTATGTCATTATGTTTTGACAGACATCATACACGCAGGAATGATGTATGTCATTATGTTCTGGCAGACATCATACACACAGGAATGAAGTCTGTCATTATGTTGTTTGCAGAATTAAATCCCCACTTTTACTTTCTTACTGGTGTGCTTCTCTAAATAAAACTCCATCAACCAATTATGAAATTTATTTTTGCTGGGCTTTGCTGATAAAATATTACTTCTGCCTTTAACAATGAATCAAAACTGAACACTATCCTGACATTTCAAATAATCATGTTTTGTATTTTATATATGTAGTACAATCTGACTTAAAAAGAAATGTTGCTGCTGTTCACAAACTTGTAAATAATCTTAACCCAGATGGCTAAAACAATCTTATTCATGGCAATAATATATAATAATGTTTGTTCTCCTATATGCATCTAGCATATCTCCTTGATTTACCTATATTGGTCTTTGATTTTTGCTTATGCAAATTAGCACAATGGGCTCACCCAATGCAGTCTTCAAGTACATCACGATATAGCTATTGTCAGTCAATCAGGACTGTTTGCAGTCAATACATGCTACATTTAATGGGCATTCTAAAATGGTAGGCTTATTTTAAGTTTTTTTATTATAAGACTATTGACAATTTAGTTTTTTGAAAAATGACCATGTCACTGGGTCTTTGTTTTTAGCATAACACAGTGTTATGGCAGGTATGTTAAAAAACTCGAGTTCAACAAAAATTAAATTTATAATCTACTGTATGATAAAGTAACCCTTTAGTGACCCTGATCTCTGAACAGACAAAATAACTGCACTTGATAAAGCATATGAAGGACTCATGATTTAATGAAACTCAATATACAGTCATCTCAATATAACACACATTCACATTAGACAAAATGTTACATTGGTTATAAAGGCTGGGAAACAACACATTGTTATGATTACCTTGCTACAACAAACAACTCTGATGTACATTACAGTAAGTAACATTGTTCATCACAGTAAGGTAATCATTACAGAAGGAACATACCAAGTTCTTCATCCTAGTATGGTAAACATTACAGAAGGAACATACCAAGTTCTTTATCCAAGTAAGGTAATCATTACTGAAGAAACATACCAAGTTCTTCATCCGAGTAAGGTAATCATTACTGAAGGAACATACCAAGTTCTTTATCCAAGTAAGGTAATCATTACTGGAGGAACACATAAGTTCTTCATCCCAGTAAGGTAAACATTACAGAAGGAACATACCAAGTTCTTCATCCTAGTAAGGTAAACAATACTGGAGGAACACATAAGTTCTTCATCCTATTAAGGAAAACAATACTGGAGGAACACATAAGTTCTTCCTCAGAGAAATCAGTGTTTCTTGGCCATGCTTTCACACAAAGCAGATCACTGAGATCTATGGGGTAAATTATTTGCATGGTATGTATTATGATCCAGCAAGTGATTTCCTCACTTAGTTTTCAAATTACTCAACGACATCCCACATTAGGCCATTAAAAAACAATGTTAGTAATACTACTTATCCACTTATCTGCCTGCATGTCCAAAGCAAACTTTCTTATACCAAGAGCAAATGTAGTTTCCTTTTCCAAACCTAAAACTGAAGCAGCTTTGGTAAGACAGGTATGTCATACAGACTTTAGCCAAAAACTTTGGACAAAGTTCAATTACTTATTAAAAATTACAATGAAACATTTGCTCATTAATAATATTATACAACAACAATTAGGTCTCTCTAATTAATATTAATCATGTACTATTCTTCCAAAAATAAAAATTTTGTTCTACTGGATACCTTAGCAATGTGCTCCAACCATCGTCCTAAGGAGATGAAAACCATCAACATTGGGGTTGTTTCGAAAAAGGTGAAAGGACTGAACGGCTCTTGCATTGCCATGGAGGCAACCACCACACAAATAGAGTAAACGTAAGAAATAGTTGTTGCCAACACAACCAAGACATCCATGTTGGCTGACTTGTGCTTCATTGCTTTCCATGCTTGAGTGTAGAAATATCGACCACCAATAAACTGAAAGAAAATACACATCTTTTTATTATAGAATAACACAAAAGACTTTATCAATCACAATTCCTATGTACACTCTAGCTATGCTAACATACATGTATGCACCGTGGATAGTAAAGATTACATTATGTAATTAGTCACGGAGTCTGATGGAGATGCAAAGTGCAGCTATGGTGTCCTGGTTCTGTTCTGACTATTATTTATGTAACTAATGTCATACCATGATGTTTAATTAGGTATAGTGCCTCAGCATGAGGTGAGGATTATGAATCCCAATAACACTAGTACATGGCAATGAATCCCACCAGACAACACTAGTACATGGCAATGAATCCCACCAGACAACACTAGTACATGGCAATGAATCCCACCAGAAAATACTAGTACATGGCACTGAATCTCACCAGAAAACACAATTACTGGGCACTGAATTCCACCAGACAACACTTCACTACAAGGCAATGAATCCAACCATACAAAACTGCAGTATAGGGCACCATATCCCACAAGACAATACTGTAATATATAGCATGAGAAACTGAATCCCACCATACAACACTGTAGTACAGGGTACTGTACCCCATTGGAAAACACAGCAGTACTGTCTCCCTCCATACAACACTGTAGTACAGGACACTACATTCCACCAAATACTGTAATATTTGTACTAAACCCTACCAAACAAAACTGTATTATGGGGCACTAAATCCCACCTGACAACACTGTAGTATGAGTTTCCTTGCATGAAGGCAATCACAGATTTATTGTCTTAGAAAATTGTATGACAATATTAAATATGAGAGGAACCAGTATTGATTTATAATTGCAAATCATCATTAAAATCTACATTGTTCTGCCCTTCACCACAATGCAGGTGGCATGGCTGTAGTATGTGAAACACTACCTATATATGATACAAAACTACAGTGGTTAAATGTATACTCTAGAATTGGATATAAATCAGATACTATAAAACATTTTTCTGTGATTTTCATGGGTGAGCTAGACCATGACTTTAAAGTCATAATAAAATGTCAACCTAACCTACATTGATTGTCCCCCTCCCCCTTTATGTCCAGATGTTATGGAAATGCATCTACCAAGGTGACCCTACCCCTTCATGCAAAGGAAAGTCATTACCTGCCTCTTCATTTGTTTGAATACCATGGCTATATTTAGTGCTGAGAATGTGAAATAGATTTTTGGATAAATACATGAATTACCAAAGAGCACAGGAATTAAATGATTACAATTTAATTTGAATACAATATTTCAATAACATGAAAACCTGTACAAGGTTTTATCAACTCTACTTGATGTATAGTAATAAATGAAGATTTACTCACTGGGCGAGTCCTTCTTTATTTTCCACAGTACATACTATTTCCATTTATATATTTAGAACTGATACGAGATTTTTAAAATACAAACACCACTAATTCTGTGCAACTGTGTGCTACCTTCAGGAAGATGATGTTTTGAATGAAACAGATGACATTTCTGTATTTTGACATGTATCATCAAAAATTATACACATAATCATAACAGTTTTGCATGTACAATTGGATTTAAAAAATACACAAGTCTCTAATGAAAACTGAATCAGCGAAATAATCATGTAAAGACCAAAAGTCATACATACAATTGTATTTTTATAAAGTATACATAACAGATCAATTCTTTAATAACATTTGATACAACTTTATACAGTGCTTTTGTATTAAGGCCATTGGGATACCAAGTATCTAACCTATGAATCCATTAACTTTCTTTAATTAGTCTATACATCTCTCCATGCACAATATCAACTGGCATGAAAGAAAAATCATGTCATGGGTGATTATTTGCATTAAAATGTATTTAAACATTTGAGAACTGAGGATCCGTACAATTTTAAAAAGAAAACAATGAGCATTCATTCTCTTAGAAACTTGTTGAAGTGTTTGTCCAACACACTGCATCTTACTTCTTTTTTACAGGTTATCCAATAAATTACCTTAGTTGATACACAATGATGTAACATAGAGAAAACACTTCTTTTGTATTGGAGTTACATTTTTGCACATATGAAATAAAATCAGCAGATTAGTTTTGCATATTTGGTAACAATTCTTTCAGCAACAGCGATCATAATGGATGCATTAATAAAACCAGCAGTTTTTATAATTGAATAATAGATCCAATTTTTTACAAGAGTTAGGTCATGAAGCAATGAGGTTTTTCCACAGAATGATTTTGGCACAGCTGTTTTCAACAAGAGAGTTTTACAATCGTTGGCTTTGTTTAGGTGCCTAATCCCTAACTGTTGAGAATTAATGCTTTGATAGTGGTCTTTACGTACACAAGAACCTAATTGGCAAAATTGCTTAACATTACAACAGTGGTATTAAATGTGTTAACTCAGATACGTGGAAAAAGAAGTCAGCATTTTATTTCAGATCTCTGCATTTTTTTGGCCAGATATTAGCAATAAATAACTTAATTAATCAACTTAATTACTACAGTATGGATTCCATCTATGACCTTGTAAATGCATGGCAATGAATGTTGACATAATCATTTACTGAAACAAATACATCATTTTTTTCGTGTAAATGATAGTTCCATAAAATTAGGTACCCATGAACATGTAAGTGTTACCCAAACCATGAAATTTAAACACACTTAAATAATTACATTCCCCCCACCACCATCTTACACAATGTCATATTACATAACAGCCAAACATTTCAATAAAATATAATATTTGAGCTGTGGAATAAGTGTTTCAATCCTTTTCAATTTCAAGTAAGGTTTGGTTTCATGCTTTATGGCACAGCTATACAAGTTAGGTTATTTAGTGTCAAGACAACTGGAGTATAGTGTTTTGTCCATGGACACCTCAGTAGCTGAATCAGGCTGGTATGATGGTAGGATTCGAACCCACACCCTTTCAGTCAGCACTGCAGCTCCCTTGAATTACGAAAACACCATACATTCAATATTAAATAAAATGAAATTATTAATACCCATTATTTTCATATGTTTAAATTTTGAAAAGGTTGAAATTAACATAGATTTTATTTAATCTGCCTTGAACAAGCTGAAAATGCAGGGATTGTGACTACTTCTCAATTGATCCTGCATAATACTGAAGTCAAAAGCAAACAGACAAGTAGACTGAAAGATAAGAAGATAGAAGGACAGAAAGCCAGAGATAGGTAGATAGGAGTATGAATATTTGGAAAGATGACATACTTGTACTGGTGTGGATAGGATAAACATGATGAGATTGTCAACGGACAGGCCTGGAACAATCATTATCTGCCACCCATGAGTACTTCCCATATGTGTTGTTGTCACCTTTGTATTATTAGCTGCTTTCGTGGTCAAAGTCTCATGATGCCCTGGTTCTGCTGCCACTGTTGCTTCAGTTGTATCATTCATAAGCATGGAATGCACTTGAACCTCACCCTTACGGGGGTCTTCAGCAAACATGAAGTACATCATAATTGCCATGGCAGGTACCCCAAAAATCAGAGACCACAGGAAGGAAGTACGCCATCTGAAGAAAGATCAGGACAAGATTAATCTCACTAGTTTACAGATATTCATCTTCATATATAACTTGTAGGGCAATGAAAACATGTTTAACTGCTTTTCATACACAGTACATAATTACAGAGATGCTCCTTGTATTTTATCATAAGGAGACAGTTTCCCCCTTGTCACAAAAATATGGGAAATTATAAATAAAATGGGGGGGGGAGAAGTTTCTTGACTGACTACTATGCTAGATTTACAGTTATATATGTATTAGAATTTTAAGTCTATTAATGCCACAGTCTGCTTATTCAAACTGACGATCTAATCAACTAACTTTTGAATTTCATTTTTAAATACTTATTTATTAAATTTATCTTAACATTTATGCTAATGCTAAATATTTTGTAGAAATAAGCTGTATGTAGTAAATAAATATGCCTCATTAAAAATATACCTTTTGATCTCATCTCTGTGATCATACCGGGAGGCATTCTTATCATCATCTTCAACCAATTTGGCATCAAACCCCAGGTCCTAAAAGTACAACAAAAATACAGATAAACTAATCCAAAATTTAAAAAAGAATCTGGCATCGAATTCCTGGCCCTAAAAGTAAACAAAAACTAAACATTACCTCAATTTACCTGTTAGGAGGGATGTTGATGGCCTCCACAAGGCTGATGTATAAAAGAACTGCACTTACCCTTATGGTCTCTGTGTTCACTACTGATAGAAGGCTGAGCCACATGCAGTGCTATCACTATACAACCTAACCAAAAAATTTACTTAGCTTTTGGTACTCCATTGACAGAAGAGGAGATAGCACGAGACTGCCAGAAGGCAGCTCAAGTCCTAACTTCATGGTTGTTGTTGTTGATGTTGTAGGGTTTAACACTGTGATGTATTTTTATTTCTATTTCTCCAAGTCTTTCACAATTTATTTATACACTTTTTACAAAATTATGTGCAACATTGTTAGGAATATCACATCTTCACTTAATTCCATTAAAATAAACCTGGAAAATTTAATATGTGATATGGTTTGAAACAATTTGTACATACATTTACATGGCAATGTTCACATCCAGTTTTTGGTTCAGATAAAACTCTGTTCAATAAACACATTTTGCAGGCTGGATACCACGTTTCATTTGGTGATACCAATAATACCATATGCATTTTTAGGCATATGGATTGGTTTCGTTTGCGATGTCCATGTACATTTTCTTCGGAAATAATAAGTGAAAAAATATAGATTTCTCTTTTTCCTTGTCAATTTGTCAATGTTTGTTGTAGTTCCAAGATTCATTCCACTAAAATCATTGATTTGGACAGGCAGAAGACGATCGCTCCAATCTGCTAGATCGGCAGAAACTCTTTCATTTTCGCTATCAGCATCCTATTCTTCTAACGATTCAATCTCAAGAATCTTCAATGTCACATTCAAAATCTCGCAAATTATCCAACTGACGAGCAAATCTTTCCTCTACTTACTCAATATTTTCGAGATCAAACCAGAGAAACTCTTCATTTTCGCCTTCACCGCCATAAAAAAATCACTCATGCTTCTGCCATCATTTTACGATTTTTCAAAAAAACAACACGTGTATTTAAACAGCTCTGAAGTAGTAATCCTTGGTTTCTGAACATTTAAACTTTGCCCAAATTAAAGTAAATTCATTTCTGATTGGTTACAAGTGGGCCTGATTCTTGGATAAGCCCCATTTGTAACCAATCAGAGACTTTCTCTCGACCACACATTCGGTCCGAGTATGAACGGTACCGGCCATTGAATGCAGTCAAGAAACTGCAAGTCAGGACAGTATCGGACGTTGAATGCAGAAACTAGAGTACGAGCACAGACGGCATCAGGGCCAAATGAGTTATGACAGAAAGAGACACTTCTGACCCTTCCTACTCCCTTTAATTGATCCAAATAAAACCTTAAACCCTAAATGGGCAATACTGATCATCTCCAGTACAGATAAGATTGAATCTAGAGATCTCCAATGGAAGTGGAGCTACTTAAACAATCTGATTCTTAGCCAGATATTCAGGTTGGAAAATAGTAGAAAATAAATCTAAAATTACCTGACGAGCTCAGAAAGATGAGGGTTCAGCAAGATAGCAGGAACCCTACAGAACTTGATGAGTGTTAAAAAGGGCTGCCCTATAGACCTCATTATTGGACACAGAATATGAATTATTAGAAGTAGATGGAATCCTAGCCTTAACAACACAGTTGGCATCTTTGCTCAAAAACTTGTCCTGGCAGATTAATCATTGAGATGAGCCAAGCATGAAGGTGGAGAATCTGAATGCTGTTTATGGCCAAAAGGTCAATTCTGAACCAAAACTTTCCACTTTTTATCACAATATAAAGAACCTGGAATAGAAATCCCGAGTTTGGCTGACTACCTCATACCACCAGTTTTCTTGTGGAATGGAGAGAAGACTGAAGACATCTGCCGTAAGCTTCTGTTAATGCCACACCTAGAAAACAACAGGCACGAGTTGGCTCTAAACTGAAGCTGCTTGTGAGACTGTGAAGGCTGTGTGTAAGACTGTGGAGGCTGCTTGTGAGACTGTGCAGGCTTCTTTGTGAGATTGTAGGAACTGCTTGTGAGACTGTGAAGGCTGCTTGTGAGACTGGAGGATGCTTGCAAGACTGTGGAGGCTACTTTGTGAGACTGTGGAGGCTACTTTGTGAGATAGTGGGAACTGCTTGTGAGACTGAAGACTGCTAGTGAGACTGTGGAGGATCTGCCTGCCTGAAGAATATCAGAGAAGGTCTATAAGGCAGTCAGACAAAGTGTTATAAATGGCAGGCTTGAACTGGCCCCAACTCACTGACAAGGACAATTGTTGCTGTTCCATCAAATCCTGTGATGCTAAAGAGGGTATAAGACCTCCAACAAGCATCTCTAACTCAAGCAGAGCAACCCTAAAAATGTTCTTACTGTAATCCAGCAGACTTTTGATGTCTCCAAGGTGTTCTTCCTGATGGAAGTGAAGAAGCTCACACAAATCCCAATTGATGTCCTCAAAACACCCTCCAGCAGGCATTGAAGCACTGCAAGAGATTACGATTCATTTTTTAAGAGACTGAAGAAGCTGCTGACAAAAGAACAGCATGCATGACAATTTTCACAAGCACACAGGTGTTGAGCTCCAAGGTCTACAAGGTTTTAATTGTGAGGCCCCAACCAATATCCCCACTTGAGATGCACCAAAATCCAAGGGATAGTACAAAGGAATAGACCAGTGGATAGTGCTTAGAACAAAGTGCAGACCACGCCTTCTGCAGCCTGGTGAACTCCTGGTCCTGAAAAATTTCTTTATTAGTTCTTGGCCTATCTCAGAGGTCAGGGGCAGAAGATATGGATCGAAGGAGGGCCCAGAGTAACTCTTTAAACTGGAAACAATCTGCTGGTGCTCAACACCAAAAGGCTTAGGATACAAGTCAAAGGAAGGAGGTTATCTTTGTTCACTAACTTCTCAAAAGTCCAAACATGCTCCAACAACACTTTAACTCGCAGGTGGGAAGATGCAGGGTACCCCAATTGAGGGGGGGGGGGGGGGGTTGTCACCATGTCAAGTTCACCATGATACAAAGGGCATGTGATTTCCATCATCTAAAACCACTCATTGGTGGTGATGGGACTAACCGTACTAGCGCCATTCCCTAGCAAATGGACTCGTGTATCGATTCTAAACCATCTATGGGATGAATGGCAAGCACCCTCTTTAAAGCTGGACAATAATAAGATCCCATGAAATCAATAACATCATGTCAATCAGGCAAAGGCAGACAATAACAAGATCCCATGAAATCAATAACATCATGTCAATCAGGCAAAGGCAGACTGTCCATGGCATCAAATGTACATCATAATCATTATAAAAACAATTATTTTATGGTTATATTGAATCGAATCGATGGTATTTGTGATCAATAAAATATTACACTTGTGCACATTTCACAAATAATATGTAGCCAAACATCCAACATGCTCTGGAAATGCAGTGAGTTCATTCTACTAGGCTAAACTTTAAACTACTGTGGTTTTGGAACGTAGTGAGTTGATTCTGCATGCTAACCTTAAAACCACTGTGGCTTTGGTATGTAGTCAGTTGATTCTACATGCTAACCTCTGAGCCAGTGAAAATTGTGGATTGAATTTAGTTAATTCTACATGTAGCCAAGAAGTTAGAATGCAGAAAGCTAGCTCATGACCCAAATGGTGCAATTTCAAATCCTGAACAGACAAAACTCAGTCCATCATCATGGTACAGCTCTGAGCAAGGAACTTTACTTCTACAGCTGCCTCAGGTTTTTTATTTGCTGTTAAACTGAATCCATCAAATACCAAAAATGAGCACTCGTGTATGTACCATTATTCACACATTTTCCACAGAGTTTCTTCTTCCTATAGATAATATTTACCTTAATGATATCTATGATTGTCCTTGGCCCAATTTGCTCAGCATCAAAGGTGAATTTTCCCCTCTCTGTTGCCAAAGCAACTGAGGCTGATATGATACCACGTTTCTTTTGCAGAGTTGATTCGATGAGGTGGACACAAGATGAGCAGGTCATACCAGTAATCTGAAAAGAACACAAAAACATTCATTTTAAGCAAAATAACAACATCATCATTACATAAAATCCTTATCTGTACAACAGTCTTGATTTGCTTATCAGACATAATTTTATCTCTAGTTTTAATACAGTAAAACTGGTCTTCAAAGACCACTGCCATGAAAGCACCTGTCTTGAGAGACCCGAATCTCAATAGACAGATTTATTGATTATACAGTGTTATGACATGTAATGAGCGACTTGTCTCAAGAAAACATAATTTTTTTTGCAGAAATGGTGGTCTTTCAAGAAAGGATCTAAACATAAGTCTTCTGTTTGAACAATTCAATTAAAACCACTTCATACAAATCCTGTTTATTAACTTGGTCTGTTTCAAGACAATCTTTTAACTGGTAAAGTTTAAATTCCTAACCAAAACATATTAGACTGTAACTGGCATAAAATTAACTTTAGTGCATTTTTTGCATGGAACTGACACAAGTTTCATATCCAGGAAAATAAAATAAATGTAAACATTTTAAACAAGTCAGACAAGTTAGCAATGACATTTGTATCAAAACTAATCTCTTTACACTTGTCTGACATCTGGAAACCACAACATTTAATAGCTGCACAAAGGTACTTAAAATTAATACAACTTTCAGAAACATTGTCTGAAATGACATAGGCATCAACAAAAGTCAAACAAATAGCATATATTCAAAACATTTCCTCATTTATAGCTTGAGAATAGTTACATGACATAAAATCAACTGGGTATCTCCTCTCAAAGAGCAACATTCTGATCGGAGTGGTCATTTCTATGATGTAATAAGGTCAGACGACCAAAATAATGTCCATGGGTTCATATAGCTGATGCAGAACTAACCTGTATATAGTTCCTACAGATATTTCAACAGGAAATTTAAGAAGCTTCAAAGAGAAATTTCAAAGATAAAAGACGCTAATCTTCAAGTACACTTAAGAGATATACTGATTCATAATTTCAGATTAAGGTATCAAACAAGAAATTAAAAGTAATTTTTGTTTTGAAAGTTTTGGAGATGACATTATAACACTGTGTTTGGAGTCTGGGTGTAGACTCCAATATGTATCAGTTTGAAAATTAGCAATCTTATTTTGTCGCAACTCCTCTCAAGCTTTTTATGTTCAGACAAAAAGTATTTGACATTCATTCCTATTCTCACAATTCCATTCTTTATGTTCTACCTTCATCTTGCCATGACCACTGCAGGGAACTTCCAAGCACCTTCACCTATTGATTTAATATTGATTTCCTTTTGGACAAATCAAATATGTATTCCCTTTACCTATATAGACTGTTCATCATAATCAGTTCTGGAAATATGCTTCCAAATAGAGTTCTTGACCAACTGTTTTCTTTGTCAGCCTTAATGGCCTAGTCAAAACATACAACTGTTTTCTTTGTCAGCCTTAATGATGTAGTCAACACATACAAATATCATGAGTAGGTTACAATCCTGGATGTGGATAAATAAATACTAAATAGCACATATACAACCAAACCCAAAGTCTAATCAAATATTAAAGTGACCTTACATGGAAGTAAATTTCAAGAAAAAACAAGTTTGTGGTGGGGGTGGGGTAATGGATCTCAACTTTTCTTGATGTTGACATCAGTAAATAAATGTTTTTCTGACCCTGGTAATCCTTTCTAAAAGAAACAAATGATTTCTTCATTTATGCAGTTGATCAATATTACAACTATAAAGACACCATGATACTCTTCCCCTAGTAAAGCAATCATTATTAAATATCCTTTTATTTTGAGGTATCCTTTCTTGATGGATTAAAAACACTTAACAAAAAACATTTTGGAACTTAGTGGACAAGCAAGACAAAATAATGCAATTCAAATTATCAATACACATATGCATACATGCAGCTCTGCTGAGCCTTGACCCAGTGTCTCCGATTCCAACACAGTGGCATTGAAGCCAATGCTTATTATTTTGTTGGCTATCTGCGATGGCAAGATGTAAGCAGCATCATATTTCACCTCTGCCTTTTGAGCCATCAATGCTACCAGGACAGACTTCACGCCTGAAATAGAAATAATTTGCCAGGACTAACTCAATTTCCTGTTTTTCAAGTGCTCATTTGATATGAAATTACAAAATGATTTGAATGATAAAAACCTACATTTGTGAGACACATACATACTTGACAACAACTAGAGTGCTATAAGAATAATCTAAGTGGCAAAATGTGTAATCTGTGTATGAAAAATGTCATCTGTTTGTAAAGGTGTAATCTGTGTGTAACAAATGTAATGTCTGTAAAACATGTAATCTGTGCATAAATAATGTAAACAGTCAATAAAAAGAGTAATTTATTTAAAACATACAAATTGTATGAAAAATTTACATTTATTTTTTTAGACTAACCTGAATCTGCTGCTAGTTCAAGTTCTTGTCACAAAAGTATCAATTTGGCATAATCCATTTACAGGTGGGCATAATATGCAATTCAGTGATGAAAATAAAATATTACGATCACACCAAAAGTACAATCATTGGCATTCATGCTGTATCATTAAATACCAGCACATGCTATGTTTTCTGATATTACTAACATCTAACTTTGGTTTCTAGTCACAGCAGGCCATACATTACCATATTTGATATGATAACTCCACTATGTCAGTACTCAAAGAATTTCTTTTTTCACATACACACCCAGAGCAAATGTCTTTAAGTAAAATCAGTGAATTTTCTGAAACCAATTGTCTGAGATCAAATTTGATCAGTACTGCCCTGGCATAAAAAAAAATACTCAATAGGAACCTGAATCTTATGTGTTTATTGGAAATGATACAAACCTTCTACTTTCATGAGGTTTTTCTCTATGGCATTCACACATGAAGCACAGGTCATTCCAGTGACCTTGAAATAACACTTGTCATATTCATCCTCCTCTTGTCCCCCACTCTTTGTATTCTTGAAAACCACCTTCCCTTTACCAAGGATCGGCCTGGCTTCCTTGCCATTCTGCCGTATGATCACTGTATGGTCCAATGCAGAAGCTATTGAAGATACAAAAAATATAAAGTGTGAAGAATTCTGCTTTATCAAATGATGTCATGCATAGTATAGTTCATTCAGTTATTATTGTAGATGTTCCAAATTAGAAGTTTATGCTATCATGTAATGGTGCCATACTAAATGGGCAATCTAGGCTTCAAGTTCTGTGAATTTCCACCCCCATGTTTATGAGGAGAGAGTTATGGACAGATGGAATAGTGGATAGATGGACATACAGGTGACAGGTAACACAATATCATCTTGCTGCAGTAAAACTAAACTGAGTGTCTAATTTGAAGTCACTAACTCAACACTTAAGGCTCAATACCATAATGCTACTTCATATTTATTAGCGCAAGATACCTTGTCTCATGCTCATCTTGTTTGGTTTGTTATCCTTGATATGAAAATCACAACAAGGTACCTTGAGCAAAGCAAAGCTTGTCGAGTTTCTTATTTCTGAAAGCACGGTTTATAGCAAATTATGTTTCTCCAAGAATACTTACCCACTAGCATTAACATCAGTGAATATATAACTGCTACCTCCTGCAAATAGCCCAACAAAAAGATAATATTTTTTCTTTCACTATCGTGCACACAAAGGGCAGTAACTCTTAACCATTACCAACCCTTGCCACTAGTGGGTGTTGCAAGTTTTACGCAGAGCAAAATACCAAGGAGGATGCTTGCATGGCATGGTGGTAGGGACTGTCATAAAGTAATGTGAGCAGGTAAGTATTCTCAGAGAGAAAAAAATGACTATAACATTTGCTGTCTCCACTGAACACATTTCAAATCTTGTAAACATAAGGAGAATTGGGAATTAAGTGGAAGGAATACTGAGTATCCTACCCATACCTCTTCATATAATCTTTTGAGATGTCAGAGTAAGTCGAGTGCTTAACCCACTTAAACAATGAAGACACAGCTTGAGGGATGACATCCCGCTTTCCCACCTTCCTGGTGAGATAAGTATTGTGCAGTTGTCACAACCTGTGCTTCATCTAGTTTATGAGGGCAGTTACAGGATCTTGCATGTCTGCTGCTCTTGACTTACCTATAGACAAGAGAAGCACATGACGATTCTCGGATTGCCCACCAATGGTAACTATCAATATTTCATAAAAGAAAAATGTAATTTAATGAAGGAATGTATGAAAAATGTCAGAACTTTATACAAATCCAATTAAATTGATGCAAAGAGTAAACTATAAGGCATCAAAATGATATTTGACATTGTCCAAAATGATTATTTCCCATTCTTAAGCTTGATGTCAGTAAACAAGTGTTTAATAAAATACCAATTGCCACTTGTAAAAGGAAGGAATAAGTTGAGCCCATGAAAATGCTCATCAGATAGCATATTCTTTGACAAGATCAGGAAAGGCTAAGATGATGCATGAACATACAAAATATCACCATGACAACTAAAACACTAAAGGAACTAATCTGACCAAGACAAATCTAGAATGGGAAACAAACTCTTGTCATAAAACAAATGCATACCATGTTCAATGAAGTTGTCTCAACAAGTTCTAGTGATATTAACAGAAGATTGTACTGGACCAATAAACAAGCAACAATTATAGCAAAACTAAAAGTACTAATTTAACAAAGCCAAATCTTAATGTATATACTCACTTATAAAACAATGTCAACTGCAAACTGCACAAACCCAATCTGCCACTGTATAATATACCAGCAGATCTGCATCTGTTCAGCTTATTAGGAGCAATCAATAGAACAAACAACATAGACCCTGATCTGCAAGCGCACTATGTAATGACAATCAGGATGTTTCTTCTTTGCAGTCTGACTCGACATGTATGCAACACTCAAGAAACACAAACAATTCTGATGACATATATGCATACCAAGTTTCTCAAACATCTCAGGACAGCTTAACCAGAGTGGAGTATTATGGATACATGAGAGATGCAATCTTTAATAAACCTGGAGAAAACTCTTAAAATGCTGATCAGACAGACTCCATTTGTTAAAGGACACAATGTCAATTTATGATATAAATTAAAGCATAAAGAATTTCACAATACTATCTCTAAGGATTTATGCGATATAATGCAAACAAAAGTGTGGTGGATAGTCATCATGGGGATAGAGACGGGATCTAAAAGAAAATATTGTCATTATAAAACTTTTTTTTTCCCCAATCCAAAGCATCTGTATTAATATTATTTGGAGTGCACATGTAAAGTGATTTCCAGGGTTATTGGGAACAAAATCAAGTCCATTATTTCAGACAAGACAAATGTTCTGAATGTGAACTGAATTATAATTCTTTTAGAATTATGAACCACAACAAAAAAAAAACAATACATCCAACAGTTACTATGACCATACAAAATGGCAGAAAAGATAGTACCATGTCTTTTTACTTAATAAAACTTTTTACCTGGTAGTGATGCCTCAAATCCCATGGCAACAATAGCATCACACAATATTTGAGGTGTGGTACGATTTGGAAAGTACTCAATATTTCCATTCTGATCTGCCAAAGACACCCGGATACTCTGCACACCGTGATGGTCACTCAATTCTCCCTCAATACTCTTAACACAGGATGTACAGGTCATTCCCTTGATGTTAATTACAACGAACTCTGTTTTGTCCTCTAAACTCACAGATAATGGTGAAGGACTCTCTGAGGAAACTTTTGCTTCAAATCCCATACTGTCTATTCTGTCAGCAATGTCTTTTGGGTTGGTAACAGATGGATCATACTGAACCAAAGCATTGTTTTTTTCAAGTGACACTTTGATATTTACTATTCCAGGAGTTCCCGTTATATTAGATTCAATATTTCTTACACAAGACATGCAAGTCATTCCCACGATGTCTATTAAACAGGCCTGGGTTTCTGATGCATTTCTTGTAGCAATCCTGTCAAATTCTCTCTCGACAGAAGGTTCATGCTCTAAGCTTGCACTAAATCCCATATCCTCAATTTCATTGCGCAACGTGACAGAATTAGTCAAATTTGGGTCATAAACAATAACTGCCTCTTTGTCTGATAGTGAAACTGTTATCCTGTTAACACCAGACACGTCTTTCATCTTTGATTCAATAGTTGTCACGCATGACTGACACGTCATTCCTTCCACATGTACTTTGGTCACCAGAGAATCTGATCTCATTCTGACCAATTCTGCACCGAAACCCATATCATCAATTTTCGCTGCAACCTGTTTTGCCAAAATTTTAGAAGGGATATGCTTGATATAGGCTTTTTTCTCCTCAAGGGAAACTCTGATACTAACTATACCGTCTACATCACCAATCGTAGCTTCAATCGTTTTGACGCAAGAGTTACATGTCATGCCCTCCACA
Organism: Unio delphinus; assembly: GCA_029339505.1. Taxonomy (NCBI): domain Eukaryota; kingdom Metazoa; phylum Mollusca; class Bivalvia; order Unionida; family Unionidae; genus Unio; species Unio delphinus. The sequence goes on along the minus strand of JAQISU010000029.1, from coordinate 2,741,338 downwards.
TTTACAACAATGTCTTCCTCTGTCAGAGTGTACGATGACTGAACACCCTTTACTTTTGCAGAATAGCCCATTTCATCAATTTTCTCTGCAATGATTGGTGGGGAGATTTCAGTTGGACTGTATCTGATACGTGCCTCATTGTCTTCAAGAAGCACCTGCAAAAAAGCGACAAATATTTTAATTACTTTCTGGGAATGTATGAATACAGTACAGCATCATTCCGTTCCTCAACTCTGACTACATTTTCATTAAACACATAAAAAGAAAGTCAACAGTGAAACGTTTATTACATCTGTTCTGTTATTGAAAGACTAAAAACATGTTACTAAATGTTGGCCAGATTCTGGACACAGGTCTCTCAAGCTCAACCAAAATATAGGCAACTACTGTATATTATCCTGTGACATGATGACCACTAAATTCAATTTTCATTTACTAGTAACAATCAATTTTCTGAGAATTGTCAAAAAACTCAGTTGTTGATTTAAATGACAGGCCCACAACTTTCTGAGTTAAGATGAAGGCTGATGAAAGGATTTTATGCCTGTAACAGATCACAATTTTTCCCAACATATATATACATGTCTGTGTGCATGTATGCTTATATATAAGAAGCTAATGATTCCATTTGTATGGGCTACATGGGACAATTATGCAAGCAACACAAAAGAAGAAGGTAATCACTTTGCAGAAAACACATGATGCTTTGGATATAGATATTTATGGAAACACATGAAACAAAGAACATAAACCAGTAGGACAGCGGTTGTCAACAACTATCCAATTAAACTTTTATTCCAAATATCTGTTTGGTGTAATTTAAAAACACTAGAAGTTTTTGCTCTTAAGTAGCATAATAAAAATTGTGTTGACTGTAATTTACAAAAAAAACATAAATTATAGCAATTTTGTACACTTGAATTTTTTTTCACAAAAGAACTAAAATTTGATATCATGGGTTTAATAAAGTGAATTAATGGCAGGAAAACATGACATTGGCAATCTTCTTGACATAAGCTACTGGGTTTGCGCGTTGGATCCAAAATGTTTTTTCTGGGTACTGCATACCTTGCATATGATGGGGTAGATAACATTTTCTGTGCTAAATCTTATAGTCTGGCTCTTGATGTTTACCTTGTTCACTTGTGACAGTACTTAAAAGTACATTTGTTTTTACCAAGTGTTTGCAAGTCTTGCTGTTTTTGTTTCCACAAGGGTTTGATTTCCCAACTGTTATTTGATTTGAGTGGTTTAACTTCTCAAATTGTGAGGTGTGTAGAATGCCACAAGTGGTCTGTGTGAAAAGGTCATTTATATCTTCATATAATTCAATGCTTGGCCAGACTTTCTAAATGGTGGAGCCTACCTGAGGGCTATCTGGATGGACGCGTGTATTTCAGGAGGTCAGTATGGTCTGTTTGCTTTTAGTGCTTCAGAGACCCCAAAATTTATAATTTGACCCCCAGCTTTTAATATAAAATTTGGTTGTTTACTCATTCTGACCAACAGTTCTGACACCAAGGGGATTTGCGACTCTCAATATTTGCACCTCTAGGTGAGACACTGTCTGTCTCTTTGTATTGTATTTGTTGGAATCAAGCTTAGTCAGGTTCCTGCACCAGTCATTGTAAGTTGTGTCATTAGATCATATTCCCTTGATTCTAATTCCCTGACTGTATGAAATGTCTTAGATGCAGTTCATTGGATTCCTGCTGGAGGAAAGGAGGTAAATGTACTGATGTTTGTCACCTGGTTCAGAATAAATGTCTATCTGAAGTAGTCTGTGACAAATTCATTTCTCAGTCCAAAAACTATAGGCATCTAAAATTTCAACAGTGAATTTGATCAAATGATGGAAATAACAGTTCGGTGCAATAGAAATATTCCTTAGTCTGAAATAATTTCCCAATTACTAGCAGCAAACATCACAGAGTGAAGTGTAAATGAGTTTCAATGATGCCATGGTCCACTAGTAGAGAATTTAGGTCAAAACTGAATGAATGACCCTGGAAAAACATAGTCCCTATTAAAATCTAGTGGTGTTCATTGGTGGTGTGACTGCAGTGGTAGTATTTACTAGTGTTGTTCTGATTATCGATTGTAATCGATCATCAGTTGTTTGAGCAGATAATCGATTGTGAACTTCATAATCGATTGTGTGTAAAGGGAGACTACTTTTTAGGTGTATGCAAAGCAAAAAGGTTAGTAAAACTCACAGCCACTAAGGTTGACCTGAAATTTATTAATTCCTTCACAGCTACAAATATGAAACCGTATGATTCATAATAAGGAACATATAGTCATTATTACATGGTAAGTTGTTAAATTCTTGAGTTAATACATTTAAACACATTTTGTTGATTTGTTTCAGTCAAAGTGCAACATCTTTTGTAGTATTTATAAACAATGACAAACAAGAAAAACATGTCCTTCTATACTTTAAATTATTGACACATCACATGTGAACGAAAGAATTTTGGGGGATTGTAGCAGTAATTCAGTTACATATGACTGATCAGCCATAAAAAGTTGTGTGCATTTAACAAAGTTGTAGAAGAAAAGTAACACATAATGTAATATTATTGTCAGGTTAAAGTATACATGTCATTAAAAGAGATTTCTCCTGTACATTTATAAACATATTGAACTCTTGATCAAAGATATAACTGTTTAACAAAAATTAAAATTTGCTCTTAGTAACCGATTATAATCGATGATCAGTTGGTTAAGGGGAACCGATTATTGGTTATGAATTTCTGACCGATTCCCATCACTAGTATTTACAGTAGGAAACTGGTAAAATACACAATGGAATAAATAAGCAGGCACTTGGCAGATACATGAACCATTTATGTCACCATAGTGGCAAATGGGATGCAGCTGTACTGGCGAAATGTGCCTGGAAGCCATGGATTGACTGGCCTTAGGTGGCATAGTTAAATTAGTTCGCCATGTTATGGGATAGTTGTATATCTACAGCATAAACTGCTGGCGGTATGGAAACCTAATGAAGTGAACCATGCAGATGTGCGGTTGATAGATATCTGGCAGATTGTGAGATCTATGATCATGTACTGAATAGAGTAAAATTTATGTATAGAAATATTAGAATGGACATGTCGAGCTTTCTAATTTACAAATGAAGTTGTCTGGAAGTCTTTTGGAAATTCTGGGTAAATGTATAACTTCTAGCAGGAATCTCACCAGGGTTTGACACCACTCGGCCAACTAAAGACCCCTGGCTTGTAACAATTTATATAATCTAAGTGTACATGTAAACATACCACTTCAAGAATTTGTGTCAAGAAATTAGATTAAATAGCAGGATAGCTAACCCTCACTTGCCAGGTCAATGTCTAAACTTGTAAACCTGGAATATGATAACCCACTTTTTCTTCAGCGCATTTGAAATAACACATTTCAACAATTCTAAACAAATTTTGTACAAATTAAATTATGTTTAGGTGACAGAGTACCGGTAATATAAATTAGTATTTTATTTTATTAATAAGTACAGGCTGCATAACAAGAGTCTCTTGAGGGGCCTGACTCTTCTAGGTATAAAGAATTGCAAAGTATTCCAGATATAACCATTTCTTCCTTTTTAACTGTTGAGTGTTGGAACCATCTACGATACTGTTCAGCAGTAGCATTTTTAAATTAGCTGCTGTGGTGCAGTAACTGGATGTCCGCTTGGTACCATTGTCATTTGGGACAATTGCAGATATCATTTTAAGTGTTTTGGTAAAAACCACATCAAAAAGGTGTTAGCTTGGCACCATTTTCATTTGAAACAAACCAGACATCATTATAAAACCACGTCATCATGATCATGTATTCAAGGGGAGCAGTGACAAGATTCTTAATACAGTAGTGGCTGCCATACTGGATGTATGAATGTCACCATGTTAATTTAGGACCAAAGAGGTATCATAAGAAATCTACTGGTGAAAACCCATGTTGATATAGCCATCCACTTGACAATAGTAGAGATAACATTTTCAAGATAGAACTTTCCATTTTGGACTTAAATAATATATTTTCAAGGAGGAGTAGCAATAAAAACATTTCCCTGATGGTCACTTTCATGACCATATTTGACTGTCAATTTGAGGACCAACTAGATGTCATCAGAAGTTTTTTTAGTGAAAGTCCTATAATGATATGACCTGATTGCTGACATGATAGAAATAAAGGAAGTCAGATTAGCACCATTTATCTGAAGAACCAAGTAAATGTCATAAGTATATTTTAGTGGAACCACATTCTGGAGGAGTAGCTGAAATAACAAGATTTTCAAGATGGTTACCATGGTGACAATACTACCAAGCATGACAATTTTTATATTCAGGACCAAGCAGGTCAATTTTTAAAAAAAACCACTGTATCCAAGTAGACCAGGGTGGCCCAACTACTTCAACACCGTGGGCAACATGGATAAAAAATAGTGAAGTTTGTGTCACACACACACACACACACACACACACACACAATTAATAATACCTTAATAAAAGAACCAATTTTTTTGTCCGAGTGTGGGCGACACAAAAAATTGACATGCAGACCTAAATTTAGACCACTCTGAATTAGACCTGAATGGATGAATGTATACATGTGCAAAGTTTCATGGTAATCTTCCTAGGTGTTTAGTGATTTGCAAAAACTGTGCTAATGGATGGATGGGCAAAGGTCTACAACATACATGATACAATCCCATAAGCTCTTCCCTTCTGTGACCAGCAGAGATAATAAAATCAGCAGCATGGATAAAACAATTCAAGGCTGCTCGTTGGAAGTCTGTTTTCATGCCATAAATACTGAATGTCCTCTTTGACCAAATGAATGTTACAACCTCTCACAGAATAAGGCAAGAAATAACTCAGTTATGCCTTAGACTGATTCGACCATTTCCCATTGTATATGTGTACGTACGTTACCTAGGGTAAATAATTGTTTTTCTAGTTAAGGACCTGAACTTGCATGTATCTCATCATAGATTGCTGTGAGAGACACTGAAAACATAGTATACCATGGTATTTCACCCTGTGGATTTCGGGGAAAGTATTGTGTTTAATTGACACACTGGTCTTTGAATCTTGTCAAGGAATGAACGTTCTCCATGTCTGTTCTCTAACCATACGGGTTAGTGTTACATTTGTATTTTATTAGATATGTGAAGTATATTCAGCTTTTAATGTCCTATCATGAAATGATGCCGTTACTACTACGCAGAATTAAAACATTGTTAACATGTTGTTACAAGCTGCTATAGATTTTAATTCCGTACTTGATATTATGACCAGATAAGTTTCTATGTAGCTATCTGCAGCTGTGTGTAGCTGTCTGCATCTGTCTGTAGCTATCCATAGCTGTCTGTACGTATGGTTCTGGGTTTAACAGGCTGTCTGGCCGTCAGTTTGTCTATATGGCTATGGAAGCTGATGAACCATCATGGCCATACAAAGACAAAACCGCTAATTTGTAAACTTGAGGATATGGTATATGAATGAAGGGTGTGAGTGGCCAATATAAGTGTGGACAAACCAAAAAATTTGGAATATCTGTCTGCTTTGTCAGTGGACACTATTGCAAGTTTTAACAAATATTTATGAATCATACGGCTGTACAAATGACCGAGTCATATGTTTGTTCCAATTTATTGTTGTTTCAATTGAGTTCAATTTGGGTTATTTTCATTTCATTAGTTTATTTGAATGTTATTTTGATTACATCAGCTTACTTAAAACTTCTTTTCATGATTTTTTTTTTATTCCATCTGGTTATTTGAATTTTACTTTCATTGAAAGAAAATACTTGAGGTTATCTGATTCTCACAATGTACAAAATTATGTGAGATAATTTGAATCTTACCATCATACATTTTGTATACGAACCATTTGTTATTGTTTTCCTATTTATTAATGTTTGAATAGAGTAATTAAATGAGATGTATGTTTCAGAGCGTTAATTTGTAATTTGTTGCCTTTAGTTTGAAATAATGAAAATGTATATATCCTGCAATAATGCTGCATGTATTTTAACTAGTAATAAATTCACAGGACATGGAAAATTGAATGTAGATGAAGAGCCAAATCACAAGTCAAACAAGGGTCATAATTCTGTAAAGTTTAGGATCTTTTTTAATGGAAACAGTAAAGATCATACAATATGTAGGTTTCAAAAGTAATAAATCACAGCATTTGGTTTAAATCTATGAAGTCTTTCAACTACAATTGAATACAAACTGAGAACAACAATTATGAATACAAACTGAAGACCACAATTCTAAGTCAAAGGGGGAAATAATGTTATGAAATATTTTCACAAGAAAGTGAAAATCAATCCTATGATCTTCTCAATGTAAACTCTTATACCAAATTCGATTTCAATCAATGAAGTGCTTCAAAAAGTTATTGAAGATACTTCAGAAAAGCAAAAAACACAATCCAACAAAGGCTAAAACTCCGAAATACTTGCCAGAAAATTATGACAGCTAGTGTAAAGCATCGTACAAAATATTTCCATTCGTTATCTGAAGACCTTCCAAAGTAAATTGGCAGAAGTTTGTTTTCTGTATTTTAAGTACATATATAAAGTGTTATGGTCTCACATAGCAGTGGTCTTTCAAGACAAGTTTTTCTGTATATAGAATAAGACATTTATGGATACACAGCCATTCTTATACCATAATAAAGTTTATATACATGTTGGGAAAACAAATATTTTTGCAAGAAAAATATATTTTAAAAAATTAAGAACTGGGAGTAACTTTGAAACGTTTCCTGAATGATCATAACTTCAATATAAAAAAAAAAATTAAATCTGAAATTTCCTTTTATAATTTACATACAGCAATGAGATGTCAAGCAATAGACATACATGATGCCACTAAATGATGAATAGATGAATGAAAGAAACAATTCATCTTGTCAATATGACATCCACTTTACAATTTTGCTTGTGCAACGATTTTTCTAACAGCATAAATTAAATTAGGTATATCAATGTAGCCATTGTCTTTGCCAATATGCTTTAAGATGACAGTGGTATTCCTTGTCATCATGTCTGTAACTATAAAGAAATTTTGACAATTTCCCGTCATTTTGTAAAGGCTAATAAGACGAAATAACTTATTCTCATTTGTACAACACTGCTTTTTAGGATCAAACACAGTGAACCTCCCCCACTTTGGACCTCAAAACACTCTTTACAATCTCCACAGTTGCCTGGTAATTTTTATTGTAGCAGTCTCCACAGTTGCCTGGTAATTTTTATTGTAGCACTAACAAGTCTCCACAGTTGCCAGGTAATTTTTATTGTAGCACTAACAAGTCTCCACAGTTGCTTGGTAATTTTTATTGTAGCACTAACGAGTCTCCACAGTTACCAGGTAATTTTTTATTGTAGCACTAACGAGTCTCCACAGTTGCCAGGTAATTTTTATTGTAGCACTAACGAGTCTCCACAGTTGCCAGGTAATTTTTTATTGTAGCACTAACGAGTCTCCACAGTTGCCAGGTAATTTTTTATTGTAGCACTAACGAGTCTCCACAGTTGCCAGGTAATTTTTTATTGTAGCACTAACGAGTCTCCACAGTTGCCAGGTAATTTTTATTGTAGCACTAACGAGTCTCCACAGTTGCCAGGTAATTTGTTATTGTAGCACTAACGAGTCTCCACAGTTGCCAGGTAATTTTTTATTGTAGCACTAACGAGTCTCCACAGTTGCCAGGTGATTTTTATTGTAGCACTAACGAGTCTCCACAGTTGCCAGGTAATTTTTATTGTAGCACTAATGAGTCTCCACAGTTGCCAGGTAGCACTAAATATTATAACAATACTCTAAAAATACCAAACAAGCAATACATGAAATAACAATAGTAGAAACTTACAAATTTTAAATGCATTTTATTTCCACCTCTAATTTGCTAGAATAGTCATGCCATTTCATTAATATGATTTATTTTTATAATAATGTTCATCCATCTGTACAGTTATAGGTATTTATATATGTGTATTGACCATGAACTCTACCTATAGCATTAAAACTAAATACAGCAAAACACAAGTCAATGATACCCCTAAGGGTGTACATTTTGTTGACACTTTTGGAATTTTGATCTTGTCCACTGGGGTGGCACCAGTCGGGTTGGGGTGATTTAACATGAATTGCAATTCCTGAATTGTCTGTTTTACATGTCTAAGAATTTGCATAAGTGAACACCAAATGTCAGCAAATATTAGACTGGGTGTCCTAGTTTATGCATCAAAGTCTCTCCCTACAACACAAGAATATAGCTAATAGATAAAAATACAGAAAACACAATAATGATATATACATCCTATATCCATTAATACAGTTACTGAACATACAGAGTTGAATTTATATATGCAAGTTACTTAAATGAAAACTTGAACAGCATAATGCGGATTAACTATATCCTGATTATTCAAAAGTTTGGCTAAGGCCACTAATAATGACTAATCAACCTGATGATAAGATTTTCCTGACAAAATTAATTTCTACCAATGAGTCCAGACAGCTATAAATTTAAAATGAGTTTTCGTCTTGAAATTATACATAACAAATTTATGTAAATCTGTCAATTATATTTAAGTACAAAAATCTTACTTTGTGCACCTTTTTAACTATTATTATAATGATTTTCTTTTTGTCTGAAATTTAGTACATACTGCATATTTCAACAAGAGACCAAAGCAGGTCTAAGATCACTCATCTGTCTGGCTTATGCATATAGCCAGATGCAAGAGCAGTTAGCCCAGAATACAGGTATGGTCACAATTTATATTCATAGGTTTTGTCAGACAACACAACATATTAATCATTGACATGAATATTGAGAATCAAATCATGTTTGGTTGTCCTCAATGGTCTGAATGTTACGAGAATGAAAACTAGATCCAGCAAAAGTCATTCATCTCTGACATGATATAAGGTTCAAAATAACCAAGACTGTATTATATCCAAGTAACAATGTAACATTATCTCACAAACAGAAATCATCATAAAAAATACATTCATTGGGGGTATAAATGACAATCTTTTTGACTACATGGGTTACAAAAAGTATTGGAGCTTTGAGTGGGCAATTGGTCTAAAGCACAAACTGTTATGGATCACTGCCATCTCACCTCTGTCTGAGTGGCTTTGAGTCTAGGATTCGGCCAATGTGGGTATGTGAGACAGCTTGCAAGTAGCTTCTCGTGGGTTGATGGTTCTTTTGGGGATTTTCCAGGTTCTTCCTCCACCATATACTGGCCACCATGTATACCCTATCTTGTACTGAAAAATGGCTTTAAACCCTACAACAACAACAACAATAAAAATGCTATTAAAGCAAGTTAATGTTGTGTATACTATTGACACTGAAGAATTTGAAAACCATTTGTATTAATTATGACAGATGGCATACAAATGAAAGCCTGTGTGTTGAATAAACACACCTTGTAACAGCCATAAACTCACTGTTTGAACTTATCAGTAAGATATCAAATACAAAGGTTAATTTATTACAAAGCAGGTTGACCCCAGAAGCAGACTCTGGATTCCTTTTAGTGTGGAGATTTTTTTTAAAACTATACATATGTATAGAAAGTCGGCAGACATGGGGAAGCCAACTTTGATTTCTTTCCACCAGTTTCACTGGGATTTTGAAAATAAATAGAAACAAAAAGTGATTCATTGCAGTTATTATTATCACATACAAAACATATATAAAGGGGAATAAAAATTCTTTTTAACAAAAACAGTGTATCCACTAGGGGTGCAAGACTGAGTCAAAAATTACCATGGAGTCAAAAATCAGTATTAAAAAAAAAACCAGACCAGATCAGTAATTAAAAACTTTGGTATTAAAACTGGGGGTCAGATTCAAAATTTGGGGGTCTCTGAAGCACAAATGAGGGTAAAGGGAAACACTGAAAACCACATTATAGATCTTCACTATTATGGATAAGTTCGTCGTGCGATATTGAAGTACATGTAGTGAAGAGGACTTGCCTTGTGCATGGAAAGAAAATATGTTTCCTAAAGCTTCACCTAAGAGGCCCGTATGTCGACCAAAAAGGCATGCTAGAGAGGAGGAGTGTGATGTAATAGAAATTGAACCAGCTGCAAAACAACACAAAATTGGATACCCCAGTCAGAAGACAGATGATGCCTACAAACATGATGTCAGGTGAGAGCTGTACAAGCATTTTACATTGAAGCAAAACTATGAAGTTGTAAAATTCTCAAAATTGCATGGAATTTGAGCAACAGCACAATATATCAAAATCACCAAATCAACCATTGCAAATTGGTCAAAAATAGATTTTTCTCAACAGCTGAATGAATGGGGACATTTAGCAAGGAGTCGGAGACCAGTATCTTATGGCAACGAGTTAGATGGAAAAAATGCAATGTGGATTCTCATCCAGCACAATCTGCAGATTCTTGCTTGTGTGGACACTATATGCCAAGGGTCTCAAACACAAGGCCTGCCGTATCCTGTGGCCTGCAAAGTGATTGGTTATAATAAGGGGTCATGAGAGACAACAAAGGTGATGGGTCAATTGGGCTAATGAAAATGCTGTCCTGCAACCCACAGAGTGGTTTGAGTCTGAGGCCCCTGATATATGCACTTATGCCAAGGAATTGGTGTGAAGTGAACATCCAGAAGTTGAGTTTCAAGCCAGCAGGAACTGGGAAACAGGTTTCTAAAAAGCTAAACAACCTCATGCTTCATTCATGGACATTCAATAATGATGGCCCAACGTCTCCCTGAAGATTCGGAAAAGAAAAAATATTACACGAATTCGTCAAAGCAAGAAGAGAAGATGATTTTGAAGACAAGAAGATAATTAACATGGATGGAACTCCTATGTACTTTGATCTCATTCCCGGACGAACTGTCAAAAACAAGGATGTTACTAATGCGAGATTTTGTATGATTGGTGCAGATAAAAAGGATCAAACCTTAGTACTTGTACTTGCAGTTTCCACAGCAGGAAATGTTTTGCTGCCAATGATAATTTTTTGTGTTACAAGAGAGCTAAATGATATTAAGGCTCCAATTGGATGGATTTGGCATGTACAGGAATAGGGTTGGGTTGATGAGGAGGTGAAGCTGCAGTTTATTAAAGAGACATCTCAAGTGTACCGGAAAGGTACAATCTCTCAGTGATGGAGTCATTCTGGGTGCATATTACATACAGATGCCATAGAACATGGCCTTGAGAATGGGTAATACGGTTCCTGCAAGTTATTCTGGGTGGATTCACCTCCAAGCTACAGCCACAAAAGACGTCGGTATAAATAAACTGTTTAAGTCCATTATAGGGTACAGCTGGAGAATTTTTATTTGTAAAGCAGCAGAGGGCCTTTCCAAGGAAATTGACAACACATCTGGTATTAAAAGTGCAGTCAAACAAACAGTTGCAGACTGGATTGTGAAAGCAGTTGAATAACTTTGGGACAAGCCAGATCTGATCAAAAAAATTTAAAGTTTGTGGTATTAACAATAACGTGAATGGATGTGAGGACAATATCGTGAGAAATGCTGAATGTTATAGCAGCGACAGTGAAGTGGACAAATTTGATGGATTTGAGCCTGAAGAGGTTTAGTAGGCAATTACAAATGTGGACAGATTGAAGGAATATATATATATATATATATATATATATATATATATATATATATATATATATATATATATACAGTAGTCCCCCTCTTATACGGCCACCCCTGTTGCACCGGGAAAGTGGCCTTATAAGGCGGGTGGCCGTTCCAAAGGGGGGCTAAATTTATTGAGAAGTACATGTATATGTAATGTACGTAGTAAGAAAGCTACATACTTCAAAACATTAAACATCTTCGTCTAAATGAAACATTAATCAATAAAAGATTTTTTGGGTCAAAATAACAAATTTATTTCAACTGAATATACGTTACTATTTTTGCTTTCTTGGCGTTAGTTTGATATGCGAGCGGGATTTTTGTCATGCACATTGCAAATGGATTCAAAAACGTCATTTACATCTTGGTACATACATAATTATCTTTCCATTTGCTCCATTTTTCCACTGCTGCTGAATAACCTTCTTATCGGTTATTACTTTGTTTATTCAAATTATTTCAACATAAACTTGTTTTTAAGAGTCTTTTGTACATACAATTGTTCGGCATCCCCCCCCTCCCCGATGTCGAGTAGAATAACCGACTTTCTTCGAAAATAATGTATCCGTTAACGTGATGACATTTTAGCGTTTGGTAATGATTTATTCGGTTATTGCTGACTGTATGCGATTTAATTATGCAGACAAAACTTTTGTCGAGTCTACGAAATGCAGCCTTCGTAAAGGAAGCCATATTGTTTGGTCACGTAATTTTTTCGGTCTTTGTCTGGTACCCTATTGTCTTTTTTTAAGGTTCTCTGTGTGTGCCAATGTACAAAATCTATTTTTAGCCTATGCTGACCTTTGTTATGAATATAACAATTACGTCTGGTTATAATCATCAACGAGAAGAACTCAACATAGGTGTTAAACCCCAAACTCTATCAAAACATTATTGAGACCATTTCCTGTAAACATCGACTTTCATAGATAACGATATACTTTAAATCTTTAGGCGACTTGACACTCGGAGACGTGTATCTACGATAGAGATAATCAAAATTACTTACCTTACGTCAAGATTTGAATTAATTATTGGTTCTGGATACATTTAAAAATAAAATGAGGCCGCTCGTGAGGGGGAAAATTTTATATTATTGCACAAAAATGCTGGCCGCTAGCCGCGTTAGCCGGGTGGCCTCTCGTGAGGGGTACTTTTGAACAGAAACTCGTCGGTGCCAACGAATTCTGGCCGTTTGGAGCGGGTGGCCGCTGGTCAGGGGGGGCGTACAAGAGGGGGACTACTGTATATATATATATATAAGCTGCATTCAAGTTTGTTTAGCAATACTTGTCAGATATCACTGCTGTGTAAATAAAAGATGTTCAGTTTTGAAATTACAGTAAAACCTGTCTTGAAAGACCACTGTTATGTGCGACCACCTGTCTTGATAGACTACATTCTCAATTCATAAATTTAATGATTATATAGCAGTATGACCTGTTATGAGAGACCACCTGTATTGAGAGGCCATATCTTTTTTTGCAACAGAGGTGGTCTCTCAAGACAGGTCTACTGTAGTATGTTTATGAATCACTCTGTACCATCATGATCTACCAGTCTCTATCTCTCTCTGAATACTTTTATATAATTACAGTGAATAGTTCATATTGCGCTCATCAATAAATAATTTGCCAAAATAAGTCATGTAATCAGCACGAACAGCAAATAAACCTTGACATAAAAAAAAAAATCTTTGTTGAAGCATAAATTAGAACAGAAGTTGAACTCATTCTTGTATACACAAATGATTCATTCTTACCTCAGCCCATGTTCTTAGCAACTTTGCATCTAGGAAAAAAGTGTAATCAAACAACACTGACAGCATTTTTCTTTTCAAAGTTTTCTTTAATAAAATTAGTTTTAATGCATTTTCCTACACGTAATTTTCAAAAGATTTAAAATATTTCCCACAACTTATGACTTGAAAAAAACTGTATCCCTAAACATACAGTGCACAAAAAATTACTTTATGGTGTGCCAACAAATTTGGTTCACCAACAAATATTGTGTCCCAACATGTACCATAAATACGAGTCATATTTGATATCAGATTAGAATCAATTATAAAAAATTAAAAATCTTCTAATCCCAAATGCTTTTCTGTCAAATTTAATCAACTAGTGTTGAACAGCTTTTTAAAAATAATCACCTTAAGGTTTTGTATATTTAGTAGCTGTCACCATAATTGACATTGGATCAGGATGATGTTTAAATTTAAAATCTGTTAAACCCTAATAGTTTGGTAAAACGATGAAAAGAAGCCATTTAAAGTTTTTTCTATATTTAGTAACTGTGGTCATATTTATTGTCAGATGAAGAAATTATTTTTAAAAATCTTCATACCAAACTGCTCTAATACTGATGAGTGGTTTGTAAAAATGAAGTTGTTTAAAGTTTTTTCTATATTTAGTAACTGTGGTCATATTTATTGTCAGATGAAGAAATTATTTTTAAAAATCTTCATACCAAACTGCTCTAATACTGATGAGTGGTTTGTAAAAATGAAGTTGTTTAAAGTTTTTTTCTATATTTAGTAACTGTGGTCATATTTGTTGTCAGATGAAGAAATTATTTTTAAAAATCTTGATACCAAACTGCTCAAATACTGATGAGTGGTTTTTAAAATGTTTAAAGTTTTTTCCAAGTTTTGGTAATGTTGAATTGGATCAGCATCAACTGAACAAATCTGAAAGTCTTTCATGTCATAATGATCTCTGTAAAATTTTGTGAAGAGTGGTAATGCATTTTTGACAGAAATCATAAACAGTTGTAAATGAATGATGGATAATGCACAGCGGATGGTGCATGACAGACAAAGGACTATGATGAAACACTGGCCTCATTATGTTAAGTGAACTAACAACTCCAATATGCTTGCAGCGATCCATCAAATTTTATGTTACAATTTATGTGTGCATTTTTTCAACTGACATAAATCTGTCTCTGCTTAATTTTATCTTCCCACAAATGATCGACGACACACAAAAAAATAATTTCTATATATCCTGGGGCCATGCAAGTTCATCTTCCTACATCAAAATGACTTTTAGTCTAGTCTAGAGGAAAGCTAAAAAGCAAACGAGGCTGACATTTCACAAAAAGACTGCAAAGATGTTTAACATTTTTTAATATGACTAAAGAAATCAAATTTTCATCAACAAAACTGATATCTAGTTAATTACAACTTTTGTGCCAAAATCAGTAGTTTCATGCGATGCTGAATAAATCTTAGAAAATAGCTTTCAATGACCAAGTTCTGATTCACAATTGAAAGATCATGTTTGAATGCACCCACATCGCAACCCTGGTGTAACAGCACTGTCACAACTTCTTGACTATTCTGAATATATCATTAATAGAAGGTCACTGCAACCCAGTTTAGGTGTAGTCAACTGAATGTGTGCAGTGAATAATAATTTAAAGTACAGACCCTGAAGAAATATTCATGCATGAAAGCATGCATGAAAAATGTGAATCTGATTGTACAAGATGCAATGAGCAAACTGGATTAATTTCTGTTTTAGAGCAACCAGCAAAATCTTAAGGTTAGAAAAATAAATGAAACTTATTGACTGAATTTTCACCCAAAAAAGAAAATAAATGACACAATTATTAAATCACTTAAAAAATGTCCATCAATCTTTGCACAAAAAAGACTGAGACAAATCACAACATCGGTCTCTCTAAACACCCCAAGACACCCCAGGACACCCCAAGACCACCCCAAAACACCCCAAGACCACCCCAAGACACCCCAATATTGCATATATTAGCACCAAATCTCGTAATAACGTACCAAGAAGCGGAAAAAAGAAATGAAAACACACATACGGACATTGTTACTATCAATGATTTATAGTATTGGTAGATGGCCCTATTTCTGATAATCTACGGAAACGAACTCTATGCATCACATAATCACATATCTTTAATTATATATATATATATATATATATATATATCCTCAATAAATGGCGATGTTCCATATTTCTCTCATTTATTTGAATTGTTAAATTGTTTAGGCTCCATGTTAATATTTGTCAAAAAAAAAGGAATGAAGGAATAGTTAAATTGTTATTGAGATAAACAATTTTTTTATATACAATGAATTTACCATTTTGTTCAATTTTTTAACGACTTATTTGTGGTATTGCTATTTATTAAATGTAGATTACTATTCACGATACTGTACCGGAATACTCTTCATCAAAACGGGAGTTGTTTCCCTTGGCAACTCACGACCTTACTAATTTTACTTGTTACACAAAATATTGCTAAATATTCGTAGTTTTTATTTGTTTGTTTGTTTGTTTTTGGTTTTTGTGTGCTGTTGTTGAAATTTTAAGTGATTATTATGTGAGTTTAAGGTGTTCTTGGAGAGTCTTGGGGTGTCTTGGGGTGTCCTGGGGTGTCTTGGGGTGTTTAGAGAGACCCTCACAACATTATTAAATCTGCCAGGCAAGAAAGTATAAAGGGTGGGTAAGATAATTTTTTAAATCAAACAATTAAAATCAACTAATTTTTCAAAACGAAGTCAGGCTGAAAAGAATGAATAATGATCTAATAAAGGAAACAACAGATAAGATACATGAAACAATTTAGCAAACAACCACTCCTTGTCAGATATAAACATGTTTGATAGATGGGCTTCATAGTCTTGTATGCAAATCAGAATAGTTTCATCCATAGGCCAGACATATAAATGATCAGAATACAGAGAAAGCAAGGTCATTCATATGATGAGATATATGTGCCTGTATATACAAGGGGAGACTGAAAGGTCAATACCATTATGGGATATATGTGCATGTATATACACATGGGGTGTGGGAAAGGTCATTAATATTATGGGATGTATCTGCCTTATATAACGGGGAGTAGTAAAAGTCATTAACATTGTGGGATTTGTGCCTGTATATTCAAGGGGAGTCAGAAATTGCACCCCTTTTTTGGATTAAATCTATACATAATATTATCAATTTACTTATTTATTTATTTTTTCTTTATATTTATTATTTTAACTATTATCATAAAATATTCAAAATTACACCAAAACTTACATAAGAGAAACAACTCAACAATTTGGAATAATTAGTGCCGTCCATACAAAACACTCTACAAACATACAAACTAAAAATATAACTTGCATACATAATGGACAAATGACTTTGGCAAAGTCAACTGGGAATTGTTATAAATAGAACAATATTATATTAAAAAGGAGAGGAAACTGTCCCTGGAACTTTTATAGTTCTAAGGGAAAAGAGTATGATCCCAAGTTTAAGGAATTAGACGGGAAAGAAATCAATATTCTCTATAGCTCGAATAGAGAATTTGAAAGTATTATCGGTCGAAATTCCTTTATGGGTAATATAACTTTAAAAATTTGACAAACAAAGCAAAGATTAACCATCATCAAATTTATTATTATAAATAAATTTAAAACACAAAAATATACACCAAAAAATGCACTCAGGGGTGGACAGGGATCCACTACACCTCTTTAAATTACATATATTCGTTATAGACGGTGTTCCTCTTGTCGACTCAAACCAGCTGTATGTGCTGGGGAGAGTCACGAGGATCAACACCCACCCACCCCCTGAAAGTCATATTGACATAAAACCAAAAATCAGAACCACTATGACCTAAAAAACAAACAACCCACGAGTTCAAATTAGAAGGAATAAACCTTAATCACCTGCCTGAAGGACAATAATGTGGTTTTGTGGACAGTATGCTGGGCTAACAAGAAAAGGGTCAAGTCATCTGTTATAGTTTACCTCTAAGAAAGCACTTTACTCTTTTTGCATCCATAAGATACAACGTTTGAGGCGTGGATGCGTCATTAGCATATTAACCCGTTCTACCGCGTTTACAGGGCAAGAGGCGTAGTAGCCTACTTCCAAGCTCTGTAGCATCAAGGTCATGTATGATACACTAAAGTGGGCGATATGATAGAAAGGTAGACTACAATGATACCAAATAATTTTGACGTTTTAGTTGCACTGCAAAATACTGAGGGGAAAAAACTAATTTGTGGACTTCTTTTCACCCAAAATTTGCCCGTGGCCAGAATCCGATTTTGTGTCCAGATTTTGACTTTTTTTTCTAAGGCAGACCATTCTGAACTGCACACAGACAGGTGAACATGTGCAAAAGGTATGATACGGTGGGAATTTAGAATAAAGAGTGGTCTCGATACGAAAAGGATGGGTCCGTTAAGAAAAATAAGAAAAAACTCGCTACTTTTCTCCGTCTGTTCTTAAGCGAGCAAAATAACTAATGGAAAACAATATTTATAACACAACTGGGCATTATGCTAATGGAAAACTGCTTGGAAGTCGATGTATTAGGATGTATTCAGAAATAGCCCCCAAAATGTGTTTCCTACTCGCATTTCATGCGGAAAAAAAAAACTTCCTCCCCTTGGGCTGCATACTTTAGCTAAAACCATTCCTTGTCTGTCTATCCATCCTCTTAAAACATTTTACCAAAGAGTATCAGTTCTCATCAACCAATGTAGATAAAGTTAAGTTACACGCAAACCAGTGATGATGGATGAATAATCCCATAACGGATTTTGACTCAATACTATTATTTTTTTTATATTGGATTTACACAGTTCTTCCTCCAAAACAAATGTCATTAGAATACATCAACAGAAGTGTGAATATAAGAAGGGCATAAAACCTTGTACAAAAAGCATAAAGAGAAAACAGAACTGTACCGGAATTCTCTGGTAATATCCCTTCCTTGAAAAGGCCATCTTCTTTATTTCACAACAGTCTGACCTCAGTATATCCTTCTTTGTTCTGTTAATACTGACTCTGTATAGCCACAATTTTTAAACAGTTATGGTTTATACCATTGTCCTTAGTACATGTTAACACAACAAATACAGCTCAATCGTCCTCGGCAGTTTTCACTACAGTGTCTTCAAGTTCACTTACAATCTCATGTCATATATAGTACACACGAAACAAACCACCTACTGACACGAGGTGATTTTTCTTTATCAATGTGTATCACACATTGGTACAATATCTCTACTTGAATCTAGGTTTCTTGACTGTGAATATAACAACTAAGTTAATATGCGAGTCGTCACCACTATAATAAGATCACATACAGTACTAAGACCACTTTCATTCTATAGCTTACAGATCAAAGTTCATACTACACAGGACATGTCACCGCTACTGTAGATATAGGATTGCAGCAACTCCTATATACGCAACTCGAATGATATATTAGTATATCCTACATCCCACGATAGGTCGTTTTCCAACAGCATGCCACCTGCTGATGATATATATTCGTGCAACTTCATCAGGATTTAATTAAACCATAACAGTGTCACAAATTAGCCGATAGTAAAATGCTTCCATATCTCTTAATCTATAATAGGAAATCTCACATCCGTGTGTCATAACAAATGCGATCAACTACATCCTGGAGCATACACAGACAATTCATCACTTAACGTGCCCTGGCAATATAGAAACAAAACAATCTACTGTAAACACAGTATGTTATAACCCAATGCTGGTGTTTCATGCATGGACAAGTTCTTTGAACCTGTTGGGGACATATACCGGTAGCCTCAGGAAAAACAGTCCTGGCATTAATTGTCAATTTCATCTGCTTTGATTTAGATGAACTGAACAACTGTCGGCAACAGACTGACCCATGATTTTCAGGTAAGAGACAAGCATTCACTATTAATTGTTCATTATTTTATTTTTATTTTTAATTTTGGCTCAGTTACATGTATATCACCATATATTTTGTGTGATACATTATTTGAACTGGAAAACAAGTCTTGATCGCTGGTTCGACTAGTAATGTTTAGTGTATGATGAATTAAAAACTAACAACTGCCTAGCATACCGAGGTAACAAAAGTTTGCAATAACAAAATCTAACTAGGACCTTGTAAAGTTACTGGATGGAAACTAATGAAGTTTCACTGACTCATCTCAAAAGGTAATAAAGGATCAGTGCAGAAATGGGTTACAAAGCTATAACTAGTGATGTTGACCTATGGATTACAAAGCTATTACCGTATTTTGGTGTGTATAACGCGCACCGATGTATAACGCGCACCCCGATTTTCGACCCAAAATAAGTGGAAAAAACGTAGTTCTGCCATATAACGCGCATGTGATATAATGCATTTTAAAATTTTGACTACTGCTATTTCGCTCCGTTTTCATAGTGCAACAACAGTTGGTCCTCAAATTCCACTTTGTCTTCATCACTTTCGAAAAGTCGCTGTATGTCCTGAATCAATTAAATACTGCTCACCGAGACAAAGCATTGTAACTATGTTGAGCGCATCAAAGCTTACCTGGCGCAGATTACCGTGAAAAGACCACACCGAGTCGATGAAGCATTGAAGCCATTGATCACTGTATAATCGCAAAGATATCTCAAATACTAAGATTTAAGATGAGAAATAAAACTAAGTAACAAGCTCATTTTCCAAAGAGGAAAAAAATGTTTCCCGACTTCATACATTGATTATTTTGTTCCACAACGTATCAGTGTTCCCGTAAGAAAGAACCCGTAGTCGCAAAAATATATATGTCCCCAACAGATGCTCTGATGAGAACATTAACACTAGTTGAATTCTACACATATTATATTTCAATTCGACCAATAATAAATGAAGAAAAATTCGATTAGATCAACAGTTATGGAATACGGTACTGAACATTTACGGAACAAGTACGGTAATCCACACAGTGGTATTTGTTCCGCTCCAATGCGGCACTTTGCACAGCTTTTGAACAAATTGCCAGTCGTTATGTACATGTATTTCCGGCCGTGGCACAGAACAAAACTTGACACAGTGATGTGAAATGAAACCAGTTTATTAACATAAGTAATCAAAGAACAAGACTATTTGTAAGCATTATTTATTTCTTTAATACGGCTAGTACCGGTAAACATTTTAGTTACAATGCAATGTACAATGGATTTAATATTTCACAAGTAGTGAGTGCCTTCATCCTCTTCAGATCGACCTGGAAAAAATCTTTTTTTTTTAGTTCTTGTATACAACGCGCACCCCCGACTTAAGATAAGAAAATTAGGTAAAAAAAGTGCGCGTTATACACAACAAAATACGGTACTAGTGATGTTGACCTTTAACCCTTTGAACCCGACAGGCCGGTTTTCCAGCCTATTGTAACGGTGTATATACCCGAAAGGCTGGTATACCGGCCTCACTATCTACCGTCATAACCTGCCGGCCTGTGTTATGTTATTTGCTAGATTCGCTATAGAATTGTCAAAATTTGCCGGGGAGGCTCGGGTTAGGGTGCCGAAATATGGGGGAGATTAGGGTTCAAAGGGTTAATCTTTTAGTATGTTTTGTTTTTGTTGGTTATAATGGAACTTTAAGCACTTTATTGACTATCATGCCCAGAAAGTGAGAGCTAAGCGCCTGTCCTAAGCAAAGATCAAGGTAAATGACCTGGACAGGTACCAAATCCACAAATCCTGGATTATGAGTCAAACAGTATACCACTGAAGCTTCAGTGATTTCCAACAATGAAGCTTTAAAAAAAAGCTGGACAATTATGCACAAGATGTGATGAAACTGAGACCTATACCTCAAATAACTTTTTCAATACAAAGTAGAAACAAATGAAATATATTTTAAAATAATGACCAGAGACTCTGATCTTGAAGATAAGACTCCAAACATAAATCAATCAATGCAATATATATCCTCATGATAATGTACAGTACATGTACAAGCATACCAAACTTCATCTATTCATCATAAACAGTTCTTAAATTAGAAAGAAGATCCAAAAATATAGCCAAACGTAAGTATTGACCTATGATCCTGACCTTTAAAACAGAAACCTCTTGGCGATATGTATCACATCTTCTATTTCTGATAGGCTGATGCCTTAGTTCACTCATTGTTGTATGTTTAGGCTCTCAAAACCAGTAACATAGAAAAAGTGAAAACAAGATTTGCAAAATTTAACAAATAATGTATTTTCCTAGAAAAACAAGGTAAAAGAGAAAAAATGAACTTACGGTTTTAAGAATCAAACCCAACAAAAATCAAACAATAATTCAAGAATTAAAAATTACATGTCATAGTGATAAAATGTTCTAATTATTTTGAGTTCGAGTCCTGACAAAAATCCAAAATGAAAGGCCATAATGTATGCTGTAGCCTCTATAGCACTTAAGTGTCGACATCTCTTTACTGAACCACAGAAAATAATCCGTTGACTTCCAAATAAAATTTCAATAAATAACTTTTGTCCAAGAACTTTGTATGAGCACTTAAATATTCACAAGGGAAAATAATTAATTTAATATCTTAGAATCTGAAAAATTAAAATAAACCTCAAAAACTGTTTGAAAAGCCCAAAATAAAATTATTTCACAAAACATCTCTATTAAATCTAACTTCTGTGCATTTTCAGAAAAACCTGAATTGCAAAATAGAGGGTCACATGATTATGTTTACATCTTAAAGTCACATATTCCCAATGTGACACTAACAAAAACCAATCATTTTACTCCAAGAATAAAATAAAAAGAAAGTTGTTTATTCCACTGGGTGATTTCTGAATCAAGGTCAAAAACAAAGTAAAAAAAAGAAACTGTTTCTATTATTAGGTGTTTATGAAAGGATTCAGGTTAAACTGAATTTTCTGGGGAAAAAAATGACAAATCAAATAAACAAGATTGCATTACAATAGCAGGTAATGGAATACAATTTTTTTACAACTAACCAACACACAATTAAATTAAATCAAATATAAATTAAATCAGACATACGTACAGTAACACTCTGCCTTGCGCCCTCTGATATGGTGTGCATCGCACATTTTATTGGAAACTGCACCGGTGGCTTAGTGGTTTGAGCATCTGCCTCAGAAGCAGGAGGTTGTGTGTTATAGCCCCGAAGAGACATACCAAAGACTTACAAAAATGGTACTAACAGCTACCTCGCTTGGCATTCAGTATTAGGGGGTTAGTGTTAGGGCTGGTGAGCCTGGTGTCAAAATAATGTGACTGGGTGGGACATAATGCTACTTGTCTGTGTCATGATGCCCCAGTGCTAGACATCACTACAAACTGCATCACTGCAGATATCGCAGCGATACGACTTAAATTATTTTACAGCTACCACTAACCTCTTAATGCCGAGCACCTAACAAGACCACTGTTAGTAACATTTTTACAGGTCTTTGGTATGACCCAAGTGGGGTTTGAAACCGCAACCTACCATGTCCAAGGCAGAAAATCTAACCACTTAAGCCACTGGAGTGGTCGAACCTGAATGTAAGACCCTAACAATGATAACATGTGTGTACTATGGTGGATCCATAAAATTTAAGCAGCAATAAAAAAAATAATAATCTTAAGTTGAAAAGAAAATGTTTTGGAAAACTTAAAATACATAGTCATGTCTTTCACCTTGACCACAGTACCTCCAATGTTGAATGTGATGATGAACAACACCAGGTTTCAGCTCTTAAGCATATACATTTATGGCTTAACACTGAGCACTGACCTTGACTCTGTGATGATCCCACTCAAATGTGGACCATGACACAACTTCTAGTGATGATGTACAATTAGACCAAGTTTCCTTCATTACTCTCCACAGGCTTTAAAATATTTAAGCAGGAGAAAAAATGTGATGAAAATGTAAAATAGTGTGTCATAGTGGGGCATAAAAATGGATGTTGCATGGTTGTGTTGGCACTTTCAACATGATCTTGATGAGGGGCCCAAAGTGGCCTCATGGTCTAGATCACTGCCATCTCACCTCTGTCTGCTTGGGATCAAGTCTTAGATTCAGCCAATGTGCGTATATGAGAAAGCTTGGCAGTAGTTTCTCGTGGGTCAGTGTTTCTTTCCGGTGGTTTTCCTTGGGTTTTTCCTCCACTTACAATACTGGCTGCCATGTAAACTCTATTGTATGCTGAAAAATGTCATTAAACCCAACAACAACATTCTTGGATCTATTATGCTGAGGAAATATCAGCCATGTGCCTTTCCCATACACATACTGAGGCAGCCAATATAGCCTGGCCTGGGAAGTCGTTACAAACATATGCACTTGGACATATGACTATGTGCAGTTTTGCAGGCTGAATTCAACTTTTTCAATATTTGCATTTTTGGGTAAGTGGAGAAAATACCAACATGCAAAATCCTATTTCAACTGGCAATTAAAATAAATTTCAATAAACTATTATTAATCTATACTTAAAGAATGGGATTTGATGTAAGAAGGAACTATGTTGCTTTTGTTTCAACAGTAATTTTTATTATCACTGTATATTTTCAAAAAATAAATTTACAGACTCATTGTTTCGTTTTGTTTATAGCTGAAGTCGGACTTTTGATGAGCAAGAAAATGGGTTTTGCCCCCAAATCCATTAAAATGCAAATGACAAGTTAAACAAAATTACATAATACTTTATAAAATCTCAACATTATAAAATATATAGGCATCAAAGTTCAAATCAATCCAAAATGGAACCTCTAAATTCAAGAATTATGCACCAAGGCAAATCAGTTCCTAATTATGAAACAATCAGCTTTTTAACACATTAACCCCCTGGAGGTTTTTGCTGTTTTCATATGAAATACGAGTAGAAAACACAGTTTTGGGAATGTTTCTGAATACAATGCGTATCCTAATACATCAACTTCCAAGAAATTTTCCATTAGCCTAATGCCTAGTTGTGTTAAAGTATTTATTTTCCATTGGTTATTTTGCTCACGCATGAGCAGAAGAGGAAAAGTTGGGTTTCTTTTTTTTTAATGCTTAACAGGTCCTTCATTTTCATATAGAGAGTAGAGACCACTCTTTATTCTGAATGCCCATGTTATCCAACTTTTTGCATTTTCACCTGTCTGTGTACAGTTCAGACCAATATGCCTTAGATCTGAGGCCAAAAAGTCTAAAATCTGGACACAAAATCGGATTCAGATCATTAGGGCCTAACCGGAAATCGCCTCGGACATTCACTTCAGCCGAATATCCGTTTTTTTTAATACTATTCGGAAGTATTTGTCTCGGCAAATAATACACACACGAATGGTTACAAGTAAAATACATAATAATTTTAGTTAATAATAAAAATTTTCATCTTTTAGGCCATATATACAATATACGGTACAAGAAAAGTTTAGGCTTAGCATTCGATAATGAAACAAACAGTACTCTCCGGAGTCACACCTACTACATGATTCATGCCCGGATCCAGCAAATAGTACATCCAAATACTCGGATTCGGTACTCGGATTCGGTACTTGGCGAAAATTATCTACTCTGTTAGGCCCTACAGATAGATCATGGGCAAAATTTGGGTGAAAAAAAATGGGTCCAAAAAATGTTTTTTCCTCTGTACTTTGTTGTGCAACTAAAATGTCCAGATTATTTGGTATCATTATAAAGCTAAATTTGTCTACCTTCCTATAATACGACCCTACATGACCTTGATGCTACAGAGCTTGGCAGTAGGCTACTACCTCCTGCCAAATACACAAGGTGCCAGGGGTTAATGTGTTAAGCTCTCTTTAGACCTATTCCTGAAACATTGTTTGAGAGGGAAGACACTGCGTGGCGCTTTAATGTTTTCATGATGTAGAATCAATCAAGACCACACCCATCCAAGAACATTTCAGGGCCAACCAATTCATATTTAGGGGATAGTATGTAATACAAACATCTGAGACTGGATGTCCTATATATACATAAAAAAAATACCAACAGTGTAAGAGATCATTAAAGGAAACAAATTTTACTTAAATAAAGATCATATTGGTCAAACATGTCCTTTTTAGTGAATAAAAGGAGGTGGTAGGAAACAGATATCCTAGCTGTTACAATGGTTGTTCCCATGTCCACGGTGCATTATCAGTATGTACCTGTATACTGTACATGCTTGACAGCTTTTTTGTATCTCATGGTAAAAGAATCAACAAAAAGAAAGCTTCATATACTTTTTGCAATTATTCTTGTGCATTTTGCTGAATGTACATGTACCAGCAGTTTTAACAATAATTTGATATCAACTTCAATAAAGTTTCCAGAACATTAAATTTCAACTCATATTTTTCACTTTTTCACAATTAGCCTGCATTCTGTAAGAATGCCAGCCTCATTTTCAAGCCCTGTTTAGACTTTTGACCTGATGCCAATCCCTACAAATGCATCCAGGATCTGATGGTTTTTTTTATCTTAGCAATACACTCTCATGAAATTTGTACAGTTGATGTTCAGTTATAGTAATAAGAAAGATCTGATTTTAAAATACCTACAAACATAAAATTTCTGACTGCTGCCAACACTCCCAGCCATCATTAGAATGATTGAAGCAATTTTGGACCCTGCACTCACTGGGGGCCCATGTGTTAGTAATATATAAAAATATATTTATTGAGAGAAAATAATTTTAAATTGATGGAAGAAACTTTTAAGTTCATTATCATATAAAACTTGTTTAAAAGTTCATTTCCAAAAGCAGTGCTCACAAGGGCACCACCAAAATGAACCAAATCAGGCCCCATGTTTGCTAAGGCCACTGTCAACCCCAAATCCTAAATCACATGTCCATGTTGTCTGCATCTGAAATCTTTATTGGAATTTTCTTGATCTTCTAATATCCAAGCAGACAGAAACCGGCCTACAAGCAGACTGACTGATGAATAGATATATGGATGAGTGGCCATAGTCAAGCATTACATATCAGTAAAAGTGCTGATGCAAGCATTTCTAGCAGTTCCAGGTGATGAATCAACTTGTCAGCATTATGTATTCTATGTAACAGAAAAACTATCCAAACAGCAAGCTCTGTAGAATTTAGAGGGAGGGAAATTAATTGATAAAGATGGCAAAATAGCAGAATACTGCCATTATATGCATCTACTATGCTATCATTGCATTTTGTTAAGTCTACAGTAATTTTATGGACTGTGATACTTTTTATGAACTGCATTATTTCTCAATACTTAGTCTATTTAACAAGAGACTCCTGTTTCATTAGATCTACAATGATTTTATGGACTGCATTATTTCTCAATACTTAGTCTATTTAACAAGAGACTCCTGTTTCATTAGATCTACAATGATTTTATGGACTGCATTATTTCTCAATACTTAGTCTATTTAACAAGAGACTCCTGTTTCATTAGATCTACAATGATTTTATGGACTGCATTATTTCTCAATACATAGTCTATTTAACAAGAGACTCCTGTTTCATTAGATCTACAATGATTTTATTGACTGCATTATTTCTCAATACATAGTCTATTTAACAAGAGACTCCTGTTTCATTAGATCTACAATGATTTTATGGACTGCATTATTTCTCAATACTTAGTCTATTTAACAAGAGACTCCTGTTTCATTAGATCTACAATGATTTTATGGACTGCATTATTTCTCAATACTTAGTCTATTTAACAAGAGACTCCTGTTTCATTAGATCTACAATGATTTTATGGACTGCATTATTTCTCAATACATAGTCTATTTAACAAGAGACTCCTGTTTCATTAGATCTACAATGATTTTATGGACTGCATTATTTCTCAATACATAGTCTATTTAACAAGAGACTCCTGTTTCATTAGATCTACAATGATTTTATGGACTGCATTATTTCTCAATACATAGTCTATTTAACAAGAGACTCCTGTTTTATTAGTCTACAATGATTTTATGGACTGCTATATTTTTTAGACTCCCTTTTACTAGGTCTACACTGATTGTATGGACTGCTATATTTCTCAATTCTTAGTCTATTTAACAAGAGACTCCTGTTTTTTTTAGGTCTACATGATTTTTATGGACTGTTATACCTTTCTAGACTCCATTTTGCTATGTCTTCACTGAATTTATGGACTGTAATATTTCTCAGTACTTAGTATATTTAACAAGAGACTCCTGTTCTTTTAGGTCTACAATGATTTTATGGACTGTAATACTCTTCAGTAAGTAATCAACTTAACAAAACACTCCATTATTGTCAGCCCTGACCTTTATTTAGCTGGAAAGCAAACAATTTTAAGATAGTAATGAGGGAGTGGGTGTTATACATCAGTTATTGTACTATTAGGTCAAAATGTGGAACATCTATTACCAATATATGATTATCAATATAAAAAAATAGCAACATAAAATTACCCTGGGCCCAACTAACCTCCCTTTGCAATTGGCTGCATTTAGCTGATTCAGGTTCGCCCATGAAGTCAAAACATAGGAACCAAACAAAGAATGGAAGATTTCCTCTCCGTTGTTGGAAATTCTTCGATCAGATGCTAATTATTCCACATTGCTATCTTTTGATTTATTTAGCAATGGACTGATTGGTGGGGGTGCATTGTGCTTGGGTTAATTGTAAACCACATGGTAATATATATTTTTATAAAAGTCTTCTATTATTTCTGTTGTTATTGTTGTTTTTATGATGTTGTTTTCTGGAACATATCAAGAAAACTTCATCAAATAAATTTGCACCTCTCTCTCCTCTATGAGTTACTCTCATTTTACATAAAGTAGTAAATTCTGAGTAGGAAAAAAATATATTCAGTTTTATCAATAAATCTTACCCTCAACTGGACGCTGCTCACAGATTGTTTTTTCTGTCTATCCAAATAAATGGACCTTTTATTTGTAAGAAACTTTTATCTTCAACTGTTACCCCATTTTAAACACATTACTCAAAGAAAATGTGGGATTGTTTATTTCTTCAACAAGATTTCTTAATTGCTTTCATAAGCAACTGCAGCAGTTTGCTGTAAGAAAAAATATTACCCTCACCAGCTTACAATTTCTGCTGGCATGTTGTTCACAGTGAGCCTTACAAAATTAATTAATAATTTGCTTTTTTTTAATCTTTTTTACATCCATTAAAACACTTTGGATTACATAATTTTTTTCTTAAACTATGAATGGAAACTATTTCAAGAAAGTAAAAAGGGGCAATAACTTTTACAAAATCAAGGGAACATAACCATTTGTCTCCATATGCAGCATGAGATGATAATAATAATATGTACCAAGTTTCACAGAGATAAATTTTTAAAAAAATGCAAGACAATTTGCATTTACAAGATTCTATCTTGTACTGCATACTACTGAAAGACATAACATGCAATAATTCTAAATTATATTGTGAGAGCCATGATTTGTGGAAAAGACCATCTTATACAATGGCCATATATGTACAAAGTCTCATAGTGGCCTACTAAAGACCATCAGACTAGTTATGTTCACAAGATTCTGTCACACTACATTGACCTAATAATTCTTCATTTACCAAATGTATCCACTATCATAATAGCATGCAAATAGCTTTTCCTTGATTCAATCAGTAGTTTTCACAACCTATTTGGATATTCTTATCTTGGTATTTACAGCTTATCCTCGATTCAATCAGTAGTTTTCACAACCGATTTGGATACTTTGATCTTGGAATTTACAGCTTTTCCTTGATTCAATCAATAGTTTTCACAACCTATTTGGATACTCTGATCTTGGAATTTACATCATTTCCTTGATTCAATCAGTAGTTTTAACAACTTATTTGGATATTCTGATCTTGGTATTTACAGCTTTTCCTTGATTCATTCAGTAGTTTTCACAACCTATTTGGATACTCTGATCTTGGAATTTACAGCATTTCCTTGATTCAATCAGTAGTTTTAACAACCTATTTGGATATTCTTATCTTGGAATTTACAGCTTTTCTTTGATTCAATCAGTAGTTTTCACAACCGATTTGGATACTCTGATCTTGGTATTTACAGCTTTTCCTTGATTCAATCAATAGTTTTCCCAACCTATTTGGACACTCTGATCTTGGAATTTACAGCTTTTCCTTGATTCAATCAGTAGTTTTCACAACCTATTTGGACACTCTGATCTTGGAATTTACAGCTTTTCCTTGATTCAATCAGTAGTTTTAACAACCAATTTGGATACTCTGATCTTGGAATTTACAGCATTTCCTTGATTCAATCAGTAGTTTTAACAACCTATTTGGATACTCTTATCTTGGTATTTACAGCTTTTCCTTGATTCAATCAGTAGTTTTCACAACCTATTTGGATACTCTTATCTTGGAATTTACAGTTTTTCCTTGATTCAATCAGTAGTTTTAACAACCTATTTGGATATTCTGATCTTGGAATTTACAGATATTTAAATACTGCAGGGAAGTTTTAACAACACTAGTGTATTAATGCAGAATCTATTATGTAGGCAATGATGAACAACACAGTAGAGTGTTATAACATGGAGTCTGTTATGTAGGCAATGATGAACAACACAGTAGAGTGTTATAACATGGAGTCTGTTATGTATGCAATGATGAACAACACAGTAGAATGTAATAACATGGAGTCTGTTATGTATGCAATGATGAACAACACAGTAGAGTGTTATAACATGGAGTCTGTTATGTATGCAATGATGAACAACACAGTAGAGTGTTATAACATGGAGTCTGTTATGTATGCAATGATGAACAACACAGTAGAGTGTTATAACATGGAGTCTGTTATGTATGCAATGATGAACACCAATCAAAATTGCATTATCTTCAAACTGCCCTAATGACCTCTTGTTACAATGTCTCATAAATTTTGAAGAAAGAAACTTATATTTTTTTAAATTTAATATCCATGTGGCTGTGATTATTTGCTGAAAAAGCTATAACATGTGTGTGTATGTGTATGGAGATGGTTTTTGACAGAGATATGCTTACTAACTCTATTTTGTTTGTAAATGCATTAAATGCTTCAAAGAAAATATATGGGGGTTTTTTTTCATATTAAAATTGAGTCCTTTTCTTCAGGCTCACACAAATAGAGAACTTGTTCTCAACTGGGTTATTTCCCATGCACTACACCCCTCACTCCCCATTTGGACCCCAGGACATACTATTTATGTCTCAAAACAAAAACAGCAACACTGTCTTGGAATATGGCAGGTATGGGTTTACTGCAGTATATACAGTAAACTCTGCTTATATTCAATGCTATAGCCCTGGGACCAGATCCAAGCTATGCATATAATGTATATATAAACAGAGTATGCATTTAAGCGGAATTCATAAAAAATGTGACCATATCTATGCAATTAAGTGATTTGCATTCAAGTGGAGCCAACTGTTCCCCTGACCTGACCTCTATATTTATTGGGAAAAAAACATGTTGACAACATTATACTTTCAACAGCTTGAAAGTTTTGCTTAAACCAAGTTTTAAATTGTGTTTAGTGACTAAAGCCTTTAACATCAACATGTATTTTTTAATGTAATTAAAATTGTAAGTAGTTAATTTACTGTAATCAATTTTAATGTGATTAAAATGTATGTTTTAATATATTCATCCTGCATTAGTGTCATCTATGAAGACATCTTTGTATTGCATGGCTGACTATATGTTCCTTGATTAGTATTCATGCATAATGGTAAGCGGAAAAACTGGATCAGCTATTTATTTTCGCCGGTTTTTATCGAGATTGTAGTCCAGCAACTTCCAAAAATCTATCTCAGTGACCTTGTATTATTAGAATGTTACCCTTTTTGTCTTTATGTTTTTTGTGTATGTCTTTCAGGATACATAGACTTACTCTGCACTATATAACCAAGAATGTGCTGTTAAACCCTGTATACATATTCTCTCATATAAAAAAATGCACTCACAGCAAAGAGCACATTTCTTTTTATAATGACTGTCCATCCAATCTACAGTATTACAAATGAAAATAATGGACTGACCAAGATATAAATGATTGTGCCTGCTTGATCCATCACTTCACCATAACTGATGCACATTTCATCACCTCTGAAAATTCTTTTATTTATTGTTTTTATTTTGTTTTAAAAATGTTTCAGATGGCTTGTCAGGAACCATTATTGATTAATTAATGCAGATATCACCTTGACAACTGAGGAATTTAGCTTGAAAATCAAAGTTACTACAAAGATGGCTTTATTTTTCTCCTAAATACAAGCATCAGAACAACAAACTACATATTGGCCAAACTATCAAACAAACAGAAATGGCCAACCACAACATATCTAACAAATGATGATACAAATATGCATGCATATTCTTTTTGCCTGGCACAAAATGTCACACATGAAAGCTAATTTCACTTGGAACGATTGAAGCTCTGATGACTTACTTCCCTTTATTTTACTGAAAACTAATTTGCATACATTCCACACACTTAACTTAAAACTCTCAACAAAGGTGCAGTACAGGCATATTTACCTTAATTTCCTTGACTCCTTTCAAGTTGCTGATCTTATTTTCAATGTTTGTCACACATGACTGGCATGTCATGCCCTGGATGTCTATCACAGTCAACCGTTCCATTTCGTTGTCTTCTTCACTCTATAATACAGTTAAAACAGCTGTTATGATTTCTGCCAAATGGGCATTTTGGCAAGAAAAATATTATTTTTGCAGCAGGCTAGCTAATAAGTGAATCATTATCATTTCACTGAGAAATTTAGCATTTTTTCACAAAGAATCAGCAATTTGTTTGAGTCAAATTTAGAATTGGTGAAATTGTTGAAATTTGTTTTTTATTGCTTGTCATTAAAGGCTCGCAAAAGATAGAAATAAAATTAACTAAACAGGTTGCATAAATGAGAACTATATACGACCCTTTCATTCAAGAAAATCTTTCTTCCATTTGTCTTAATACATATAATCTCTTCTATTTCTCATAATCACAAACATTTTTCTTCTCAGGGTAAAATAATTAGGGCACATTAAAGTGACTCAGTTATGTGCACATAATTATTCTTGTTTAATTTATTTATTGATACATTGTACAAGTATAAATTGCGATTTGATCACATTTGAACCACTTTTTTAAATGTTACCAAGTAGCACATGATAACAGAGCAGGTCAATTTATTTTTCTTGATTTTCACAAATCTATATGCATGTCATTTTTTTTATACATTTTACGGAACCTTTGGTCAATGAATTTGAGTTTCTACGATGACATCTACTATATGAACTGGGTTATTTCTAGAACTTAAAATTAAGTGGTCAGTTGCACCCTCCATTTGAAAAAGGGTATATTTTCTTAATGTAGGAGGAATTAAACTAATAAATTAGGTTTGGGCTTTCAAATGAGTGGGTTTTTTATTTTGTATGTTTGATTTTCTGGTGAAACATTTGAGGAATCTACATCCATTTCTGTAACTGCATGTTTGCCAATAAATCCTGCTACTGATAATCTTCATCTTTCCTTTGTCAGTGACCAACTTCTTTCTTACATCAATTTTTCTCAATTTATGTGAAACCTATGCATTCATCACCTTTCTCCATCCATTATCCATTCAATCTGATTTATAGGGAAAAAATAACAATCCAAGATATTATTTGGAAAAAATATTATCTTCAGACAAAAGCAAAGGAAATATTTCAACTCATAAGAAAATCACATCTCCCTTAAAAGCGATAAATGGCTTTTACCTCATAAGATGAAATTGCTATTTGTATACTAAAAGTTGTACTCGAAAGGCTGTAATTACCAGCAAATGGAATGATTGGGCTTACATTATAGGGGGTTTCACGGTTACTAGCTCACCAGAGGGCGTATCGGTGCAGCTCACTTCCGGATAGTTCAATAATTAGAGATGGCAGATGTAGATCAAGAAAATTTGACAAACCGCTCACATTTTGCAAACAAGACCGATATCTCACTCTCTTAAAATGAAATTCTATCAATATTTGATAAATTGTTGTTACATCTTTTATTTTTTTTCACTAACTTGCGCTGCAGCCAGCTTTTAAATAAATGTTTTTCTGCCCGTTTCAGATCTTCATTATCTTTCCATTACTACATTATGTACTAGTTTGTATTATTTGATTGTGCAAAAGTGTATCGCTGCGTAAAAAGTTCTTGCAATTTATCTCGCTTAAAGAATATTACAGATGTTTTTTTTTACAGTTTTAATCATAGCAGTAAATTTATGTTGAACGACAAAAAAAAAGTTCTAACTTTTTAAAGTTCTTTTATTATTGATTTAGACTGTTGCATTTCTATTAATGTTAATTATATTTTAAATGAAATAACTTGAGTTTCTTTCAAAATGCACATATGTCGTCCGTGCTTGAACAGACAGGCGCACGTACGAGTCTCCTAGATGATTATTCTAATTTTATTTCCTGGAACGGATGGAAATTTTAGAGTATATAATGTGGAGAAATATCTATGTTAGACCCACTATGCATGTAAAGGACATTTGTGGTTCTCACCTGTTCTGCCTGTCTTTCTGTATGTGTGTCTATCACATTTCATCTGGTGCATTGGGTATGTATATCCTCGAATGAATGTGTTTGCATACGTATATTACATAAACGTACTTCAGGTGAAAAATGAGTATAATTTAATACTAAGAAAGGAGTGACCGACAGAAAAAAAAAACATGAATATTTGTGAGTATTTATTTATTGTTGACTTGTAGGGCTTTTTCTTACAAGCAGTGTCATTTTTTTTAGATAATACTGTTTGCAATTTTACATCCGGTCACGTGGATTAATATTGAACCAAAGTAGTAGGACGAAATCTATGAAATAATTGTATTTTTAAAACTTACATCTTTAATGCAAGAAAAGTTAAACAGAACTAAGCTAATTTTAATAAGGCTATTCTAAATGAATTTGCAGGTGTCAATCAGAAATCTTGTTAAAGACCCTAGCAGATTTGAAAGTTATTGCATGTACCGTCCGATACTTGATGTTCAAAATTCTAAACGAAAATGAAACAAGATAAAACATAATTAATCTGAAAATTGTATAATTTGTACACCCAAATATGAAACAATATTCAATCAGCATTAATTACACTCCTTTATCGATAGCTAATGTAATTATTTCCTTGTCAAATTCATCTGAATACAATAATATACTCTTCCATTTTTAAAATTTAGAAGAAAAAAAAAACAACGTTTCTGATTTAAAATATTTAGCATTACATATCAGCTGCTGGATTGAATTCGTATTATAATTTTTTTTTATCGAACTTGTGTAATAACGTTCTTAACTCGTGTTATAAACGAACTATTAGCCTTGCCAAAGTAACTGAGAAAGAAGGATATATCAACATATCAAAAATGCAAATTGTTGAAATTATATTTCTTTAAAGTTATGTAGCCAAAAAGGTGCAAGAAATGTTTAAAATTGGAGAGCAAGATGAAATATTCCTACAAATGTGTCTCAAATTATGGATAGTGAATCAATATTATCAGGTATAATATAAATATGGACAGTGTTTTTAATTTAATTAATTGACATTCTTAAAGTATGGAAAGGAAATATTTAATTATCTGATATAATGTAAGTATGGACACTGAATCTAATTATCTGATTTATTGTCTATAATTATTCTCCTAGTAAAAAACAAAATAAGTTTGACATATAATTGATTCATTGGTTTTCCTTTGTTAACTTTATGTTTCGCTAATCAAGTGTAGAACAGTAAACTATCCAGAACTGGAGATTTTTTGTGGGCATGCGCATTGGAGCTAAGGGAGGTAATTTTAGGCGCTACGATCAGTAACTCCGTTGTAACCATGAAACCCCCTATAGCTGGCATACTGTTTAAGACATTGTGCTGATATCAGACAGTCCATTGATAAAAATAGAAAGTGTTGAGTCTGAAGCCGACAATTTACTAGCTACAATTACGATATAGTGGGTAGGGTAGTATGCCAACATCCAATCAAGACATTTATCAGATGGGGCAAGCAAATATAAAACACACTCAATAAATAGTAAGAAAATAGTTAGAAATCAAGTAAATTTTAAGCAGAAAACAATTGCACTCCCAAAACATGTAGGACGATTCGGAGTAATTTAAAGGAATGCATATGTTTAACAAATTCAGATATGCTGGCTTTTTTAATTTGAAATTTTCAGAAAACTGGATTTGGCCCAATTTAGTTTTACAACATCCCATTTGGCCATTGCAATGGCATATATGACACGTCAAAGATGTGATTTAAAGATCATAAACATAATTATATTTCATAATATGAACCATTAATTTGTGACTGTTACAACCGTTTTATACAAAGATAATTCTTGTAATAATTTTGTTAAAATTTAATAAAGACACGCTGTTAATATCATTTAAGTCAAAGTAAGATTCCATTGGAATATCCAAAGTGTCCTTACTGAAGGAAAATACCAACATATCAGTATATTAATAAAGTATATATCACCAGAAGAGAAAAAAATATGGTAAACCTATGTATATATATATATGACTCAGTTGCACAGTCCTGGCAATACAGTACCAAATATAAAAAAGGCATAACAAAAGGTGAGGTAATGGTAATTAAAATACAAATTAAAACAATACAATTGGAGAAAATTAAAACAATACAATTGGAGAAAATTAAAACAATACAATTGGAGAAAAGGAGCAAAACATCCTATATATTTGTAAGAGAAAAAATCCTTAAGGCTTGAAACATTATTGTACAATTACGCAGTATTATTAATTTTTTATCATAAAGAATCTTCAGGATATACAGTGGCTCAGTGGTA
The DNA here is from genome assembly GCA_029339505.1 of Unio delphinus. Classification (NCBI taxonomy): domain Eukaryota; kingdom Metazoa; phylum Mollusca; class Bivalvia; order Unionida; family Unionidae; genus Unio; species Unio delphinus. The sequence goes on along the minus strand of JAQISU010000029.1, from coordinate 2,705,064 downwards.
AAGAACTGGAATAAGAACTAGAAGGATGCAGGTTTGATTCCCACAATCACATCAGTAATGATCAGCTACCAAAGTGCCCTTGTTCAGTCCACTTCACATGCACCTACATGTAACCTTCAAAGTGTTGCTGCGCCACAATCACAAAAAGCAAACCTTGTCATAAATATGTGACTGATATGCCATATATGCATGTTTGCATGCAAAATGAACATGAACAGCATCAATCCATTAAATCATATTTAGAAGAAGCTGCTAGTGGTAAACATGGAAGCCGAGTGGTCTAAGGTGCTCAACTTTACTGATCACTGACATCTCACCTCTACCTGTATGGTTCAGGTCTCAGACTCGGCCAGCTGAGATATGTTATTAAACCCAAAGCAACAACAGCTATTTTGCAGCAGATGGATGTAGATAATGTTCAATGTTGAGTATACACACACACAATATAAATGCAGTAATTACAATATCTCCTGTACACTCTCTTTATGTCCAGTTCAATTGTCCATTACTGCAGAAAAGTTGTTATTGTTGTGGTTTTAACACCATTTTTCAACACATGATAGGCTGCAATACATGGCATCCAGTTAAACTGCTGGAGAAAGATTCTGGTGGAAAATCCCAGGAAGAACCACTGACCCACATGAACCTCTTAAGAGAAATAGCATCAGCCTAAATCCATTTTTACCATATAAGCTCACCAGTAAGTTGGATCAAACTGCACACAACCTAGACCTTGATCTGCAGGTTACAATCTATGTTATTGGTTATTCTGATGACTATTAACAGATTGTATATACCCAGATTGGCTGCTGTATTTTGGTCTATACACTTGGATACTACTTATATGTGAGTATATATGGTAATTAATTGTTTCAAGCCTTGATATACCTGTGCTAATGTAATATATTTCTCAAATAAATTTTAAAAAATTTCATCTATGTCTATTACATACCATCTTTAGTTTACCATGTGTTGGATTCAGCTGTAACCAAAACAAGATTTAAATAGATTTAATTTCTAATTAATAAAAAATATTAGTTTTTATTCATATTTTACACTTCTATCAAGAACTGTTTACTACTTAAATATCTGAGGTCAGATAGAAATTCTCTCAGTTCTGACGAAGTAATCCATAGTCAGCGACACCATCCATAACCCATCTTGAACAGGTGTATATACATGTATTAGGAATTGTGTTGACAGAATTAGGTAGTTTTTTAAATATGGGTTTAAGAATATCTATCCTTCACTCATCGTGACAGGTAGTAAAACATGTTACTTTTTTTAAACTGTCAAAATACAATATGTGCATATTACAACTGCTAATGATGTTGTCATCAATTTTCAGAATATGAAACTTTACCTCAAAAAAAACCCCTTTCAGTCAAAATAGCAGTCATAATTAGGTGGTCTTTGCTATTTCATAACACACATTATCCTTCCAGATTATTTCTTTTTTAAATAGCTCTTTATACATTTTCCATGACACACTGACCAATTTGCAAAACACACCCATAATTATTTAATTTTCATTGTCACATTGACTGATTCACCCAAAAGACACCCATACTGATTTAATTTTCATTCTCACATTGACCAAATCACACAAAAAAAAACACCCATAATTATTTAATTTTCATTCTCACATTGACCGATTCACCAAAAAAACACCCATACTGATTTAATTTTCATTCTCACATTGACCAATTCACCAAAAAAAAAACACCCATAATTATTTAATTTTCACGGTCACATGGACCAATTCACCAAAACAAAAACACATTTCATTTTCATTGTCACACTGACCAATTCACCAAAAAAAACTACCATACTGATTTAACTTTCATTGTCACATTGACCAATTCACCCAAATGACACCCATACTTATTTAATTTTCATTCTCACATTGACCAATTCACCAAAAAAAACACCCATAATGATTTAATTTTCATTCTCACATTGACCAATTCACCAAAAAAACACCCATACTGATTTAATTTTCATTATCACATTGACCAATTCACCAAAAAAACACCCATACTGATTTAATTTTCATTCTCACATTGACCAAATCACAAAAAAAAACCACCCATAATTATTTAATTTTCATTGTCACATTGACTGATTCACCCAAAAGACACCCATACTGATTTAATTTTCATTCTCACATTGAGTAATTCACCAAAAAACCACCCATACTGATTTAATTTTCATTCAAACATTGTCCAAATCACCCAAAAAAAACCCACCCATAATTATTTAATTTTCATTGTCACATTGACTGATTCACCCAAAAGACACCCATACTGATTTAATTTTCATTATCACATTGAGTAATTCACCAAAAAACCACCCATAATTATTTAATTTTCATTCAAACATTGTCCAAATCACCCCCAAAAAAAACGCATTTCATTTTCATTGTCACATTGACCAATTCATCAAAAAAACACTCTTAATTATTTAATTTTCATTCTCACATTGAGTAATTCACCAAAAAAACACCCATACTGATTTAATTTTCATTCTCACATTGACCAAATCACCAAAAAAAAAAAAAAAAAATATTTAATTTTCACGGTCACATGGACCGATTCACCCAAAAAAACACATTTCATTTTCATTGTCACATTGACCAATTCATCAAAAAAACACATAATTATTTAATTTTCATTGTCACATTGACCAATTCACCAAAAAAACACCCATAATTATTTAATTTTCATGGTCACATGGACCGATTCACCAAAAAGACACCCATAATTATTTCATTTTCATTGTCACATTGACCAATTCACCAAATATACAACCATAATTATTTTCATTTCCATTGTCACATGGACCGATTCATCAAAAAGACACCCATAATTATTTCATTTTCATTGTCACATTGACCAATTCACCAAATACACAACCATAATTATTTTTATTTCCATTGTCACATTGACCAATTCACCAACAAAACACCCATAATTATTTCATGTCCATGGTCACATTGACCAATTCACCAACAAAACACCCATAATTAGTTCATTTTCATTGTCACATAGACCAAACAAACATAATTATTTCATTTTCATTGTCACTATGACAGATTCACACCAAAAAACACATACTTGTTTCATTTTCATTGTCACATTGACCAATTCACACCAAAAACATAATTATTTCCTTTTTATTGTCACTGTGACAGATTCACACAAAAAAACACATACTTGTTTCATTTTCATTGTCTCGTTGACCAATTCACACAAAAAAACATAATTATTTCATTTTCATTGTCACATTGACAAATTCACAAAAAAACATAATTATTTCATTTTCATTGTTTCCTTTCTTTCTAAAATCCTTTTTCCTTTTTTTTCTGTTAATCATGTACCCAGTAACTCAGAAATCTTCCTGACATACTATTAAAATTAGCATTTTCTTTTGTCTAACAACATGTTCAGGAAGGTTTTTAAGACAGTAGGAAAACATTCTTAAAGAAAACTTGTGAAATAGTTAAGCATACTATATAAAAGACTTACGATAAAATTGTTTTAGTGATTTTGTTTTTCACTTCCTCTTACAACTATATATCCATGTACACTATGACTATGTAAAGGTCTTTTCACACAATGCATGTACTTTTGAAAGCCACTTAATGAATAAGAATCTTTACAAGTTACGAATTTTTAACCACTCTGATTATCAATCAACAAAAGACCAAAACAATTTTTAAACTTTCAACCAGACAACAGTATAAACATACATGTACATCATGTGACCCGCAGAATATTCAGGTTTCTCTATTGTTAGTGCTGTTAGCGCTTGATTATTAAATACACTATATTTGCTAACTAATTATATTGACATTTAGACTCACAAGTCACAAGATCAGGGTCTGGTCAACTGGTTTTACTTACGTTTACTTCCTAGAACTTGTTTACTCCCCATATACTGTTGTTGTTTTTTGTTATGCCTTTACCTTTGCACCCCGTCATAACTACGCTTTTTCCTTTGCCCCACATCTACGCATTTCTACGCCTTACCATATATACTATATGATACGTCTTCCATTTAAATGTTGATTGTCCGCGAGGTAACAAAATGCTGGTCAAAAAAATAAATAATCTTTACCAACATTTGATTTTAATGACGTATTTCCTAACATTATAACATATAAATCTAAATTCATCCGACTAATTATACGTAGTGGGGTTTTTCACGGTCGCATCCAAAATAGAGTCGTTAGCCGATTGTATTACCTCAATTCCATGTAAATATTATGGCCTTTTCAACATGTGTAAGTTTTTCAGAATCGTAATTTATTCAAATATGATGCTGAATTTTACATTAGTAGTATAAATTTATAATGTAATCATGTTTTTTTTGTAGAAAAACACATTCTTAGAATACGCGGCAAATACGAGTCTTTTTCCGTACATTGTAATGTTTAACGTAGCATTAACGTGTTCAAAACATGAAATCTGCCGTAACTGCTGGGAATTTTAAATAAAATAGCACAATTAAGAATGTATGTATTGGTTTTTTTTTTTCTTCCATTCATTTCAGTATGCAAAGTTTCAATCAGACGAAATACCAAACTTTTTAAACAATGATGCGTTAAATGACGAAGGATCTGAAATTAGGTAATCAGATATCGACAATATAATGTCATCAGACTCAAGTGACACTGATTATGATAGCCAACTTGGTTTGCAGACGGGCATGACTTAAGTCCATGTACTCAGTGGTCAGGAGAATCACATAATTTGCAGGAAACAGCACCAGAACTAGACTATTTCCAATTAAATTTTCCAGTTGGACGTTTTGAAAAGATTGTAAGTGAAACAAATAAACCTGCAGCTGAACAAAATGTGGATCATGAAATCACTGATGTAAACTGAACAGAGGCCAGTGCAGAGGCGTAGCGATGATATTTTGCGCCCGGGGACAAACTATAAAATTGGCGCCCCAGCGATCTTGTGACAGATTTATTACCCTTGTTTTCTTATTATAATGTAACGTTGCAAGCCTCATTTTGGCGCCCCTGTACCTTGGCGCCCGGGGACATATGTACCCCCCCCGCCCCCCCCCCTCACTACGCCTCTGGGCCAGTGTGCTTGAAATGTCTGCCTTTCTTGGCATGCTGATCTTCATGGGGCTAATCAAAGCTCCTGACTATAGTTTCTACTGGTCAAATGACAATTTTCTATCCAATGAAGGAATCAAAAATGTAATGCCACACAGAAGGTTTGAAAAACTCCTAAAATACCTTCATCTAAATGATGACAACATAAATTTTCCTGCCGATCACCCTAAAAATGACAAATTTCACAAAATACAAGTGTTTGCCATGCAAATAGGTGGTCTCTCATAACAGGTCACAATGCTATATAATCAATAAATTTGTGCACTGAGAATGTGGTCTCTCCAGACAGGTGGTCTCACATATCAGTGGTCTTTCAAGACAGGTTTTACTTTTACTGTATTTAGTATCATTTGTGCAGATTTTGAAAGATCTTCAGGCCAGAATGCTTTGAACCAATTTTGGTAAAATTCTATTCAATAGTTTTTGGGAAGAATTGCTTTGTCAATGTTTTTAGTAGTGGTGGCGATATTTTATGGTGGGTTAGCATCAGTCATAAAACCTTGAAGCACCGTTCCGGTGGCCTAGTTGTTAAAGCACCCACCATGGAAGCAGGAGGTTGTGGGTTTGATCCCCGGCCTGTTCATACTAATGACTTACAAAAATGGCACTAACAGCTACCTAACTACGCGCTCAGCATTAAGAGGTTAGTGTTAGGACTGGTCAGCCTGGTGTCAGGATAATGTGACTGAGTGGGACATCATGCTACATATCTTCAGCATGATGCCCCAGTGCGAGACATCACTATAAACTGCCTCACTGCAGACATCGTAGCAATTATGACTGAAAAATTGTTATAGCTACATTAAAAAATCCTAATCCTAACCACACAAAAAAAACTTGAAACCCCTCCAAAGCAGGCTGCTTTCTCTTAACTTTGGTCAATATCTGTTTAGTGGCTCTTGAGACCATTACATGATTTAAATACGCACAAGCATTCAGGCCTAATGTCTGTCACGCATCTGACTGCCATAATTCTACCATATACAAATGCAAACCATCCTACCTTGTACATTTTTCAACTAGTTTACATGAAATTTTAAGAATGTACTAAATTCTTTGGTGTTAGGTCAACTGCTTAATGAAATGAACACTGCACTCTTCCTGTTCCACTGATTCAACATAAATGATTTTCATCCTTAGATGAAATTTTAGTACATGTATAACATTATACTTTATAACAATTTGTTCCTTTCACCTCCTGATGATAAACATAGGTTTAAAGTCAATGCCCTAGCATCAACAATAAATTCTTGATCAAGTATATTTACTTATATAGTATTTATTTATTTACTTCTTGACTGTGGAAAGACCAAGCTTTATCCAAAGTCATTTGTTCCATTTCTTCAATTTGTAGCTGATTTCAGTTATTTTTCAGTTTCTTCTGATTTTTTTCGAAGAAACCTATCCTGTGGTTAGAGCATGGTTATCCTGTGGTTAGAGCATCCACCACAAATGTGGGAAATTGTGGATTTGAACCCCAGTCAAGTCATGCCAAAGTTATATTAAAACTCTGATTCATACACACATACATTTATTTAGAAGAAATGAATGAATTTCTCCTTTCCCTGAGTCATTCATTAAGTTTTATTAATTCTTTCTTTCTGTTCTCTTCATATTTGTATATATGTATGTGTACCAATTTATGACATAATTTTGAATCTGACATTTCGGGACCCAGGTGGCCAATTGACCTAAATCACTCACCTTTACCGATCATTCGCAACTGTCTGCATGGGTTCGAGTCTTAGGCTCGGCCAATGTCATCTTCGCTGGTTAAGGTTTTGATGTGTTAAACCTATCTACACCTTGGCAGTTCAATCGGAAATTGTGGTGCTGCAGGTCTGTGAATTTCACCTGATGTGGTGGATCAAATCAAAATCATGTTGTGCATATTGGAACACTGTTCCTGACAAGATCTAGACAAGGGGAACACACAAATGGACTGAACTCATAAATAAGCAATTTTCCAATGCCGGTCTGGGTTTGCACAAATACATCCTTTCCCTCAGTTGCAAATGTCAAGGTTTCCCTCTAGTATATGGTCATCCTTTCGATGTTAAACTTACAAAGTGTCTTCTTAAAGCCAATTGCCTCCACCATTTTCAGCACACATACAATGCACCACCGTTACACACTTTTGGTTAGTTGGCATTACTTACTATGGGAGACAACTCTTGAAATCCTATTGATGTCACTAGGACAAAGCTCTGAAATATCTGTATGTTCTGCCAAGATGTAAATAGGATTAACACATCGGAACCTTGGCTAGTGAAGATGAGCCAACAACACTTCACTGCTATATGAACTGGAATAAACCAATTTTAGACAGCAGTGAACCGATAGTTTTAACTTGACTATAATTAATGATTACTCAAGGTCACCTGTACATAGTATTTTTAGTAGTTTCCTGATACCAAAGTCAGCAATAATTATAAAATAATAAGTTTAGGCTGAAGTGATCATAACAACAAAATGTTGGCCTGATTTCTAACTTAGATTTTCTTTTGTAATATTTGATTTTTAAATTTTAAAACTTGTAACTGGCATAATACCGTCTGTATTGTACTGACACTATATAAGTACATACAAACACACTGTAACAAGGTATAAGAGACATCAATTAAATTGTAACAGACTGATTTGTTTTAAGATATCAAAGCAGAGGTACAATAATAATTTGATAAAAGCAGAGATTTATGTTGTGTTTGTACTGTATTTGTTTCAAAATCCTTGTTCTCAAAGTGGGCTAGAGAAGTTAATATTATCCATCCCTGGAAGCCATATTTTACTGGGCAAAAGTCACGGTTTTGAAGTAAACTTGGAGTGGCAGTCAATAGTATAAAATAATTTATATATTACATCCCAATTCTCACATAATAAGAATGCAGCCTGCAGCAGTCCACCCAACTAATTCCTATAATAACATGTACAAACACCTGAAGGGGGAATAACCTATCACACGGTACATGCATAATGTATAAACATAGAGGTCACTCAACACAAATATTTTGATTTACCAGCAGGGTTGTCTAATCAGGAAATCACTGGCAATGTTGAAAACAAGCTGGTCCATAATCCACTTTAATAATGGCTTTACAACATTTTACTGGCCCCAAGGGGCTTTGGTTATTACAATATTAACTAGAGCTCCTCAAAAACCCTGCAAGCCACTGGCCAGCAAGCTGTCACTTAGCTAATCCACCAATGTAATATGGAGGGGGAAATATCCTGTTTTTTTTTTATAGTTCCCAAATGAAAGCAGCAGCCATGTTTCTGGTATGCTGGCAGACGTTGATTTAACATCAATTTTAAATGGTGTTTGGAAGATGAAATAAATTCATTGAATCACATGATACAGTTACAAAAAATACATACATCAAATGCAAATCAGGCTATCTATTAGTATCTATACTGTATTTGTAATTTATAAGTTGATTTTTGCTTCATCTTGTGAGAAATGGTCAATTTAGGTGGTCACATATAGGAGAAACTGCCAGGTTGACCACTCTCCAGGAAAAACGGGCAGAACATGGTTTGCTGGTGATCTCATCAGGAAGCAAGTATAGCAAAATATATACTTCATGGAAGAATCTAAGTGATCATGAGCTTATTAACACAATTTGATTGTAAGAACATGGTATTATCAACACAAATCAGTTGTAAGAACATAGTACTATCAACACAATCAGTTGTAAGAACACAGTACTATCAACACAAATCAGTTGTAAGAACACAGTACTATCAACACAAATCAGTTGTAAGAACACAGTACTATCAACACAAATCAGTTGTAAGAACAAAGTACTATCAACACAAATCAGTTGTAAGAACACAGTACTATGAACACAAATCAGTTGTAAGAACATAGTACTATCAACACAAATCAGTTGTAAGAACACAGTACTATCAACACAAATCAGTTGTAAGAACACAGTACTATGAACACAAATCAGTTGTAAGAACATAGTACTATCAACACAAATCAGTTGTAAGAACATAGTACTATCAACACAAATCAGTTGTAAGAACACAGTACTATCAACACAAATCAGTTGTAAGAACATACATGTACTATCAACACAAATCAGTTGTAAGAACATACATGTACTATCAACACAAATCAGTTGTAAGAACATAGTACTATCAATATATATCGATTGTAAGAACACAGTACTATCAACAAAAATCAGTTGTAAGAACATACATGTACTATCAACACAAATCAGTAGTAAGAACATAGTACTATCAACACATATCGATTGTAAGAACATAGTACTATCAACACAAATCAGTTGTAAGAACACAGTACTATTAACACAAATCAGTTGTAAGAACACAGTACTATCAACACAAATCAGTTGTAAGAACACAGTACTATGAACACAAATCAGTTGTAAGAACATAGTACTATCAACACAAATCAGTTGTAAGAACACAGTACTATCAACACAAATCAGTTGTAAGAACATACATGTACTATCAACACAAATCAGTTGTAAGAACATACATGTACTATCAACACAAATCAGTTGTAAGAACATAGTACTATCAACACATATCGATTGTAAGAACATAGTACTATCAACACAAATCAGTTGTAAGAACACAGTACTATTAACACAAATCAGTTGTAAGAACACAGTACTATCAACATAAATCAGTTGTAAGAACACAGTACTATCAACACAAATCAGTTGTAAGAACACAGTACTATCAACACAAATCAGTTGTAAGAACATACATGTACTATCAACACAAATCAGTTGTAAGAACATAGTATTATCAACACATATCGATTGTAAGAACACAGTACTATGAACACAAATCAGTTGTAAGAACACAGTACTATCAACACAAATCAGTTGTAAGAACACAGTACTATCAACACAAATCAGTTGTAAGAAAATACATGTACTATCAACACAAATCAGTTGTAAGAACACAGTACTATCAACACATATCGATTGTAAGAACATAGTACTATCAACACAAATCAGTTGTAAGAACACAGTACTACCAACACAAATCAGTTGTAAGAACACAGTACTATCAACACAAATCAGTTGTAAGAACATAGTACTATCAACACAAATCAGTTGTAAGAACACAGTACTATCAACACAAATCAGTTGTAAGAACATACATGTACTATCAACACAAATCAGTTGTAAGAACATTGTACTAGCAACACAAATCAGTTGTAAGAACATAGTACTATCAACACATATCGATTGTAAGAACATAGTTCTATCAACACATATCGATTGCAAGAACATTATACTATCAACACATATCGATTGTAAGAACACAGTACTATCAACACGTATCAGTTGTAAGAACATAGTACTATCAACATGTATCAGTTGTAAGAACATAGTACTATCAACACAAATCAGTTGTAAGAACACAGTACTATCAACACAAATCGATTGTATGAACATTGTACTATCAAAACAAATCGGTTGTAAGAACATTGTACTAACAACACAAATCGGTTGTAAGAACATAGTTACAGTGATACACAAATTGATTGTAATCAAATATAAAAACATAATACTATCAACAAAAATCAATTGTAAGAACATAGTACTATCAACACAAATCAATTGTATGAACACTGTACTATCAACACAAATCGGTTGTAAGAACATTGTACTATCAACACAAATCGGTTGTAAGAACATAGTACTATCAACAAAAATTGATTGTAATCAATGGTAAGAACATTGTACTAGCAACACAAATCAATTGTAAGAACACAGTACTATCAACACAAATCGGTTGAAAGAAGTTCAACATAGTACTATCAACACAAATTGGTTGTATCAACACAAATCAGTTGTAAGAGTATTGTGCTAACAAAGATTCATCAAATTATCAAGTTTTATTATTTGAACAGCATGCAATAAATGAACCTGAAAAACAAAACGTCATGAAAGTTGTTTTTGTTGTGAACTTAACCATTGTTAGCACATGATAAGCTATAAATGGCCACCAGTATACCTAATTAGTGGAGGAAGAACCCAGGAAAATCACAGTAATAACTACTGACCCACAAGAAGCTACTGACAAGCTTTCTTACATACCCACATTGTCCAACCTGAGACTCGAACTCGCATGATCACAGAAGAGATAACATTGATCAGTTAAGTGATACATGGAAGCCCTACAAGAAAGTCAAGGTTAAAAACAGTCATGGTTTATTCTAGTATACACAGTTGCAGGATTCGATTTCTTTTTTACTGCAAAAAATAGCTTCTCTGAAAAATCACACTATATTCCTCCTGTATTGAAACAGACCTGCAAAGTCAATGAAGCATGAAAAACATCAATGATTTTCTGAGATCACTTCTTGCAATAATGGTGTAGTACCTATTTATAAAAAAACGTCCAACCAAAACCTGATAAAGATGAATTCAGGTCATTCATGGGTTTGCTCTATCATCATCAGTTTCATTATTCGAGCATAAATAACATCTGCAAAATGAAAATCAAACATAAAATTTACCCAGGTTTGTGAAGTATAATATATGGGCCACAATTACCTACTACTGAAAAGAGGGTGTACTGTACATCAAGATGTATCCTCTAAGATACTACTGTATATCAAGATGTATCCTCTAAGATACTACTGTATATCAAGATGTATCCTCTAAGATACTACTGTACATCAAGATGTATCCCCTAAGATACTACTGTACATCAAGATGTATCCTCTAAGATACTACTGTATATCAAGATGTATCCTCTAAGATACTACTGTACATCAAGATGTATGCCCTAAGATACTACTGTACATTAATATGTATCCTCTAAGATACTACTGTACATCAAGATGTATCCTCTAAGATACTACTGTATATCAAGATGTATCCTCTAAGATACTACTGTACATCAAGATGTATGCCCTAAGATACTACTGTACATCAAGATGTATCCTCTAAGATACTACTGTATATCAAGATGTATCCTCTAAGATACTACTGTATATCAAGATGTATCCTCTAAGATACTACTGTACATCAAGATGTATCCCCTAAGATACTACTGTACATCAAGATGTATCCTCTAAGATACTACTGTATATCAAGATGTATCCTCTAAGATACTACTGTACATCAAGATGTATGCCCTAAGATACTATTGTACATCAAGATGTATGCCCTAAGATACTACTGTACATTAATATGTATCCTCTAAGATACTACTGTACATCAAGATGTATCCTCTAAGATACTACTGTATATCAAGATGTATCCCCTAAGATACTACTGTACATCAAGATGTATCCCCTAAGATACTACTGTACATCAAGATGTATCCCCTAAAATACTACTGTACATCAAGATGTATGCCCTAAGATACTACTGTACATTAATATGTATCCTCTAAGATACTACTGTACATCAAGATGTATCCTCTAAGATACTACTGTACATTAATATGTATCCTCTAAGATACTACTGTACATCAAGATGTATCCCCTAAGATGCTACTGTACATCAAGATGTACATTCATGAGGTAAATGCAAAAGGTTATCCCAAGCAACTTTAATGTAAAATGTTGGTCACAAAGACCTTGACAATGACGTATGGGTGTTGTACTGAGAGATATGTATACATGTACAATCATATAGGTTAGTAATTTAAGCATAATAGTTAAAATACAAAATTAAAAAAGTTAAACATAAAATATTGATTACTGTAATACAAAAAATATTGGTCAAACTGACCTATTTTTGAGGTTGATTGGAACTACTCATTAAGATAGATCCTGTAACAAAATGGCACAATTCCACATATAATACCTATGCAGCCATATGCAAAAAGAAAACATAACATCCACTACAATGTATGTCCCAGTGACCTTTTCTATGTAAGGATGTGATCCTAAGAGAGATGTGTGTGTGTGTGTGTGTGTGTGTGTGTGTGTGTGTGTGTGTGTGTGTGTTATATACAGAGAGAGAGAGAGAGAATTTTAAATACATGTATACACCAGACAGAACAGAAAGAGCTATCCATGGATTCTATAGATGAATGCTTTATAATAGTAGGCATAATTTATATTTAATACAAATAATACTATCACACAGCTTAGAGAATTTTTAATTCATACTCTATGGGGATTCGAACCCAGGTACTTGGGTAAATGGCACCCATCGCCTTGCCTGCACACAAGAGTCCATATTCCCTCACAACTAAACACCCATGACCAACAAATGATGCTACTTAATCAGTGCATTTATATACATATGTTGTAGCTGATTGGGGTGGGTGGCAGCTACATTGGGGATTTAGCTGGTAGATCCAACAAACAAACAGCTAGGTTACCATTTTCTAATTCAAACTCTCCTTAGCCAATCAATCAATCATTGAGTTTTTATAGTAGGCACCGACCTCTAGGGTCATATGGTCTACTTTTACAACCGGCATATCGCGCGGCCATTTAGGTTCAACCAGTGAGGAAGGAATAGCGCCACATCCCCACATGTTATTTATAGTGTGCACATTAGTGCAGTATATATTGGGCGTCATATCGAATCACTAAAAAGTGACTATCGGCATGAATGGAGGCCCAGAAGTGGGTAGGAATAGTTTAGCTCACACCCATCTAACCAACCCTCGAAGACTACCATGCGTCGAGGAAGAGGAAAAGGAGGCAAGGTCCCATGTTTCAACCGGTCCAAGGCACGCACATCACTCCACCCTCAATCCGCCGCACCTGCAGAATTGTCAAATTCTGTCCAGTTGTACTATTGGACATCCTATACCGATAATGTGTAAGCCACCTGTGCAATTATATCATATTGAATAGTTTTGATGAATTTCCTAACACCTATTGCCCTATCTGTTAGTACAGAGTGTACATGAGAGTCCCTAATATGAGATCGGCCCTCCTTGCGAGTCACCGTCATCTCCCTGAGATATGTCCATTAGTGTTGTTCCGATTATCGATTATAATCGATGATCAGTTGGTTGAGTGAACCAATTCGCCAATCGATTGTGAAACGCCATAATCGATTGCATGGTAAGGGAGACAACTGTGAAGCGCTGGCACAGACTAGTTCAATCCCTTTGTTTGTTGGGAAGAAAACCGAGGATTCCGAACAAAATGTTAAAACCCCGCTAAATATCATACACGTGCCATGGATGAAAACGATCGCAAAATAATATATCCATATCCTGGAGGAAAAGCTCGTTCTCGTGTATGGACATATTTTGGATTTTACAAAATACAGGAGGGTCCACCGACAAAGGAGAATTTAGATACAACGAAGGTCATATGCAAACTCTGCAGAAAAGAATATGCAAACAAAGGTAGGTCCAGCTATTCTCATTGAAATCATTGCGGGGATACATTTATTTTTGGCAAACACATTCTCCAATACATAGTGCAAAAAATGAACAATATTCTAATTTTTTTGTGGTGCTACACGAAAACAAAATTATCATGGGATACGCTTTACATTTTAGGACTGTGGAACCATGATATTAGCCTTCCGATCCACAACAGTAAAGCTAAATTATTTATTCCCTTCATAACTTCCAAATATATAAACATACACCATAGTTAGATTTTTTTGGATAATTTGGAAACAAATAATGTCGTCAACGATGAATGCAATTATTAGGAGACAGAACAACCTCGTATAAAATAAATGAGTTGCACGCACGCACACGGAAAAACGTTTCATGGCATTCCAGTATCAAATATTTTAAATCAAGAATTTTATTTTCATTAAATCATTTGTGTACTTTGTGCTTTCCTCTAATATAGCATGTGTTGTTGTTAAAATACTTCAAATTTCTTTTCATAATAAAGCTCCATGTCATGATTATGATTGAAATACATAAATAATCACAAGATTATCCTGCTATTTAGGCATATATGATAATGACGGAAAAGTGATCTCTGAGGTTTGTTACAGATATTCCCTGAGACATGTGACTATTTAAAAACATAAAATAACTTTTTAAAATGTTGCAAATTAATTTTAAAATATATGTACAAATTTAATATTAATTTTAATCCTGATTTTCTTTAAATAATTTCATTCCATTCATTTAAGATACTTGTGCATAAAGAATTTGTTGTTTGCTCTTTTTTCTTCTCAATATAAAAACATTTATTTCAAATACATTCCAGGCAATACTACAAATTTGGCCTTTCATCTTGATCATGACCATAAGGAAATGGGATCAGCGACAGCAAGAGGTGCTGATGTTTCCCCCCAGCCACCCAAACAGACTAAGATTGATGAACAATTTAAGAAGCCAACAGAGAGGATGTCAGCTACAAAGCAGAAAGAAATTGATGATGCACTCTTGAAACTTATTGTTGGCAAAGTTCTTCTGCTAAGCCTTGTTGACCATACATATTTGAGAAACTTTGTGATGCTTCTTAATCCAAGGTAAGTTTTAAATGATAACATTAAAAATTAGTAATATTTATTTAAACTGACAGTGAGAAAAGAAAAAAAGGTGTGAATCCATTTGATTCTAGATGTCAACACTGTTGAATTTTGAATTTTCATACCTAAATTAAGCAGTATTTAATTAAATATAATGCTGTCCTGTCTAAATAAACATTAAATAAATTCATTATTTTCACTATATTTAGACATAGTAAATATTCCAAATACATGTCTTGTTTGACTACCATGACTAAATGTTTCAAACTTTACATTTTCAGGTATGAAATTCCAGGTCGTAAATTAGTGTCCTCCAAACTAGCTGTGAAGAAAGACCAGGCTGAGAAAAAAGTAAAAGAGGAACTACATGATGTTCTTGATATAGCTGTTACTCACGATGCATGGACTTCATTAAATACAGAAAGTTATAGTACAGTGACTGCACATTTTATTTCCAAAGATTGGGAATTGAAAAGTGTTGTCTTAGAAACACGAAAAGTTGAAGGCAGTCACACTGGGGAAAATATAAAAGAAAGCCTGTTGGCCACTCAGAGGCGATGGAATCTTCCAACACCAACTGGAGTAACTGATAATGCAGCCAATGAGATCAAGGCTTTTGATTTACTTCAATGGACTCGATTTGGTTGTTATGGTCACAGATTCAACCTTATTGTGAAAAAAGCTTTAGCTATACCAGAACTGTCACGAATCATTGCAAAGCGGCGCAAACTGGTGACTTTTTTCCATCAAAGCACGAGCATAAATGATTTGTTAATGAGAAAGCAGCAGTTACTACTTGACATAGGTGCTAGAGGACACAAGCTCAAGATGGATGTTCCAACTAGATGGAATAGCACTCATGACATGCTTGAACGACTGCTTGAGCAAACACCTGCTATTATGGCTGTTATCAGTGACCCAAACATAAGCAAGCCAACAGCCGCAACATTGAAAAATTATGTCTATAAATTTGACGAACAAGCATTGGTTGAAAAACTTGTTTAAGTTCTCTCACCGTTCCTGAATGCAACAAACAGTGTTTGCAGAGACAAATCACCAACCCTTCATAAAGTTATCCCAATACTTCTTAAACTTACCAAATGTATAGAAACAAATGCTGATGATCTACCTTCAATTGCTAAACTTAAAGATGTAATGAGACAAGAACTTGACAATAGAACACAGGACAAAGATCTAGCTCTGTTGGGCTGTTTATTGAATCATACTATGAAGGATCTGGAGTTTCTATCTGACAGTGAGCGAGCAGATGGACATGCTCTGCTTTTAAAGGTTGCTCTTGATATGGCTGATGTTAAAGTGAATGTCCAAGTGGAACCAGGGACTAGTGATGAACAACCTTCAGACTCATTGCCACCTCTACCAATTGCACCATCACTACTAAATGTCTGAGATGACAACACTAAAACTGTGGTTACACTTAGTCCACCAAACAAGAAAGCAAAGGTCAATGTTGACATGGATGATGGGTTGCAAGATGTTGTTTGCCTTGGTGAAAGTCAACAGCCAATAACAGATGTCATCCACCAGGAGGTTTCTAGATATCTAGTTGCTGCTCCATATGATACCAATCTCACAATGTTACAGTGGTGGAAACAAAACTGCCAGTTCTACCCCCATCTTAGCTTACTAGCTCGGAAGTACCTAAGTATTCCGGCATCATCAGTATCCAGTGAGAGGGTATTTAGTCTGGCTGGACATCTTGTCAGCAAGAAACGGGCTCGTTTAAGTTGTGACAATGTGGACCTGATAATATTCTTAAACAAAAACATTAACTATTGGTAATGTCAGTGTAACAAGCTCAAGAAGAAACAGTATTCTGAAAAATGATTTTTGTGTTCAGCATTGCTCAAACATTACATGATTTTGCTGATAAATAGTTCAGTTAGTTTGAAAGTTTTTGTAATTGGTGTTTTTTTTGTTTTGTTTAAACTGCTTTGATTGTAGTATTAGTAACTAATGACAAGCAAGAAAAACATTTCTTTCTATACTTTAAACAATTGAAAAATCACATATGAATAAAAGTGTTCTGGGGGATTGTTAAGTCTTTCAGCTGCATAAAACTGATAAGCCAAAGAAAGTTGCTTTTGAGGTTAAAGTATATATATATATATATATATATATATATATATATAGAGAGAGAGAGAGAGAGAGAGAGAGAGAGAGAGAGAGAGATTAACTCCTATACATTTTTTTAAATTTTAAATGTTTTGAACAAAGATATAACTCTGTAACAAAAAAAATTAAAACTTACTTGTAGAAAGTTAGCAACCGATTATAATCGATTATCAGTAAGTTGTGTGCAACCGATGATCGATTATGAACTTCTAACCGATTCCCATCACTAATGTCCATCTTTCGTGGACAAATCTCCCTATGCTATGTGGCTAAAGGTGTCAAGTGACACATAAGAGTGGAGTCAATATTAGTCAAGGCTTTGAATTGTGAAATTTAACTAGCATATAGTAGTAGTGTACATGTAGCAGTACCCATCAAGATCCATCACTGCACCATGTCATAAAAATCGACTTGGTCAGGAGCTAAGGGCAAAAAACAAAACCTAAGCCAATAAAATGTAAACTGTAGGTTACCATGACAAAGATGCATACAAATGTCTAGTTCGATGATTCAAGATTTAACTGAACTTGCATACAAATTTTTAAAAAATGTATCCAACATCATCTGAAATGTATGTCGCAGCAATTTAGAATGAGGGTGCAGTTTGCTCATCAAGATGCATCCTCTAGGACAAATATATATATATATATATATATATATATATATATATATATATATATATATATATATATATATATATATATATATATATATATATATATATATGATGCAATAAAACCTATCTGACCATGAGCTAAAGCCAAACTTAACATGAGCTAGTAAATATTATAAGTAGGTCAGTCAGTCACTATTTGTTGATGGGTGATGTATTAATTATGCATGCATCAATTATCTAGTTTGATGACTCATGCATGAACAGAGCTAAAGAAAAACACGTAATACAAAGAATTTAACCAAACTCAATGAAGCATTCAATATGTGTCATAGTGACTTTGTTTTAAAATGCACTCATCAATATGGATCACGTCACAAAGTTTCATGATTCCTGATATGAACAGTAGGAAAACAGTGAGCTGAGCTACAATTGACAAACTTAAACATGAATGTAAACCTAATGTGTACTTAGGTTCCTTATCCCCTCCCCAGGATGTATTTGTGTTGATAGTACTATGTTCTTAAAACCCAAAATGCTGCTTTTAATAACTTATATAAGAATTAATTAATAGTTAAAATACACAGAAGCTGTATATATGTACCGGTATATGCTTTTGTCTGTGCAGACACCAACACCAAAACTGACATAGAACAATGGCTCTCCACTGACTTGCATTAATATTAATTATATTTAATAACCACTTTATCCCCTATCACAAATCTCACTTGCATTAACATTAATTATATGTAATAACCACTTTATCCTCTATCACAAATCTATGATCCACTTTCTAAAAGCAATGAACCACTAAAAACACAGGTCAGTTCAGTCAAATACAAACAGTTGGCCTGTTTAGGAAGTTTTATTCCTCATGTACAAACCAGGTGTTCCCTTATGTTGAGGATCTCCAGTCTTAAAATGTATCCATATTTTATAAACCATTTGAGAGATAGGTAAATAACTTACACTCATTTTAGACTATCATACAAAGAGGATGTGAGACTCCAACAGTACATGTAGGAATGACCTAAAATGAATACCTGACTGTACCAGGTAGTACTAGTATGTCCTAAATTGGCCCTTTAGGCAATCCACATTACATCACTTACTTACTGAACACGAACCAGGACACAGGAGTTGGTCAGTAACAGTCAGATTAGAATAAATATCATCACACATCCTGATACAAAATCAAGAACAAGCCACTGGCATATGCACATAGTGTACTGCTTGAGTTAAAGACTGGAACACATGGAATTAATTTGTTTTTTCACAAGGCACAAAACATATTTAAAACCATACTACAGCTATATTTAACAACAAAAGACCGCTTTTATACCTAGTCTGCCATTTGATAACTACTTACAGTTCGGAACTGTAAATGAAATAATGTCATAATAGTAATTAAAAAAAATGCACAGGTACACCAACTAATGTACTTATTAAAATTTTTCCTGTAAAACATTTTTTTTTCACTGAACAGAGGGAGACCCAGATTTACTGTTATGCAAGGAGAGCAGGGTCTATGCTGTACACACTTACAAAATTGTCCTTATTTTTGGGTACACCACACAAATTCATAAAGATTTCACACTATTTCAGTTAAATTTTGTACCAGTTAAATTCATATTGCAACTTCAATGTTCATTTCATTTTAATGCTTATGACCCCAAATCCTTTTTTGACCCTCTTATCTGGGGTATTGCATTATGTGCATTATAATATGAGACACACTGCAAATTTTAGACTGATGACTAATATCATACTTCCATTTGTGTGTGTATGTTTGCTTTGGATTTTTAACATAGCTTAAACAATAGTTCAGTCTTGTCACTACGATGTCTGCAGTGTGGCAGTTTTTACAGATATCAAGCACTGGCATCATGCTTCAGATATGTAGTATGATGCCCCACCTAAGTCACATTATCCTGACACCAGGCCAACCAGTCCTAACACTAACCTCTTAATGCTGAGTGCCCCTGTAAGTATCATTTTTAAAAGGTCTTTGGTATGACTCAGCTGGGGTTTGAACCTATAACCTCCTGCATCATACTTCCATTTATAATTTTCTTATTTCAACTGCTAAAAATAAGAACACCACACAAAAGTACATGTAGCAGTACTTGCTTACATCAACATAACTTTTTAATTAACAAAAACCTCACTTTGTCAAAGAAACATCACTTGAAGGGACTTGATACTAACTAAAAACAATTTCCAGGAGTCAAAGTCAAGACCCTTTCTTCATCTTAGCACATTAACCCCTGGAAGATTTTGTTCTTTTCGCATCAAATTTGAGTATGAAACCCATTTTGGGGACAATTTCTGAATACATCCTAATACATTGACTTCCAAGTGATTTTCCATTTGCCTAATACATGGTTGTGTTAGAAACATTGTTTTCCATTGGTTATTTTGATTGCGCATGAGCAAAAGGGGAAAAAGTTGGTTGTTTTTTTTTTTTGCTTTTTTTTTTGCTTAACCCACCATTCTTGTATCGAGACCACTCTTTATTCCAAATGCCCAACTTATCCTACTTTCTGCACAAGTTCACCTGTCTGTGTGCAGTTCAGACCAGTCTGCCTTAAATCGGAGGCCAAAAAGTCTAAAATCTGGACTCAAAATCAGATTTCGACCACTGGCAAGTTTTGGGTGAAAAAACAAACAGGTAAAAAATTAGTTTGTCCTCCTTATTTTGAAGTGCAACTAAAACATCAAGATTATTTGATATCACCACAGAGCTAAATCCATCTAACTTTCTAAAATACCACCCACTTTAGTGTATCATACAGGACCTTGACACTACAGAGCATGGAAGTAGGCTACTACCTCCTGCCCCGTAAATGCGGCATTTCGAGTTAATGTGATAACTACAGAGTACTGAAACAAACTCTGATATTCATAATAAACTCAAACATATCAATTTTTTTTTTAAAAACTGCCAGAGCCAACATACTTGCATGATACCTGAAAGTATATAACAAAAATTTGTTATCATGTGGTCATGACCTTGATATCAAGGAGAGAGAATCATTTGATGTTTCTGAGACAGTGTCAAAATATACTTACATGTACCAGCATGTGCTAAACTTGAACAAATCAATAATCAATAATTTCAGGACGGAATTAAGTGGCACCATTCATGATATAGATTGTGGTACCATGCTGCAAGGCCTGTAAAAATGTGAGTCAATAAAGTCTGACACTATGAATCAGAGTAATGACCAACAACTTATTAACTTAAAATCAACAAAGTCCAGTCAAAATTCACTTGTATATGCGCAAGTCACTATACAAATACATCATTTAGTCAAAATTCACTTGTATATACGCAAGTATACAAATACAAATTCCAGTCAAATTTTTACTTGTATATGTACAAGTCATAATATAAATACATCATCCAGTCAAAATTCACTTGTATATGTGCAAGTCACTAAAATAATAATAATAATACCGGTAATAATAATAATGTGGACTTTGTATAGTGCCTAATCTTTCGAAGCTCTAAGCGCTTTACACCATCAATAATGATATGACTACACTACAGAACAGAACAACAAATGACAAAAACAATGAAATTGGAAAACATAAAAACATGCTGAAAACTTATAAGATACAAAACATGATTAGGTTGCTAAGTTTGTCCCTGCAGTCGAAATAGGTGAGTCTTAAGAGCACTCTTAAAAGGGACCACTGTGTCTTTGTTTCTAATTTCAATGGGCAATTCGTTCCACGTCACCTTGGAAACAATGAGTATACGATTATCAGAAGAGCGTAAGGATATAGCTGGTGTATACACATGGGTGAGGCTGGATAGGTATGTTGGACTGGAGTCTGTCATTGAAACATAGCACAGAGAACAAATTTTGTGTTTGATTCTGTATCGAATTGATAGCCAATATAGGGTACAGAGCAGTGGTGAGGTGTGCTCTGATCAAGGTACTCTAAAGATGATCCGTGCAGCTGTGTTTTGAACTTTTTGAAGTTTCTGGAGTAAATATTGTGATGAACCAGACAGAATTGAGTTACAATAATCCAGTCTTGAAAGTATTAATGAACACGCAAGTGTTTTCGTGGCATCAACTTAAAGATATTTACGAATGGAACTGATGCGTCTCAATTCAAGATATGCAGCCTTGCATATGTTTATGACATGTTGGTGCAATGTGAGAGTACTGTCTAGAGTAACACCCAGGTTCCGTACTGACTGTGAGAATTTAATGTTGGTGTTGCTTATATTTATTGTCTGAGGTAAAGGATGTGAATGAGAAAGTCTTTGTGTTGTTATCAGAATAGCCTCAGTTTTATTATCATTCATCTGCAGCTTCTTACATGTCATCCATGATTTCACATCAGAAATGCACTTCTCTACTCCATGGATGGTTACATCAACTTCAGTTGGGTGGCTAGACTTTTATATTTGGGTGTCATCAGCATACAATTGGTGCGACACTGGGTGATGATCTATGACACTTGAGAGCGGCTGAGAAATATACATATATACTATACAAATACATCATATAGTCAAAATTCACTTGTATATGCACAAGTCACTATACAAATATATTGTCCAGTCAAAATTCACATGTATATGTACAAGTCACTATATAAATGCATCGTCCAGTCAAAATTCACTTGTATGCACAAGTCACTATACAAATACATCATCCAGTCAAAGTTCACTTGTATATGTACAAGTCACTATACAAAGCAAAAGTCCAGTCCAAATTAAACATGCACAAGTCACCATACAAATACATCGTCCAGTCAAAATTCACTTGTATATGCACAAGTCACTATTCAATACAAATACATCATCCAGTCAAAATTCACTTGTATATGCACAAGTCACTATACAAATACAAATTCCTATTAAAATTCACATTTATATGTTCAAGTCACTGGGTCAATGAGTACAATGAAATTCAAAAGTGCAAAAAGCAATCTTCAACTTTACTCCAAGGTCAATTTCGTCTGGTTTTCAAAATTCCTTTACAAAAGTACAGATATGTTGATGGTTAGGTCTGCACCTGAATGACATTTGGCAGACAGATATTGCAAGAAGTTTTGGAGGAAATGTCGTGATAAAGAGATGACCAGACTGATGATATAAAAATATCCCCTGTTGAAATGTTGGGATAATCATAGATGAATTGAGGGACTTGTATTTACCACAGACCATACAAAATTTGACCTAGTAGAAATTTCATCTAATAAAACTTGCCTATATGTTGCATGGTTTTCTGCAGGAGAAAAGTCCAATATATAGTGACACTAAGAGATAACCTGTACACATGCATATGGCTAACACAAACCTTATTCATTAAAAAGGTATTATCACAATGGCTTTTACCAATAAACAAAAACATATTAGGAATAGTGCTGTCCGCCATGTTTGATGATCTGAAGAAACCCCACTGTAAATGCATCAAGACCTTCAGGTCACCTTTATAGTATTTGGGGGTGTGGGAAATAAAATTCATGTCATTGATGTAAATACCTGTTGCAATGACATACCTTACCCTTTCCAGATCAAAATTATCCTCGTCCATATGACAAAAATTCATCCACCATACAGTGACTTCCAAATAATTCATGACATTACACATAGCCAGTAGTCCCCGTTATTTATCAATGACGTAAAATATTTGGAGGACATCAGTGCAGAAGGGGAGATGGGAATATGGCAATTTCAGCACATTAGGTATTACCTAATAAAAATTAGTTTTGTAACCCAACCCACCCACCCCCACTATATTTTTAATCTCAGTAATATGTTACCTGTTGCTACTGCATGCCTGAATTTCCCAGTTTGGTGGTCGACTTATGACCCCCAAAACTGGATAGGAAAAAGAAGGACATACTCTCACTTACATTAGAAGTATCCACTACTTTAAGATGGCATTCTGTTCAGCCACTTTCTGTACCATAATAATAGGCCCATGAGAAAAGTGTCTTGGTACATCATGGAGAAGAGGCATAAGAAGAAGGTCATATGACATCCTCTAAAGAGGAATGAGTTTAAAAGCCCATAAGGCAGCAATGGCTTGAACCTCATGAGCTTTAACCTTCACGAATATGAAAGGTCCCTCTTGGTAAGGAACTGTCAAGCTCTCTTGATTGTTATATTAAACTAACTCAAAATAGTGTAAGCAGAAATATGAGCTAAGGCCTTTGGAGAAAGAAAAGACACTTCCAACCCTTTCTCCTCCCTTTAGAGGCTGCCAAACAGAATTATCAAGTCCTAACTGGACAAAAAAGTCTCTCTATAACATCACCTGCTGAGGTAAAACCTTGTACAGAGATTTATATAGGGAGTGGAGCTACCAATTGTTGGGGTTGGGGAGAGGGGGGGTAAAACCTGGTGGACTGGAAAGTGCACTTAGCAACTTTGAGATACTGGTAAGTGAAATATGAAGGTGGAGAATCTGTAGGCTGTTGTGTAGTAAAACCCCCTGTGCTTTTACACAGGATCCTCCTCTGATGCATAGACTTGTCTTCAAGCAGGTTGAGAAGATTATTAGGGCTACAAAATGCGCTGAACAGTGGATGCTCTTGTTTTCTGAATAGATTGTGAGATTTTTCTGAAGAGTGGGAAGGCGTAATTATATAGCTTATCACTTGAGGTTGAAAGCATCTACTGCCCCCATCAGACTGCTCTGGGATAGGGTAAATGCTATTTAGCAAAGTCACAAACAAGTCTGCCTATGGGTCTCTGTGGCGTTGCCCAACCCAAAATTAAATTAGAACCATGTGTTATCAAGTAAGTCGGACAAGCCACTGTTTATTGTTACACATGAATACAGGCTAACACCATCCCTTACGTAAGTTTGCCATAGTTAAGAGAGGAAGCTGACCCAAGCCCGTCATAAGTGTAATTAGCACCTTGGACTGGAAGAATGTTTTGTACATCAAAGATGCTGCCAGAAGGAGTGGGCGTGCCTTATCTTCTGGATACGCTGACTGACCGCCATATTGAATAAGTCGAGTGGATAGGGCCCCAGCTCTACCCAATCAGAATCGAGGAAGGGGTGGGACCCTGATTTATTTTAAAATATATATCTTTAACCCGGCCATCAAGCGTTAGTTGCCATAGTCTTTACCCGTGAATTGGAACTCCGTGCGGCCATACGTTAATTGGCGGGAAAACCCTTAGGAACAGAATTCTAAGTGTAGCTTCTAAAAAGGTCAGTGAGCTATTTGTTCGATTTTGCTGTCTGCGACTGCATTTAATTGTAGATCGTATATATACGTCTTATTACTAAAATCGTAGTAGAAATATTTATTTTGTGATGTTGATATGTTTGTATATTTTGAAGAATGAGTTCCTATTTGTAAAGAATCGTATTGCTTGCTAGCCGTCGTAAGAATTAATATTATTATAATTCGCTATGTGGTTATTTTATAGTACAATAGCACATTATCCATGTAATTATACAAATTGAATAGTACCTTTGAAATGGTTGCACTGTGAGAAATTAATATTTGTGTACGCTTGTGGGAGTGTAGTGTACAGACATACATCTGGTTGTCATAATATTATAAGTACAACGAGATTAAATATATATATATATATATATATATATATTAATTAGATATACTGATGTGATACGATGTATTGATATATGTATGATATCGTGCTATTACGTCATTGTTTCCCTGTAAGAGTGTGTGGGAATTTCGATGTGTATGTATGCGTGTCCTAAAAAATAATAGCCTTATCTGATGGTTAATTGATGATTTAGTGTGAGGTGAGATTTGATAAACCCTATGTTAACGCCTTGTGATTTTCACAGGAAGCTTCGAGGGACAGACTAGTGAGTGGTCCCAGTATCTCCGTTAGAGACAGAAGGAAGAGAAGGAAAGAGGGAAATCTGGAGAAGAAGCTTCGGGGGACAGACCAGGGAAAGTGGTCCCAATAGTCGTGATAAAGAACGGAGGAAAGAGAAGGAAGGAGAGAAGTCGGGAAAGGTGAAATCCAGGAGGAGTGGGAGGACAGAATAAATAGATGAGTGGAGGATAGGATAAATAGATGAGTACAACCAAAGGCCAGGTGGAAAATAGAACTCACACTGAAATCATGAGATGAAATAGGCTATCACTTAGAGAACGAGTGATTGTGTAACATTTAAATTTATAGACTTCATTAAATTGTTATTGTTTGAATTTCATCTTCCTGTTATATATATATATATATATATAATTTAACCGTCAGCAGTGCTGACTGGGGGCTTAGAACCGTATACCTATCTGGTCTTTAATTTAAATTTAAATTCACGAGCCAGGTGGAACTTCCATAATATTTTAATTAATATTTTGGAAGTACCCCACCCCAACCTTTGCAGAATGCTACAGTCTCACCCCCCACCCCCTCGTCTAATCAGGGAAATCTAATATGGATTGATGCAGAGACCATTGTGTGATGACTGTCTTGCCAGTCTTGGACATGGTGAGCGAGTGACTAATTTGCATTTTGTACTTAGCTTTTTTATTTTATTTCATTCATATCACTATGATGTCTGCAATGTGGCATTTATAGTAATGTCTAGCACTGGGGAATCATACCGCAGATATTTAGCATGATGTCACATTATTCTGATAATAGGCCTACCAGTCCTAACACTAACCTCGTAATGCTGAGCACCTAGCGAGGCAGCTTTTAGTACAATATTTATAAGTCCTGGTATGACTAAACTGGGGTTCAAACCTGCGACCTGTCGCATCCAAAGCAGATGCTCTAACCACCAGGCCACTGGAACAGTCCTCTTGGACAAGCTTTTTGATTAAAAAACAAAATCTTTCCATCATGAATGCGACAAACTCAGAAAGTAATACCTACGATCACTGCCCTCATTTCCAAAACATCAACAAGGGGTGCAGATTCTTGCCAGGTCAAAGCACCCTGAAAAACTGGTACTTATTATAAGCGCTAAATGCGCACTCCACACAGACTATGATGCATTTATTAGATAGTCTCTAATAGAGTTCTGAGGCATGCATGGGGATTCCAACCCCAATTTGTCCACCAATTCAGCTGTGAACTGTCAAAGGATCACTGTATGGTTTCCAGTTTACCAGAAGGAGAAAATGGAGCGGTAGCAATTAGAGCAATCTGCCATAGGGAAACAGGCCACACCCAGTCACATTATCCTGACACCAGGCCGACCAGTCCTAACGCTAACCTTTTAATGCTGAGCGCCAAGTGAGGCATCTGTTAGTACCATTTTTGTAAGTCTTTGGTATGACTCGGCCGGGAGATCAAACCCCCAACCCCCTGCATCCAAAGTGGATGCTGAAACCACTGGTGCTGTGATACATGAAAAGATTAAATTTTGGAGATTATTATCTCAACAAAATTAAGGAAAGATGGCCAGAAACTATTACAACAAGGATAGAGATAATAAATACCTACACAAAGTCAGAAAAATGACCTTAAATTATGTCACACCAAAAATGTTAAAATGTTACCCTAAAGCCTGGCGAATGGAGGGGGGGGGTCGGCTAAAAGCATGTTTATTAGAATAAATGTGTAGAACCAGTCTTAAAAGACCATCTCTTCTGCCAAACAATATTGGTCTCTCAAGATAGATAGGTGGTCTCTTATAACAGATAACAAGACTATATAATCAGTAAATCTATGCATTATGATCCTGGTCTCTCAAGAAAGATTTTACTGCAATAATAATAATAATAATAATAATAATAATAATAATAATAATAATAATAATAACAATAATAATAATAATAATAATAACAATAATAATAATAATAAAAGATTTTATTTTCAAGGGTGACTCAATTAGTTATAAATGAGAAACATATCTATGTTCATGCCTTCTATCATGTACATATAAGATACAAGCTACACTGCAAATATTAATAATGAATTCATGTTTATGAGATGAACCAAATCCACTAATCATGGTGACATTTGTAGAAAGGATGTGCACTGAGCAATATGCCAGTCATAAGGTCATCTTCCAGTTTTTGGAATTCACCCTGTGAGAGGATGAATTCTCATCATACACATAAGGGTATCTTCCATCTGGAAAGGGCAACAGATGTTATAGCAAAAACTATTACTAATATAAAACAGCTAGTTTCTATTGACCCACAAAAACTTCCTGACATAATTCTGTGTAGTTTTTTTTAAATAAAAAATATCAGCTGAACTTACCATTCTTAATAAAATATATCAAAAGATCATCAAAAGGTGTACTCTCATTAGAAGCATACAAGTAATTCAAAACCAAAAGAAAGCTGTCCAAGGTAATATGCAGGTGGACAATGTATATTTGGTGATCATTTGTCTACCTGCCATAGGTAAATCAACTTGTCAAAATGATGAATATATACTACCATATATACTCACTTATAAGTCAAGTCAAACTGCAAACAACAAAGATCCCAATCTGACATAGCATAATGTGCCTGCAGCTCTGGGTCTATGTTTGTTCTACTGATTACACCTAACAAACTGCAGAGACCCATATCTGCAGACACCGTGCATCAGCAGATCTGGGTCTGTGCAGTTTGCAGATAGACTCAACCTATAAGCAAGTACATATGGTATTGTACATTTTCTTTTAGCTCAGCAGAGGAGGACCATGCATAACATTATGTAACAATAACCCCACAATTAAAAATAATACATTTACTTGGTGAAATATTTGTATTATCATGAAATCATTACACTTATAACCTGTAAATAAATGTACATATAATGAACTCCAAGGACAAACTAAAAGTGGTCAGTATACTTGAAGTCTTTTTATACAGGTAAATTTCATTTATACAGGTAAATTTATACAGGTAAATTTAAATTTCAAGATTGGAAGGCTAAATGAAGAACAGATAATAAGAATAATCAAGAGACATACCTAAACTATCTAAGTATAATAACAAATCTTCTCAAAAGGATAGACACTTTACTGGCCAAAAATAACTTCCAAGAATTCAAGTGAAGATTTCTTTCTTTTTTTTTTTTTGGTTGGTAAGACTATTGATGCCATCTGATTTTGTTTAGTAATAGCAAGATTTTCAAATAAGCCACTAGGGTGACCACACTGACTGTAAAATGGACATTTTCTATCTGGGACCAATATAGAGACTTCAGTAAGTCTTTAGGTAAAAAACCAATGTTAATATGACCATCCTGTTATGTATATTTACTTTATATTGTGTGTTTGATCTTTGTCTGTCATTGAGGTTAGAGAGTTTTCCAACCTGGCTGCCGTTATTTACGCTTTCCCGATTTCTGTCACAAGTCAAAGAAACAAACAATATGCTGACTTAATTTATGTTTAAGTCTTGACTTTGTTTATGAGATTCTGATGGAATTTTCCATTACAAATGGTCAGTTTCCAGATCATTGTGCTTGATCATATGTCTAAAAGACAGTTTGTATATATATATATATATATATATATATATATATATATATATATATATATATATATATATATATATATATATTTGGTGAATAATTGTTGTAGTTGTGTTCAAATATAACTTTAGAATAATTATTTAAATTATTCATGAGACTAAAAATTGTTCTCATTGACTGGATTAACTCAATCCTTTATTGTGATATATCAAAATTAACAGTACATCAACACTTAAAAGACTGTTGACACATCAACACATTCAAGACTTTGTACATCAGCACTTTCAAGAATATTGAAACTCATTTGGAACACTGTATAATTTTGAACTTGTGACAGAACATTTAGGATTTTTTTGGACTCGGTTAACAATAATCTAAGTGCCTCTTGAATTGTCACTTAAAGAAATCAATAATTTGCAGAATTTTACTTAACTTGTTGACTTTGCTTCTTTCTGTTTATGTATTTTAAGACCATCATAACAGTTTATTTTAGGGAAGCAGTGATAGGATATGTGAGACCATCCACACAGAATAATAGGTATTCCAGTGAAAACTCCATGTTGATATGATTATCTGTTCAGAAGGAGCAGTCATAACAGTGTTTTCAAGATGGCTGCTGTGATGACCATACTGGATGTCAGATCAGCACCATTTACAGTCACAACCAAATCTGGTTTCATAAGACACCTTTCCATGAAAACCCAGTGTTGATATGACCACCCATTCAAAAGTAGCAATAAGCAGAATTTTAAGTGAGGTGGTCATACTACATTGAGTATCTGAATGGCACAATTTCCTTTAGGACCAACTAGGCCATGATATGAATGTCTGTATAAAATTTCACAATAATATTTTCATCATTTTAGGATTACAGTTGAACCTGTCTTGATAGACCACCCATTCTGCCAAAAAATTATGGTCTCTCAAGACATGCGGTTTCTCATAACAGGTAAAAACACTATATAATCATTAATTTTGTGCATTGTGAATATGGTCTCTCAAGACAGGTGGTCTCACATAACAGTGGTCTTTCAAGACAGGTTTTACTGTATCAATAACAGGCATGTTAAAATAGACAAATGGTAGACAAGTAGCCATCCCATAAGCTTTTCTGGTCTTAAAATAATGAATACATGTACAAAAAACTATCCTGACAAATAAAAGGTGGTCATTTGCACGGCGATTTAAACAACATTACCACAAGGATGAGCCTAAATCAAACACCACAAAGATCAATCATCATCATGTACACAGAGCTCAACATGAAATGGAGTTAATGCAATGATCAATACCAAACCAAGAAGTAACCACATTTACACATGTGTGATTGTTTACCTACACCACTATCCAAACAGTTGCATGATCAGTACATTGCAGCAATCATGAAATTAACACAATGGAATAACAATGGTAAAATTCAAATTATGTGGATAATATCATCATTCTATTAACTGCACGGTGGCCAAGTGGTTAGAGCATCCGCCACAGAAGCAGGAGGTCGTGGGTTCAATCCCCGGCCAAGTCATACCAAATACTTACAAAAATGGTTCTATCAGCTGCCTCGCTTGACGCTCAGCATTAAGAGGTTAGTATTATGACTGGTCGGCCTGGTGTCAGGATAATGTGACTGGGTGGGACATCATGCTACATGTCTGCAGCATGATGTCCCAGTGCCAGACATCACTATAAACTGCCTCACTGCAGACACCATAGCAATATGACTGAAATATTTTAAAGCTACATTAAAATCCGAATCAAACACACATGACCAATATCCCCTTGCTCATTGCAATCTGTGACATGTACTTAGTCTTCAAAGTGCAAAGATTCTAACTAAAATAAAAAAACATGGAATCACTCCTTTGTATGAGCTTGTCTCGTATACAAACTCCCACCATTAGACTTGTCAGTAATCAAATACTACAAAAATCTCATATCATACTTCTATTTATATGCCGAATCGGTCAGACACACCACGAGGGGAAACTGAAGACATCACTGATGAAGATTAATGCAATTACATCAGTACACCTTCAAACATTAAAACATAAACCGATTCAATCAAAATAAGTAATCACCGAGAATTGTCTGAATTATCTGCATCTTCAAACTGACCACACCCTAAGACATAAGCAACATCTTAATGATTGGTCTGATATTACAAGTTATGTCACACAACTCTTAGTGATATTTAAAAATTTAATAAAACATAAGTTCGAAACCCTAGATAATAAAAAAACCACTCATAAATATCTTGAACAGAGCTCAACCAATATGATTCACAAAACTGGCTACTAACTAATAACTATCAAAGATGTGCGTAGACTGTTGCGTGTCTAATGTTTGCTTTCTAAGAAATGTAGAGCAATATGTTTGTTTTCTAAGAAATGTAGAGCAATATGTTTGTATGGTGTGCTTCTGAAATGTACTGTTACTAATAATATAGAAATTTACATACAAGATAACTATCTTATCATTTTATCCAAGCAACACTGAAAAGCCTTAGGCTTCAAGTGGCATGGCTTTTGTAATACTGGCAAAGAAATATGTTTTGTTTGAAACTTAAAATTATTAAAACAGAATGGAATAATGTTCAACCAGTTTTTATCAGTATTGTACTGGTTTTTTTTTAATCTGACGTAAACAGGTATGAAGGTGTCAAAATTATAATATAAAACTCGTGAGAAAGTTTCAAAACTTTTCATCTTTTGTAATTTTGTCCTGCATGTGTAAATTCATAACAAATTCAAAATTGTATATACCTCAACATTAGGGCACAAACAATTACCCAGGCAACTAAGGCTGCACCACTTACATGTATAAATGTAAGTTTAATTAATTGCCTGCAAACATTTTTAACAAATCAGTAAACGTGTTAATAAACATGCACGTGGCTATCACTGATGCATGAACTACCTGTTCTGATTAAATTACACACTTCCGCACCTCTGCGTATTGTTTAGTAGGATTGTTATGTTATGTGTAACATTTATGATTTTAACAACCAGTTTGGTAAAGCAGAAGCAGACATGAAATGGTTATAATGCAGATTAAACAATAGCACATTGATTTACTGAAAGTACTGACGATGTTGTCTTTAAACGTCAGTATTTACCCTAAACAGTACTGTGAAGAGAATCATTGAAATGCAATATTTTAAAGAAACACCGTTTTAAGTTAGTAATCCATTGCAGAATTCAGAAATATTGAAGATCCTACAGAAGTATTTCATCTAGGCTGTATGTTTGATTTTCATATCTTTTTTTTATATTATGTACACATATATAATAATGGGAAACAACGTCATGAAACTCACTGGGATGTTTTACTATATATAGTCAACAAAAACATGCATTACAAACTGAATTCTTTCACAATAAGAGATAAAAGAGATACAACAAATGAAATGATTACAAGGCAAGTGAGAGACAATGCACATAATAAAATCTGTCTGTTGTTCAGGAAGTCTAACAGATAGGTGGAGGTAATGTTTCTAATTATTTTGATCAAACCCTAGTAACACCAAGTGTCTTTAGTGAGCTGAATAAATATCTTAACAAATTGAAAATATGAATACAATTACTCACTCCCAGCCTTTTCTTCAAAAACAGGTTTTCAAACATGAATGGAAATACTACAACAGTTCTGTCTCAATGCAGCCAAGTGCTTCAGACAACACTGTGGTCAGCATTCTGACTAATAATACTGAAGAATACAAATATAATCTTTTCTCAAACTTCACACCAACATATACACATACACACCAACCGTACTTTCTTCTTTTGACAGTTCAAGCATTTTAAAGTTTTGCATAGTTCTAGCAAAACACAAAATCAATAATCCATGTTTATGTCATCCTAACAATCAGGTACTGATTACTGGATGAAATGAAAGAAAATATGAGACAAAATTAAAGGTGGAATTTATTTGCACTAAATGTATTAACACTGCTTGTTTCCAACTGCAACTGTCTGGTAATAGTTCATTTAATGTATAGTAGGAAACCAGTTAAGAAATTTAGAAGCCATTTCAGCCCTACTCACATGAAAAGTCTGATATTAATGTTTCCGTGTCTGCTTTTTGTGCTTGGACAGTTATCAGTTAAGTGACTCAAGTCCTGGTTTCACTAAAATTATATAAAAAAAATCTCCTAAAATTGAGATTTTAAATTACCTTGCATATGATCCTTCAGACAATATGTATAGTTTTGTCAAAGAAAATTATTTTTAAAGACAATATGCGTGTTTTTGTCAAAGAAAGTGGTTTTTAAAGACAGTATGTGTATTTTGTCATTAAAAGTCAAAGTTATGGATGCAAATTCACTCTTTAGTTTTGCACTTGAACACATGGGATCTATCTTTTTTCTGTACCTGAAAATCTGAGAAACATTTACCACAGGCAGATTAAAACAGATTTAAGGAAATTTCAGTATATATGACAGATAATAAATATATCTAGGGAAGAAATCTTTAGATGTTTAGTACCAGGTGAACTCCTGGAAAATCAGATCCACTCAGAAAATGGTTGACCATAAAATAAAGTGTATATTGGTAGGGAGGGGCAGAAATGGATGATAATGAAAATTAAAACACTAGCAGAATAAATATATTCAGAGATCATTATTTTTCTAACTAAATAAAAATTCTGTTTAAGAAACGTCTTTTTAAAAACATGGTTAAAAGCAAACTTAAATCTTACAATTTGTGGGAGTTGTATAGATTTTTTTCAATTTTTACAAATTTTGAGGTTCAGGACAAGCAGTTAAGCAAAAAAGGGTGCTTCCGGTTAGCTGGCCATCCCTCTTTTTCTCTGCTGACCCAATCATTTCCCCCCTTGGGCAAAAAAACAAACATTTGAAACAAATAAATCATAACATTGATTTGTGCATCTAACTGAACCCAGTACCTTAAAAGTTCAACTGACCTGGGCAACCAAAATAGTGGTCAACAGAAAAATCAAAACACATGATTGTGTACAGATACATGTACACTACAGTAAGATAAAAAGTATCATCAGAGTACCAGTAAGTATGACTAATACAATCAGACTATATATTTTATTCAACTCCTATCAGGAATGATATACACACTCATTTCCCTTCAGCATCTCTAAAAGCGTATAAGATTGCTAAATTCATTTTAGGCACCAATGATTTACAAGCCATTCATTTCATAATAACAGCAGCACGACTCAATCAATTTGTGTTGAAAATGACTGGTCCTGGTGTTGTGATACATAGATGAGCACATAACAGAAGCCATTGCAAGCCAAAGGTAAACAAACACTGCATCATCTCATTTTCTTTCATCTATTTTGAATTTCAGCCTAAGGCCTGTTTTCTGACATGATTTCTCCAATTAATAACAAAATCTATATTTTAATACAAAGGAATAGCACCTTCCTATAAGAAGACATGATATAAGTAGATGATTAGGGATGCAATGCCCAAAAAATCAGCTGAAAGGCAACTATATCATTACCAAAAGTAGCTGAATATAAAAGTTAATCACTGCTTTAGAAAGAAATGACTCATCAACAGGCTATGGCTGATTTGAATGATTGGCATGTAAATAGATCACTGTATTTCAGAACACATCAGATGATTGGTGTTGCGCTACATGTCAGTACGAATGTGTTGAAACCATCATGCATGAAATTAATTTGCTAATTTTATTATACATTTCATAGTATTATCTTGAAATATATCAGTGTGAGAAAAATTATATTGCCACTGTGGCAGTGCCACTTTTACTGCTAAAGTGGTTAAATACATTTTTTAACTACTTTTCCAATTTGGAAGTATATCTGCCCTAATAAACATTAACTTTTTCTATATTTTATTTTGTCTTTTCCTTCACTCACTCACCTTTCCATTCTCTACCACCTCCCTATCAGAATGAATAAAACTAAAAATTAAAAATGTGTGAACAGAGTTAACCCTCTAGTATACATATAGTCAATGAAAATGTCTCCATCACTTATGAATAAAATTGAACCCCAAATAACAAAAGGTATGCATCAAGAATTAACTTTTTATTACAGTGACGCACAATAAACATGCAAATTGTCTGTGACTGAATTTACATGACCTGTTGCTGTTTGATATTCTGTGACACCCATGCGATATTGAATACCTGTTAGTATACATTCGAGAGCAAATGAATAGAACACATTTTGAAGAAAAACTCTCAATTACATATAGTAATAAATTATTTAAGTAGTGATTTTAACTCATCACAATCATATTCATAACTGAAAAAATGATGGAGAAATCAGGTATTGATTAGTGTTGATTGCAAACCAAAATTAAGTAACAACTGATAGTTGAGTCAAGTGTCTCTTACAAAAAAGGACTTTCAAAGTTGCTTATGAACAAAATTTCATGTTTTACTGCAAAAATATTTTAAAAAACAGCAGTCAAAATCCTTACAAGTAAACTCAATCATTAAAATCTGTTGCTAATAATTTTACAATCCAAATCTTGATGCAGCATTCTGTCATGCTGCTACTCTCACCCCAGCAATGTTGTTTGCAAAGTTCCATGCAAGAAAATGTGTAAGCAAGAAGAAAAATCTCTTAATTTTTTCATAAAATTATTCACCAATTTGGTAAAGTACCCAATCTTACATGTTATATTCGCAATCTAATATTTGTGTGTGTATGTGTGCATGTTTTGGAGATTTTTAATGAAGCTTTTGCTATTTTAGTCATATTGCTATGATGGCTTGTAGTTTAGTAGTTTATAGTGAAGGTATAGCACTGGGGCATCATGCCACTGGCATGTAACATCATTTCCCACCCATCACATTATCATGTCACAAGGACAACCCATTTTTAACATTGACTTCTTAATGCTAAGCACCAAGCGAGGCAGCTGCTAGTACCATTTTTATTAAGTCGTTGGTGTGACTTGACTGGGATTCTAACCTGTGACTGCCTGCATCTGAGGCAGATGCTCTAACCACTTAGACAAACGAAACAATCTAAATGTGTAAAAAGACAGTTTCCTAGAAATGAAGCCTGGCTTCTAGTTCCGAAATCGACTGATCTCGGAACTTACCATTAAGTACCGACTGTTCAAGACGTAAGACGCAATTGTCGGTCCCCCTCCCCACCCACTTTGTCTGGGTCGATATATTACATGGAAGAATTAGGATGGAATGTAATTGAGACATTTCATGATGAATATTTAGCCATTTAAATATATCTTACTGAATATTTCATAATTAGAACTTTCTATGGATTTAAGATAGAGGCTGAATTAGTACAGGTAGGCAACTTAAGTAGACTGTATAAGTGTTCGGGCACTTATGAGAGTTCTCGTTAGTATTGTTCAAGGCCTGTCTCTGAAAATCCTTTTCCTACAAGAAATGATGAGCTAACATCTGATAAAGAAATAGATATTAGCGAAATTCCATTATTAAATAGGATATATTATCATGTACAAATCTGCCTTGTCATTGTATTAGTTTCTTACTCCGTTCTAGATTCAATCATCCGCATTCAACACAAGAAGCCTTACAAATCAATAACTGATAATTTGAAATAAAAACCTTTTTCCTTATTTGTTTGACTCGCACACCTAAGGTCAATAACAGCCAACAACAAGTCCTTCCTGTCAGATGTCGTTGTTAATATGAAAGAAAATGTGGTTTCAAATAAATCCGTGTTTACATTTCCGCTGTCCAAGAGACTGCATTCAAGGGATTGTGATTCTACAAATTGGTTTAGTAATTAAATCTTTTGTCAGTTTATTGCTATTTGTAATCAACATACAGATATAATTAACTAACTACTATAACGGATATATATGTAAGTTCCGCCTGACAGACTTTACAATATTTCCAGAGGTATTTAAGTCCAAAATCCCTTTCGATATCCCAAGAACGGTGCATAGACTAATATTTATCGTTGTAAAATATTTCCCAAACGAAGCAATGTTGGTAATGAAAACAGACGTAGCAGCGAATGTCTGCTCTTTATTGCAGACATGAAATGCTGAAAAAATATCAAATCAAATCACTACTGTTTCATTTCAGCATTTGTTCTTAATTATGTGTTTTAATTGATTGATTGTAAAAAAAAAATAATGGTATTATATGCAGGCTAATAGTTACACAATAATGTATACAGTCCCCTGATATGGTATAACCTTTGGGAATAAAAACTAGAAAAACCTATTGATGATACTATATGTTAAGGTTCAAGCTTCAATTTAGCATACACTGTCAAACAACCATGCATACTACCGGTAGATTATCCGGTATTGATCCGCCGACAAAGGATATGTCAAAGCTATCAATAGAAATATCAAAACATCCAGATTACCCAACACGTTTCCGGTCAAGTACTTCTAGAATGTACATCACGGTTTCCGGACAAGCACTTCTTACCACACAACACAGTTTCCATTCAAGTACTTCCATACTACCCAACACGGTTTCCAGTCAAGCACTTCCGGATTATCCAACACGGTTTCCAGTCAAGTACTTCTGTACTTCTCAACACAAATCCAGCCAAATAGTTATAACTACCTAATAGTCCAGTCAATTACTTCTAGAATATCCAACATTATTTTCAGACAAGTTCTTCTGGACTAACTATCACGGTTTCCAGTCAAGTACCTTTCAAGCCATTGACATATTTCGTGATAGTGGGGATTGGAAGAGATACTTCTGCGTGTCACTGAGAATCATGCTTTAAAAATAATTAAAACACGAACCAAATTCAACATAAAGGGTGAACCCTGAAAGGCCATCCTTAACAATTGCTTGGCCAATAAAAAATATATAAAATATAAAACTCAACCACTCTGGGAAACCTATACAAACAATAAAACTGTCAGCAAGCTCATAAGGCTTTATTTATTTTCAAACGTTTAGTGGCGGCCCAAAATCTAGATACTTTTAGCTTCTTAACATTTAAACCTTTTTCATCAAACTCAAATTTAATATTCTGACTGATATAATCCTAATTAAGTTAATTAATATAATCCTAATTAAGTTAATTAATATAATCCTAATTAAGTTAATTAATATAATCCTAATTAACGTTATTACCTTGATTACTCTCCAAACTCAAGTCTGTGACATTTCAACCATTACAACATGACTATCACAAAATGCATGAACTCGTAGATAACTCTGCTATACACCCTACCACACAAGCTATCCATGACTAACAGCTAACTAAAATTACGAAACTTTAAAACTAAAACAGAAAATAAATGTAAGTGTTATGTAAGCTACTGGCACAGAATAATATCCAGTTGTCCATAACAAGCCTTGTATAATTATCAAATCATGTTCACCGGTTTTATTGTCCGAAATTAGCATGCAGTCTGATATTTTGTATTCACCATGGATAAATTGCATATTAACTAAGCTCAGGTGACTACAGTCTACAAATAAATCAACAACAAACCTATCGATATTTAACGGCACGTCCAAACATGTTTGAAACACTTCTGTGCGATTAGTCTCGATTGCTTTTTGATAATATATTTCATGATTTTCTTTCTGCTCTTAGAAAAATGGCATGGGTATCAAATCACACGAAACAGGGGAAGAACTGCAAGGAGTCCAGGACAGTGGCTCCAACGTGACTCCAGTCTTAATCAACCTGTATTAAGTCTTGCGCACTGCTCATCAATGAAAAGATGGAAGTTTATAAGACAGATCAGAACTCATTGCAACTAACTGAAAATTAATTTTCCGATGGAGAACAAAGCGTTAAACTGGGATCGTCTTACTGTATATGGAATAATCCATCAAAAGGAGTACCGCAAGGTTTAATATCGAGACCTATCATATTTAATATCTGTAAAAATAGACTCAACAAACAACGCTGCATAATTACGCTGATGTCATTAATCGAAATTCAAATGAACTCCTATCGGTTGTACAAAGCTAAAGCATGCTATATTTGCTGACTGGTTTCCAGCCTATGGCATGCACGCAAATCTCCAGCACAAGCCATTGTTCTATGAAATCAAAAGTGAAACATTTTTTCATTACAGAATAAAAGTTTATAACATATCTAGTAATAACTTTTGAAACTGCTTGGAGTAAATATTTACAGTCGTTTCAATTTTAGCAACTATATATATGAAAGAGGTGTTAAAAGTGGCATGACAAAAGCAAATTTTGTAGTGTCTCAACCATTATTTATCTAATTCTCTGTTAAGAGCAAACACCTTTCTTTTCTACATACAAGAATTAGTAGATATATTAGGAATTGGTTTTTTAGTAAAATTAATAAGATTGCTATTTTCTTTAAATTGTATTAAAGTAATGTTTTATATTAAAGTAAGTTCTAAAGTGTGTTAAGATTAATTTTATTTATTTCCAAAGCACAACTATATATTAATGGAAGGAAAATAGTTGATGTGAAAAGCATAAGTTGGCAACGTAAATCACTAGCTATACGAATGTACATTATTGTGTGGAATTAGGTTATAAAGCAAAAATCTTACTGGGTCAGTCAGCTCCTAAGTCTTATCAGTGAAACATATATTCTGTAAAACCAGGCATTTGCAAAAGTCTAATTCGGTTAATAAAAAATTAGAACAAACTTCTGTGCTGATGTAAATACAGAATGGTTCTTATCTAATGATGGACAGTCGTCGCTACAAAATGGTTCTTACCTCTTGATGGACAGAGATCGCTGCTGGCTTAGTATGTTAAAACATGTTGCTGGCTTAGAATATAAAGGGATTATCATAGTTGGATCTAACTTGTGCCAAATGAATATAGATAAACCACAAATTTGAGTTTTACCTTATGTCAGATGACGTAAATTAAGCGGGTTTCGACCGGGAGAAACTGATTCTTGCCTGAAGAGAGCGGACGCATTTTCTCACCGATACCTTAACCCTGACACAAGATGCGTATAAATAGACCACGCATTAAGGGGTCAGGTCAGTTCCGTATCGACGAGAAAATAGACTTTTGCCTTCTCATTTTAGGTAAAACAATTGTAGATGTTGTAACTTCTTTAGGAATAAGTACTTTTAATGTTTGAGATTTTAATAGTAACATTGTTATGTTAGCAACATTGTTCACTTAATACTTTTATTTATAATATATTGTAACGGAATGTTTAAATGTTCTAAAGAATTATATTTAATTATATTTATGTAATTTTTATTGTAAAGATTGAATTCGCTACCAACTTCATGTTTAGATTTAATGTGAAATAAAGTATTCTTTAAGCAAGAAAGAGTAATATCTAGCAACATATTCTAAATCAATATTCTATTTTAAAATAAGTAAAATGCATTTCTTTAAATTAATTGTTACATTAATTATGGTCCTTACAGTTTTATACTTTGGCTATCTTGAAATTGATCGAGAATTAACTATTTGTATAATATTCTAAAATGCAGAAGTTATACGAATGAATGAAGTTGGAAAGCTTAAAAAGGAAAACATAATATGTATTTCATGAATTTTTATTATAAAGTTTTTAGATGTGTTTCTAGAATGTAGTTAATATATGTGTGTTGATTAATTAAATAAAGTGAGTTCCGTATCGACGAGAAAATAGATTTTTGCCTTCTCATTTCAGATGTAGCTGGCGACATCTCTTCTCTTCCTCCTTCTCTCTTGCTATGACATCATATTTATTGTCATAACAGATAACTATATGGCAGCTTCTTAAGCGACAACACCTAATTACTTGAAAAAATTTATAGCATTAAGAAACAGCAACTATATCCTATGGCAAACAAAACAAAAAATAGGCAAAAATATCAAAGGTAAAATCACAAGGAAATGTTAGTTTTCACTGAAATTTGACTCTCCCAAATTATTGAACAACCTGTTCAAAATAACAGGAATCCCTTGTTTGAAAGAAAACTTTCAGTGGACACTGGTATGGCCTCAAAGCAAAGGTGCGTTGTATTGTATTACTTCACGATCAATGGCAAACCAGATTTAAGATTACCAAATTTTTCTGAGTGTCTTTGGTTTTAAATCATGCTTTTGGATTGTTTACTTTAATTATTAATTTCTTTGGTTGTTTTGTTTTTATACATTTTAAATTTTAATTTCTTCATTGCCTGATACATTTTTACTTGCAATATTGCTTTGTGCATATATTTTAATTACCAGCTTTTCATAATGAAGCCATTAAACAGTCATCAATCAAAACAAAACAAATGTGGATAAAATGACATAGTTTCTACCTTCATCTAAATCACATTAATGTGCTAACTTTTTACTTTTGATGGCTAAGTCGTTCACGACTTTGCTAAAATTGCAAATAGTTTTAAATATTCACTTGTATTATAGGGTTAGATGCCAATCAGGACATTCATTCATCATTACTTTATTGTTAAAATAAAATTTCTTTCAGACACCAAATATTACCGCGGATTTTGTCAGAAAGTAAATTTATTTAAATAAATATTTGGCTTCAGGCGGTTATGGAAATAGTTTTCAGATATTAAGCAAGCGCCATGTTCCATCTTTCAAGAAACTTACTCTGTACATATTTTAATGAGTAATCCTGATTATATAATAGCATGGCATTTGTAAATGATAGCTGTAATACATCTTTCTGATAACAACGACTTAACGTTGAATAATTTGCATTATGTTCTTTTTAGTTTCTTTTACGCAGTGTATGTGAACATTGTAGACTTTTACTAATCATGCGTGTATTTGATGTATGTTTGTTTCAACTGCAGGGATATAATGTAAACTAATAATTAGCTCATTATGTCATTCTGGATCAATAAAGGATATTATTATTATTATTATTATTATTATTATTATTATTATTATTATTATTGACCGCTTCGCTGGCCTAGTGGTTTGAGCGTCCGCCTCGGGTGCGACTAATGTGACTGTGTGGGACATCTTGCTACATGT
The DNA here is from genome assembly GCA_029339505.1 of Unio delphinus. Lineage (NCBI taxonomy): Eukaryota > Metazoa > Mollusca > Bivalvia > Unionida > Unionidae > Unio > Unio delphinus. The sequence continues at coordinate 2,662,502 of JAQISU010000029.1, read as the reverse complement.
CTACGGCATGATGTCCCAGTGCTATATACATCACTATAAACTGCCTCACTGGAGATATCATAGCGTTATGACTGCAAAATTGTAAAAGCTACGTAAAAAATCCCAAACAAACAAACAAATCCAAATCACACACACACACACATTATTATTATTATTATTATTATTATTATTATTATTATTATTATTATTATTATTCACAAAATCGTACATAAATCTGAAATAATTCAGTTTGGCAGGTTTGAAAATAAATTGGAAATTGTTTAATTTGAAAGTCCCTATTTTAGGCGATCATCTTGTAATCTTGGTGTTAAATCATAAAGACAATTTGTCATGCGTTAAGAACCGCTTGAAATAACTGAAAAGTAACAGTATTAAAAATATCTTTAATGCGGTTTTGACAGAACAGTTGTTTACACAAACAGGCCCGGCCCTAGGGTGTGCTGGGCCCAAGGCAGGAAGCGATGAGCGGTTCCCCAAGGCAAAAAAAATAATTGAATCGCGGAGTTAATTTCCTGAAAGTGCGGGGCCCAGGGCGGTTACTTATTTGGACTTGCCATATGGCTGGGCCTGTACACAAATACCAATCAATTGCTTACAAATAGCTATCACAAATATTACTCTTGTGTGGTGGCAAATTAAAATGACACAGAAATAAAATAAAATACGCTGCACTGAAACAGTAGTTAAACTGAACAATCGTGGAATATATTACACGCGCAAGTGGGATTAAAATCTTCCTATAGATAGATCTGTGTATGAAAATGACTTCTTAGATTGTTTAGATGTAGCGTGCTATGCCCCTCAGGCACACGTTAAGTGTTACGAAGGCATGACCATTTCAATAAGAAGTCTTCCGTTATTCGGCCTTAAAGGATTGATTCTTGAAAATATTTAGTGACTCAGTATTTTGTCAGATAAAAGTCCATTTGCTATCATGTAATCAAACGTGAACTGATTACAATAAATGGGACAATTAGCGTTACGAATTATTAAGTGTCCGTAATGTCTGGTAATGATGTCGATATTTTTTGTTTGTTTCAGTCAAGATATGTAAACCTGTAATAATATTTGCTATTTAGAAAAATAAGTGAAAGCATAAAGCACTGAAAGTTTCAATTTTACATGAGATTGTACAGTTGCCAACTATGTGAAAGGGGCTCCGGATACACTTTCTTTTTGGAGCGGCCGAGGAAGTGAAGAGCCCTGTAAGGTTCATGTGGGCTTTGCAGTGAAAACAGCACTGATTGTCAAATTGGCTGGACATCCCATAGGAGTAAACAACATACTCATGACCATGCCCCACTTCCTTTCTAGAAGAAAGCACCTTACCATATCATCTGCTATGCTCCAACCATAACCAACCAAGATGAAGTGAAGGTCAAGTTCTACGAGGATCTTCACTCCGTCATTGTTGACGTTCCAATGTCTGATAAGCTCGTCATTCTTGGCGATTTCAATGTAAGAGTAGGCTGTAATCACGATGCCTGGGATGGAGTGCTAGGAAAGCACTGAGTGGATCACTGTAACAGCAACGTTCAGGTCTCCTTTTGCTCCAGACTTGCGTTGAGCATGAACTGCTGATCACCAACCAACCCAGTCTTCCGCATTCCTACCTGTAACCAGACGTTATGGATGCACCCACGCTCTATGCACTGGCACCTCATCGACTACGTCATAGTCAAGACGATGGACAGGCAGGATGTGTGTGTGACCAAGTTCTTGTGCAGAGCTGACTGCTTGACAGACCACCGCCATCATCACCAAGCTCGACATCAACATTAAGTCTAAAATACACCCACAAGAAAATAAGTCTCCTCAACGAGTGAAGATCACCAAGCTGAAATGCACCAGTATCAAATAGTCTCTCATGGATGCCCTGGAAAAACGTCTGAAATCCACCCATCTTGTCAATCAGAATGCGGAGACCGACTGAGCTGGTCAACAGCACAGCGTCACAAATCCTAGGATCCTCAACCAGAAAGCATCAAGACTGGTTTGATGAGTACTGCGATGAGATAAAGCAGTTGCTGGGTGAGAAACACTGCCTCCTTCAAACCTACCTCAACAACCTCAAGATGCGTACAACATCATACGCAGAACTGTACAGCAGAAGCTGCGTCAAATGCGAGACACATGGCTGAGCAACAAAGCTGACGAGATTCAGTTCTACGCAGACCAGCATGACATGAAGAACTTCTACAATGCCCTGAAAGAAGTGTATGGACATACATCCACTGGATCATCCCCCTTTTCAACGCAGACGGGAACACACTAATTACTGACAAGGAGAAGATGAGGCCATCAGTCGTCTCCCTCAATTATTGATCAACGAAGTACTGAATGACCCTCCAACCATGCTGAAGACACAGAAAGCGACACGTCTGCTCTCCAGTGGCAAAGTAGCTGGTTCAGAATCCATCCCAGCTGAAGTCTACAAGAGGTCACAGCCCTAACAGAAAGGCTCTGCCAACTGTTTTACTGATGTGGCAGCAAGAGAACACGCCCCAGGAATTCAAAGACACTTCTATAATCCACCTGTATAAGAGAACCGCCAGGTCTGCGACAACCCCAGGTGTATGTCCTTACTCTCAATTGCAGGAAAGATACTTGCTAGAATCCTACTGAAACGCCTAACTATGCACCTTGACAATCGGGGACTACTGCCAGAAAGCCAGTGTGTATTCCAAAATGAACGTCGGACCATCAACATGGTGCTTGCTGAGAGTCAGCTACAAGAAAAATCTCAAGAGCAAAACACATACCTTTTCTCCATCTACGTCGACTTGATAAGGGCCATTGCTACCGTCAGCAAAGAAGGCTTGTGGAAGGTAATGGCCAAGTACGGATGTCCAAGAAAATTTATATACGTGGTGCAGCATTTCCATATTGGCATGCAAGCACGAGTCCCAAAACAAAAAATGGAGAGACATCTGAGCCATTCAAGGTAACCAATGGCGTCAAGCATGGTTGTGTTCTGGCACCGACACTGTTCAGTCTATTGTTCTCTGCCATGCTGACTAATGCTTTCAGAGACGGAGAGGTTGGAGTCGGCACCAGGTACCGTACAGATAAAAACAAACTATTCAATCCCAGGTGGTTTCAAGCGAAAACCAAGGTCATGATAGACACCATCTGGGATCTCTTATTTGTTGATGACTGCGCCCCTATTGCTGGCTCAGCAGCCGACCTGCAATGCAGCGTTGACAAGTTCTCCAGCTCCTGCGCAAGCTCTGGTCTCACGATCAATACCAAGAAGACTGACGTCCTGCATTAGCCGGACCCTAGAAAGCCCTATGATGAGCACTACATCACCATCAACGGCCAAAAATGTGAACGTAGTTAACCGCTTCACCTACGTTGGTAACACACTGTCACAGAGCATCACTATTGACGACGAGGTGAACCTTTGCATTGCCAAAGCCCAAAGCCAGTGCAACTTTCGGCAGTTTGAATGGCAACGCCTGGAATAGGTCTACTGGACAGTTTTGATCCCCACACTACCTTACGCATGCGAAACGTGGACTGTGTACCATTTCACACCAGAAAGCTGGACCACTTTCACAAAAAACGTCTCAAGAAGATCTTCAATATCAAATGGCTGGACAAGGTTCCAGACAATAAGGTACTTGCCCAAGCAGGTCTCCTCAGCATTCACACCATCCGGATACAGTGTCAGCTACGCTGGGCGGGACATGTTGTACACGTGCCAGATCACCGGGTGCCTAAGAGCCTCTTTTATGTCGAGCTACAGCAAGGTCAGCGATTCCACGGAGGTCGGAAGAAACGCTTCAAAGACAATCTAAACGCTGAATTTAAAGCGTCAAACATAAAGTCTGATCCCTGGGAGCAAACAGCAAATGATCGAGTCATTTGGTGTTCCTCTGTGCACAAAGGTTCCAAGTTGTGCGAACCTAAAAGGACAGCAGCTGCAGTGCTGAAGAGGCAAGCCAGAAAAGAACGTGCCGTCAGCCCTCCCGGGGATGTCCCACTCAACCACTGTCCGTTATGCGAACGAACATTCCGTTCAAAGGTTGGCCTCCTCATCAGCCACCTGCGCACGCACAGAGAACAGAAACATTCCCTCCAACCCTGAGATGACTTGGAAGGTTCTCGTCGAATCAACGGACGAACAACATCAGGAAGTCATTTGTAAAATGAAACGAAGAGAATTACATGTAGTTTTGCAACTTCTTCAGTGTTGATGCTTAATGCTGAATTTACTGACATCTTAAAATAAATTTTGAAAGGCATGATCTATATAGCTGTGATAGCAGATCTTAAGCTTTCCAGAGTAAACATATAATTAATTGAGAAAATCGTTGTTTAATATCAATAGTTATGCTATTTATTACCTGAAAAGATTCTTAAATAATTCGACATTATCGTCCCTGACGGTTTAACTTAATTGTTATGCTTTGGTTCATTGTTTGGTCCTACAGTTGAGCTTACATTTCGTTAGAATCCAAAATCTTTACAAATGAATGTTAAATATTTTGTAAATCACCAACTTTACATCTTTAACAAAGGGGCAAGATAGTTTAAACAACTGTACGGTTAACTATAAAATACATGTAATGTATTTTGTTTCAGCCTTTTATTTATTTCGTATAGTCTGCGTACATCGTGTTGTGATGTTTTTGACGTCTATTAAACTTATTTCAAACCTTCATCTTTGTGGGTTTTAAGTGCATGCAGACATTTTCTATGTTTGTTCCAAGTTCAATTCTACGAGAGTCTCTTATTTTTAGTGAGGTAACATTTTCAGGTATTTGTGCTAATTATTGACTTTCCTATTTTTTTTTTTATTTTATTCGTCTAGCATTCATTCTAGCACGATTCGTTAAATTCTCACAATGGATGACATGCAATTCGGTAAACAAGCAAGAAAGATTTTAGATTAACATGTGTGATGAAGTTTAAACCAAATTAAATGAAATTTTTAATGCTAGTACTTATAATGGTAATCTTGATTCAACGAGCAAGTAAAATAAGAAGCAGCAGAGAGGGTGAATCCTACAACATTTTTTGTTTTTATTTTTGATTATACCTCCTCCAAAATAACACTAGACCCTTCTCGCGAAAAAATAAGTCTCTGACCCTTGTCTGAAAACATTCGCGTCGCAACGTCGTTGTCACTCACCCCCTCTGCTGCTAGAACTTTCAGTTCTAGGTTAACCGAATATTTGATCCAGTCCGATACGATATCGTGTCCTAGGGTCATGTAAATCACTACGATTTTACAAACAGACTAATTTGTAAAACCTCCTCTTGTAAATCAATCAGATTATTAGACTGGTCAGTGAGTTTGAAATTAATTCTGGTTAATGAATTATTATGACATCGCATATAGACTGGATTCACCGGGGACTCAATTATTAAAAACCCTGGAGGAGCTGTTGGTGCAAATGAATACAAAATATATCCCTGCTGAGCTTGATTTGATCGTTCTAAATTTATTTGATAGCTTCCTTCGATCACATCACATACTAAATTGAGCGCAATCACCGTTGAAATATTCACATTGAACGGAGCAATATGCCTGCCACCACCGTCTGGGTCATTATTATGGGTCAGGATAGTTGTTTGTGGTTGTGGTTGTGTTTTTTTCCACGTATCATGGATTTTTTTGAAACCTTCATCGATGGCATCACTGAGAGATTTTTGTAATTCTGAGATATTATATCCTGGTAGTTTGAATGTGGGGATATCTTTGACGCGTATATTATACTTCGCTACAAATGTTGTTCTCGTTTGGGGGTTATTGTGATCTAATATATCCTGAATAATTTTTAGGTTAAATGTTTCCATGTCATTGATGATTTTGTTACATGTTTCTACAACGCTGATAAATTCATCTCGAGTGAGAGTACCGGATTTAAGGGGTATTAACAACAATGAAAAATCTTTATTCATTGCTGTGAAATTGTCAATGATTTTAGGTTCGTTAACAAAAAAATGATGATGCTCCTTTACTTCCTCCTCTTCTCCAATTGGTCGATATACTAAACTAAAAAACTCTATAGTAAATCTATGATCTTTATAACTCTTTACTGGATTATCAGATTTTGTCCTGTCGGTGATATAATCAGTTTTTTGTGGTTCTGGTAATTTAACGGTTTTTCCACCGGGTGGTAATTCAGGCCATCCCAGTACGGTTCTAATAGAACTTTGATAGATATCTACGACATAACCCTCTGTGCTTATTTCAATGGCAGATGATAGTGTCGGCACATGAACTGTTATAGCTATTTTTGATTCTTTTCCAGTAATCGATTTTATTCTACGCGCGAATTCATCATTGATTTGTTCGATTTGGTATGATCCGGTTGGTATGGAAACAACGTTCCAGTCTGGGGTACCGTCGGGTTTATTCTTATTTGCAAATACCAGTGAATTATTGGGTTGTTGACCACCAAATGATTTTGACCTAATATTTGGCCAACTGTGGTATACTCGTAATTTTGCTAGCGCGATTTCCTTCACTGGGACCGGAGAGGGGAAATTCACACTGAATTCTGGATTCGTTGAGGTTATTGAGATCATGCTTGTTTGTACTGGGTTCGTGTTCTCCACTATTTGTTGAAGTAATTCCATCTGTGTTGTCATTGTTATTATACTCATGTTGTATTTCTAATTTTGACATCGCAGAATCATATATATCTACCATCGCTGAAAACTCACTCTCTGATATAATTGTATCATCGAGCGATGACGATATCAATGAGGATAATTGCGAGTATGCAGTGGACACAACATGAAATTGAATTATGTAGTCTTGTAGTTTCCGTTGGCTGCATGAGGATATTTTTTTTGTGATTATTGAAATTATTCCAGCGATTGTTGTTGCCGCAGAAATGCAAATTGGAACAGCTATCGGAGCCATCATTGTCACTGAAGACAGTATAATACCAGCTCCGGTGATTACACCACTCACAGCGTACACAGTAACATCAATTGCGGTAATTCTCCTGCGATATTTTTTAATTTTCAATTCATACTCCTCAGACAAGGTTTTGAGTCTAGTTTGATACTCTCTGACCTGATCATAGCGATATTGCGATGATGAAATCATTTTTTATTTTAAATACGCTAGCGTTTTCAATTGAAACCGTTAGTGAAATTGCTTTGCAATTTTCAACTTAAATCCGCTACGAATTCCACATACCACGTTGTTGTAACCCTAACCAAATTTTTATCAGTAGCTATTAACGTGAACTGTTCAGTTGTATCCTTGTCGATGATCGTTGAAATCGTATTATTGACCCCGGATGAACTGGACGATGAAATATTAAATTGAGTCGTTCTCACTATTGTTAATCGATAAATACCCTTAACTGTTGCAGTGATGTCTAATTTGTTGTTTTCAGGTGTCCACTCAAATGATCCGTGTTGGATTGTGTATACCACGTTGTTGGTTTTCTCATGAGGAATTTTTGTTTTTTCAATAACTGTTATCATCCTCGAAAGATCACCTTTGACGGCTTCGATGAAGTTTTTCGTCTCATCGATGGATTTTTTAATATCAGGGAGTTTTAGTTCAATTTTATCGAATGTAGTTCCAATAAATTTATCAATGATATTTCTACGAAATGCGGTAAACTGTTTTATGTGTTCTTCGGTTTTAGATTGAAGTGTTCCTAGTTCTAACGCAGAATCGTTGAGAGTTTTAAATCGATCTGTAATCGTCGAAAAAAGTACACCCGGTTTGAGTTTACCCTGATCGGAAAATAACGCGATAGTATCCTCGATTGCATTTTGTTGTTTAACTAAAATATCATCCAGAGAAATATTACTGGTTTTCAATTTACCCTGATCGGAAAATAACGCAACGGTGTTCTCGATTGCATTTTGTTGTTTAACTAAAATATCATCCAGAGAAATATTACTGGTTTTCAATTTACCCTGATCGGAAAATAACGCAACGGTGTTCTCGATTGCATTTTGTTGTTTAACCAAAATATCATCAAGAGAAATATTACTAGATTTCAATTTACCCTGATCGGAAAATAACGCAACGGTGTTCTCGATTGCGTTTTGTTGTTTAACTAAAATATCATCCAGAGAAATATTACTGGATTTCAATTTACCCTGTTTGTCTTGAAATACAACTATTTCATTCGGGTCAACACTTGTTAAGTTCAACGTCTCAGCGATTTCATCTTTAATTTTTTTTTGTATATCCTTGATAGAATCAGGAGTTGCAGTGTCATCGGGTTTGGGTTTCAGAGGTCTCCCCCAAATATCAATCATGATATTTTATATATCTCTCTCTAAAAAGCGATTACTAGTGTAGTCATTTACGACAATGTGTGGTGATTTTCTAGATGCTGAAATAGCGTCAAGGACATTTAATACTTCACTGCCGCATATTGGTGGGTCATTGATTTGTTGTGTTGGTAGCGTAGAATACCAAGTCTTCATTGGAAGGGTTTTTATATAACGCATAAACTCCTTTGGTGGGGCTAATCCATATGAATCAAAATAGACAATCCCACGTGGATCAATAGCGTATGCAACCCAGTGAGTTCCAGGTCCGGTGCTGTTATCGAGATTAATAATACCGGTTTCAGTTTTGTTTGGTTGATGTGGTAATTGATCTTTCATAAAAACACCTCTGAAATTTTTAATCACTAATTTTTTAGCAGCATCCATTAAATCAAAATTGGACATTGGAACCATAGATTTCTGAATTAATAAACCGTCCCTGGTAGTCTCAGGCCTGATCCGTGAACGGATCTCCCGCTGTACCATGAATACGGGGTTCCTGGTAGTCTTAGACCCTTTCCGCTGTACCATGAATACGGGGTTCCTGGTAGTCTTAGACCCTTTCCGCTGTACCATGAATATGGGGTTCCTGGTAGTCTTAGACCCTTTCCCTTTTTTTTATACCCTTGACCTTTCTTCGGTTCATATGATTCAGCAATGCTCTGTACCGCTTTTGTTCCCAAGCCTCCAACTACCCCCAATGCGGCCGCTTTTGCTACTGCTGGGGCTGCTGCCGCAACCAATGCTGGTATTGCAGCAAACAACGGAAATATACCACCTGTTTTTATCATATTTTTTATAGCAGCCGCAGAAAGAGTAATCTGAACACCTTTTTTATCCTTGAAAGCATCATTGAAATGTTTCACTTGACGAGTTGTCAGCGATAATTTATTTGCCCCACCAGTCATTTGATTAGGTTTCAACGTGATTGTGGTTCCACATTGTTTAGCGGATTTTGATTGCAATTTTTTTAACTGACCAGGTGTCAATGACACATTGATATTACTATATGACATTATACAAATACAGATTGATTCTAAATCGTAAAACGATTCAATGGAAATATCCTTCGGATTTTCAATTACATATTTTCCACTGGTGCATCTACCACTCTCATTCTTCCACCAACACCTTCAAGTAGCATTGATTTATCACTGAGAATGACAGCAACCGCTCTATAATTAATAATACCACCAGGACGGGTTACACGGGCTCTGAAGTGTATATCAACGACAGATTGTCTTGTTAAATCAAGATGTTCCAGCGAAAAGTAATAAATCGGATAGAGGCTTTTAAAGTCGTATTGTGATATTTGCAAACCGGTATCCACATTTTGATCACGTGCCATAAATGACAACAGGTTATGATAGACACGTGCAATATGATTTTGATCGTAATCAAGTTGCACATCTTCAGATGGTTCCTGTTGTCCGTTTATTCTCAGTGAGACCTCTCTAACACCTAACTGATCAAATATCATATGACTTCGTTGTTGATTACCAACTCGCGCAGCATTCTGTAACGCAATAAATATATGTCGTGGAGCTGAAACCCCTTGTTTTGATGCCAGGTGCCATGTGAATGTACCATCAACATTGTCTTGTTTAGTATCCGTAGTCACTGATAACCAACTCAATAACGACTTTCCTCCTTGGTCCATAAATGATAACAATTTTTCTTCTGCTGTGATTGATGGAGTTAACACTGGCATCCACAATGATAGTTTTGTTAAAACGACTTTACCATCAGGAACAGCAGCATCACGCCATATTGCATCATTATCAGTACCCTTTCGTACAAGCGCTACTGTGTGTTTAGCTCCATAAATAACTTTTCGGACGTTTCTACAGAATCCGAATATATGATGCAGTGGAATTGCACATGAAAATTGTCGACGCTGTCCTTGTAATGTTGCTACACGTGTTGCAAATCCTAGATTGTAATTGGTAATAGTATTTATGACATCAAATTCAGCAGGTGGTCTTACATATCCGGCTGGTGCTGGATCAAGTGCTGTAGCTCGTGTTGCCTTGACTCTAGAATACTGGTTGTGTTCAGGGTGATCAGTAATATCCTTTGCAAACATCATAGATGGACCCGCTGATCTTGTATAATCATCAGAATATCTTGCTAACCCTATGATTGTTGTAGCCACATCAACTTCACGGTCAATGGATTCAATTTCTTTTCCATCAATGAGATATCTAGCGCTTTCAAATAACGCCATGATACCGTTATTAACAAAACCAACTCGGGTAGTTGGGCTAATGTCATATGGGGTATCAGCTGCAACATTTGTTACAAGTTCTCCTTCTACTTCAATAAACGCTTCACAAGGCAAAAAGTATTTACTGGTATCATGAACTTGAAGTTCAATTCGTGATCGGAGATCTGGTTGTACTGCGTGATAAGAATAAAATTGAAAATCGCGTACAGAATCATCTTTACGCACTGGGGCATCCATATCAAATGCTGGATCAGGTGACCTTTTGAACATTTTATTCTATTTATCAGAGTCTAAATCGGATTTTCCATTTCATCGTGAAAAACGCTAGCGCTTTCGTCGTGGTTTTTTAAAGCCACTTCCTGCTATCATGTTTGCTGTCATGTTATTTTGGTCCTCTTGATTTACCATCGACGCTAGTTTTTCATCTACTGCGTTATTTATAATTTTACTAACACTTGCAGGCATTTCTTCTGTAGATGGCAATGGTACCTGTTTCTTTTTTCGCCTCACTAATGATGTTATTTTATCCTTCGCAGTTGAAAATGCTTTCCCGGCAAGATCTCCAACAGTACTAATACCCTTATCACGAATAACATCAATGGCTTTCATTCCTAGTTGTTTAGCTAACGGCATCACTTTTGGGGCCGTTCTTGAAAAGAATCCTAAAATGGTCTTGCCGAGGCCATCTCCGTAGTATGCTCTATAAACTGGAAACCGTGAATTAACTACATAGACGAGGGTTGGTTTATCATGATTGTAGTGTATAATCATTATTATAAAAACAATAGTGTTTTCAATTGTTATTTAATCGCTATGATACCCATTTGCTAACTCGTCAATGAAATCTCGATATGTTTTGATATCCATGATACCGCCGGCAAATAACCGTTTACAGATATCAGCTGCTTCATTAATTATTTCTGGAGAGTTATTTCCAGCTCGTTTTCCTCCGATGAGAACATCTAATCGTGATATATCATTGATAACACTATCAGGACAAGTGTTTCCAATCCTTGGATTTCCTAATCCACTTCCGCTATAACCAGCTGCTTCATCTAGTTTGTCTGTATCCGTGGTTTGTAAATAATCAAGAGTATCATCATCATCATCAGGTGGTAGCTGTTGTTTTTTAGGTGAAAAAGATATTTTCTTTGCAGGTTGCTGTCGCTTTCTTTGCAATCTTGGCGGTTTTTGTTGTTGTTTAAACTCTTCGTATTGATTATACACGTGATCCACCATCCTGATATATTCAATGTATGATGCACTATCTGTCTTTTTTTGACTTTTTCCAGTTTTGATTTTATAGAATATATCAGCCCAGTGAGTGAAATTCTTAACAAACTTATGATGTTCTGGTTTCAACATTTTTTTTCTGTCTTCATAGGACGCAACAACAAGCGTAGGAATTTCTGTTGGATCAGTCTCATCAATTGCTGCTAACCCTTCTTCGTTAAATCTCATGCGTAAATCATCTACTGTTCTCTTTGATTCTATTTGTTTTGTTTGTTCAGTTTTCGCTGCTATTTTTTCAAGTTCACCAATAACAGATTTTCCCGTCTCGGGACCATCTCCCAGTAAAGCACGCTCTACTCCTTTCGTTGCTGTGGTTACTGGTTTAAACAATTCTTCAGACCCCAGAGCAAAATCAGTTTGTAAACTCTGTCGTTGTTGCAGTTTATTCCTGACAGAGTCGCGAATTGGTATAAATTTCTTAATTGCATCTAGTCGCTCACGAGCCAATCGGGTCGTTAATGCTTCATTGACCATTATTTGAAATCAGAAACCATTTTTCAATTGTAAAACAATTTTTCCCATCGATGATTCCATCCTTAACGGTCCAATTTTTTATTGCTGTGAAATATTTTTATTTTTTATCCATTGATTTTGCCTGTTTTGGTGCCATTTTGGTGGTTTTCAGTTGAAAATCTCAAAGAGATTTTACAGTCAAGTAGTCGATTTTACATGGGATTTTCCATAAGGAAAAGCTGTTAAAACTCATTTTTGATGATTTTTAGCCATTTTTCATCAATTTTTGCCTGTTTTCAGTGATGTTTGGTCATTTTTCATCGATTTTCATCAAAAAACCTCGTAGGGTCAAGTAGTCGATTTTGCATTGGATTTTCCATAGAGAAAAGCTGTTAGGATTCTATTTTATTTTCGCAGTGTGAAATATTTTCACTGATTCAATCAAAAAATGACAAAAAAAAATGAAAATCTCAAGGAGATTTTACTGTCTGACAAAATCTTTTGAGGGGCCGGTCAATCAAAATAGTTCATTTTCTTGAATTAACGCTCGTAAGTTTCTAATTTTAGAATTAACTTCCTTTTTCAATTCATATTCGTTACCCAATTCTTTTCGTATTCCTTCCACGATAGTATATAACGGAACAAACACATCTACTTCACTGGAAAATGCAAGAGAGTCTCGAATAGAATTTTGAATTTTTTTGATGAGTGCATATTTCTTTGGCAACATATACTTGTTAGTGCTAACTCCGTATTCTATATCCTGAAAATCCGACTTGATTTGATCAGGATTTAACCCATCTGACAATTTAATATTCTGATTTTTCAATTTTGCAATTTCAACTATGATGCTATTCATAATTTCAGAATTCATATATGATAATACATATTTCTAATTCATTTTTCAAAAATAAATGAGCCGTTAATATTTTAAAAATTCAGTCTGTATATATAAATATCTTTTTTAAAAATTCAGTCTGTATATATAAATATCTTTTTTAAAAATTCAGTCTGTATATATAAATATCTTTTTTAAAATTAATTCTGTATATATAAATATATTTTTTAAAATTCAGTCTGTATATATAACTATCTTTTTTAAAAATTCAGTCTGTATATATAACTATCTTTTTTTAAAATTCAGTCTGTATATATAACTATCTTTTTTAAAAATTAATTCTGTATATATAAATATATTTTTTAAAAATTCAGTCTGTATATATAAATATATTTTTTAAAATTCAGTCTGTATATATAACTATCTTTTTTAAAAATTCAGTCTGTATATATAAATATATTTTTTAAAAATTCAGTCTGTATATATAACTATCTTTTTTTAAATTCAGTCTGTATATATAAATATAAATGCAGACAAAAATAAATATCAACCATGATGAGCGATTATCAGTCATTTGGCCCCCTTGATATAGGCCGTTGTGGTTCTATTTGCATTGATTGGGTCCCTTATTAGGCCTTTGTGTCTTTCATAGTGTCCCTTTGTTAGAGCATTTTTCTGTTTCTGTTTTATATCAGAATGTTTTTTTTTTGTTTTTGCTCTTTGAGATATGACCCTATGACCGTTTCTATTAGCCTATAATTCATTCTGGGGTTACCCAATGTGCATCCACGTTTTGGCCGGTAATTCATTTTTGAACACCATACGGGGTAACCCAAATGTGATGGAGAGCTAATTACATCCATGGATGGTATTTATTTTAGGTCATTTATATTTACATTCACCGGAAACATATTCCCCTAAGAGTGAATCTAACTCGTCAAATAACGGGTTATAATCACAAGAGGGTATGTTTACGTGAAATGACCTAGAGGTTACATATATACGACAACACATCTTTGGAACTCCTTGGTTGCCTTCACATCCAAGTAAGCCCAAGGGAAACCCGAAACAAACATCTCCGGAAGGGGAGGCCTAACGTGGCAAACGCCATCTTAGACCGCCCAGAAGATATGCTTGGGGTGACGTCACAACATATACTTAATTAAGGACAGCACACAAATACCGTATATATTTCCATTCAGATTGTAGGTATACATATACTTAATTAACTTAATTAAGGACGGCACAAATACCGTATATATCTCCATTCAGATTGTAGGTATACATATACTTAATTAACTTAATTAAGGATGGATTATAATTCAATGATGATGTAATGATGATGGGACGGCACAGACATCACAAACATGAAACGACGGGGCTGATTTTCAAAGGCCAATTCGACCAATCAAAGCAACCCATGAAATTAAACCCGGTTGCATGATTGAGTAAAAGTCAACCACGCACACGTGTCAATGGCGTGGGTTATTTTTTGACTGGTCGAATTGGCCTTGAAAGCCCCAGCTTTAAACCTTTCATTTAGTATATAAGGCGACTAATACAGCAGCGTCAATCCACAGAGTGTGTTATTTTATTTTCTTGAATTACTTGTTAATGGTGCTTCACAGTATTAAAATGAGACAGAATATTTGCATAAAGCACTAAAAAAAAAGAATATAATCGTTTGAAAACATTTTATATTTGATTTCTTTTCTAATTAACTATATCCCAAGCCGCTGAATCACAATTTAGGGGCAAATAACCCACGCCATACTGTAATGTAATTTTTATAGATGTAGCATTTGTACATCTTTTATAGGTGCCATGTCGGCATCCTCTTTTTTTTAAAATCTTTATTCAATATTTACATATTAAATTATACAAATGATAGTCTACATACAGACATTTAAAAACACTTATATTTACACATAATAGTAGAAACATATAAGAGTAGGTGGGAGGGGTTGTTATTCCCTCCCTTATCATCTCGACACCATCTAAGTGAGAGAGTATATAAAGGGAATTAATACATCAATCCGCAAGTATGCTATTTTCTTTTCTTGAATTACTTATTAATGGTGTTTCATAGTATTTAAATGAGACAGCATATTTGACTTAAACACTAGAACAAAGAATATAATTGTTTGAAAACATGTCTTTTCTTACAAAACAATGCCCAGCGCTGAATCACAATACCCATTAAACAAGTTAACACAATCTAAGGGAGAAAGTATACACGTGTGTTATCCTGTAACGCCTGTATCTCCGGATCACATCCTATGTTATGAAATACGCATTAATCGCACGTAACACAGAATATTTGACTTAAACACTAAAAAAAAAGAAAATATTTCTTTTGCTATAAAACAATACTCAGAAGCTAAATCACAATGATAACTCCCTTGGTTATATCATTTAAGAGTGGCCTCCCTTGGTGTTATAGACGGTACGCGTGTACTGTATTTTGACACGCGAAAATCGAATTTTCTGATAATACCATTACGGAATGCTTCATAATTAACAAGCACGGAGGGGTGAGGTCTGAATTCTTGGTTCATTTGTATAATAACACTATTTTTCTAATTCATTGTTTGGTTTAATTATAAGTCTCTGTATATAATCTTGAGCAGTCTTTATTATTTTGTCATCGTTGGGGTCAATGACAGTATTTTTTATTCTTTTATCATAATAGCGTTTTAGTTCCCTGTATCGTTTTCCGCCGCACATAACGCATAATTGCGACCTCCCCCTGACCCCAACCCCACATTGAATACAGGGTAACGGACCAAGGCTTCCACGACGAAAGCTTTGCATATGATACCAACAGAATTCATTTCTGCATGATTTGTTACACGGTGTCACTGATCCAATCATAAGCCATTTGCAATGATTCATTATACTTAAATATTTCATTTAAATACTTGTTTTAATTATAGTATGGAGGAGTTCGAGAGATTATCGAAAATTAAGCCCTGGAAAAGTGTTCAATTCAATCTTGATAGAGTTTCTGATACACCAAAGAATAAAATTCTTGATAGAACCTTGATTAGTAAAATCAGAGACTGTTTTAATGAATTCAAGCGTGATGGGGCAGCTCATTGTTGGTCAACATTTCGAATTGATGGTGTTGTTGACGCTACCATGAATGATGAAAAAGCAGCAGTGATAATCTCACGTCTTGGGGAAGAAAGAAATTTTTTTCGAATAAAATTCCTTATCCGTGATAATGGAAAATGGATCATTAGGGACAAATACGAGCCTATTCTTAAGGACAAAAAAACTGTCACTGTGACTCAGGATTCAAAACCAGGAATTTTGACTGGACTTGATAAACCCTACTACGAAAGATCTTATCCTGTCACAGTAGTTGTTTACGGGATATATCCGCTCAATGAAAAACCTGATATTTCAAAACTAGCACCCATGAAATATTCGACAGGGCTCAATTGTGTAGCAACACGAATAATAGAACACTTCACAAATGCGTCCCGGGGAAATAAACTAACTGATCTAAGACGAAAAAAAATAACCGAGTGGGAACTGACAGTGAAACAGCATGGGGCAACAATTCAAGATATAGCCAAATTAGAAACATCATTGAGATTTCCAATATCGGTAAGGACAATCACCGGAGAAGTATTATACGAATCGAAATATAATAAAAATGGAAACCCAATACAGATTATTGATCATAACGAACACGCGTGGTCATCTGCAGTAACAATATTCCCACGGGATAGAACCGTAAAATATCTGTTTGGAACCGAAGAGTTTTTTTCAGAGCAGAAATTATTTGATGCTATTTACCATTTGAGTAAAAACGATCCTGTGTCAGTGTGGCTATTTCATAGTACTTCAGACGAAGAATGTAGATTTGATCAGTTTGTAAGACCCAACGGAGAATTATACCGTACTGAAGAACTGCAGAATCAAATGAAACAACTAGCTAGTGAATTTTCTCCCCAGAGTTCTGGGGGGGAAGACAACGATCAATTATTAGCAAACTGTTTCACAGTACCATCAGTTGCAGCACATTTTGCTAGAAAGAAAAACGCGTGGAAACCAGCCCGAAGTGAGTTCTTATCAGATGTCAAATTGTCCTGTCTTGAATACAGCCATGGAGGATTATGGAACACAAAATACACCGCTGATACCGTTATTTCAGTTGATATGATTGCATGTTATCCAGGAAGTTTTCTTGGGTATGGAGAGTGTGAGAAATATTTCAAACGATTTGGACACCCTACACACGAAATGACCCGTGTTGCTATTAATGGACCACTGCCACATTTCGATTTAACCGGATTCGCTTGTGTAGTATCATTTGAAATGGCTGAAGGACTTCATCCGTGTAGTTATCTTTGGATTGGTAAACACATGTCTGAAAAACACTGGATGCCAATAGTGTTATTACGGTATATGCTTGATTGTAAGATGTTAAAATCATTAATTGTCAGTGAAGCAATTATATCCTATCGAGCACAGAAATCAGTCTGGTTACCACAACCTGATCTAGAAAAAATAATTAGCGAAGAGCGAAAACTGTTTCCTGATTTTAATGAACAACAAATCATGGATTGGTCCAGACAGTTATTTGAAATCAGAAACAATGAAGCAAAAGATCTTGGACGAAGAATAATCGGTAAATTTACCCAAGGTGGCAAAGATGATAATACGAGATATTCTTCACGATTGATTATAGACAATGCTGAATACGATTTTGTAATCAAAGATTTAACGAATAGGGGCTTATATGTCAATCGTAAGGACGCATTTATGTCCGATGGAACCAAATTGGGTACAATTGTTACTTACACTGATGGTATCCATCAGCAGTACACATATTTGAGAGCTTCTATGCTTGGTTATGCTTCTATCAATCTGTTTTCAATGATCAATAGATTTCCTACCACCGCAGTTAGAGTTGCTACTGACTCATTTTACATAAATAGCAAAATGGCTGATTTTAAGGCTACTGGCAACGAGAATTGGGGGTCATGGAGAATTAAGAAGGAAATGCTTCATGATTATATTCCATCAGCAGATGTTACCATTGAAAATAATTACTTAGAAAGCAATCAGTGTTCAGAATTTTCTAGTGCACCACCGATTTCTGATCCAATCTGTAGATATAAAACAGTTTATTTAAACGGCTGTGGTGGGTCAGGAAAAACAACCCGGGCAATTGAGTTATATCGTGGGAAATCAAACATGATTGTGCTAACACCGACTCACAGACTCGCCAGAGAGATGAAACAACGAGGGGTAAATGCCTGCACTTATCATAGTTTCTTTAGATGGAAGGGAGATAAATGGACTCCTGAGCGCATGGGAGAGAAATTTATTCCTGAAATTATCATGTGGGATGAAATAGACACAGTGTCCGAAGATGTCTTAAAAATATTTCTTGAGTGGTTGTTATTGAAGAATACAAAAGTCGTAATGTGCGGGGATCACGGCCAACCTCCACCATTTGTCGATGCATCCCCCCATGAATGGCTAAAGGGTTTTGTAGACTATTATGAAGAAATTGATACCGATCATAGATCACTTGATAATGAATTAAAAGAATTTAAGAAACTAATTAGATTACAACCGGATAAAATCCAGTGTGAAATAGCCCGTGAAATAATTTCGGAAACTCCCATGAATGAGTTTTGGGAAGCGTGGAGACCAAATGATTTAATCATTGCAAGTAGAAAAATAGTCAGGGATACACTTCAGATGAAGTTATTTGAATTGCATAAACAAAAATTTGCAACACTTCCAGTACCGTTATGTTATAGGCCATCGGATACACGAAAACAGAACATCGAAGTTGATATTCCAGGACCAAAATCCGAAGGATTTCAAAGACAGATTCTCGTATTAAATGATATTGTGCTGGTTGATATCAATGTCGTTGAAGATGCATTGCGTGCTAATAAATCCCCATGGACGCTAGGTTATGCAGCAACAATACACTCTTCACAGGGATTGACTATATCGGATACAACTGTTTGGATGGTAGATAATCGCATAGAATGGTCGAATTTAGTCTATCTCGCAGTGTCTAGAGTACGAAAAATAAATCAACTTCGAAGAATTGTCTTCGATGATGAAATCATTGGTGGCGATGATAATGACACCACAATAGATGATATTATTGATAAAAAACTCTCCGGTTACAAACAACAAGACAAAAAAAAACAACGAGAATTTGATATTGATGCTGAATTAATAATTACTCTGAAGCAACAACAGAATAATCACTGCGCGAGTTGCAATTGTATAATGCGTTGGCAGTATTCGGATAAGGATCCTCGCCAATTCACCGTGGACAGAAAAAATAACAATCTCGGTCATGTCAGAAATAATGTGATGTTGACTTGTCTTGAGTGCAATAGACGCAAGGGTGCTAGTTAAGCCCATGCGGTGGTAATTGAGTATCCTCAGGTATCACTTGTAATTGTTGTCTAGTAAAACCCCGTTGAGGGGCAGTTGAATCCAGTTTATAGATTGGAAGTCTACCCGTAGATCGTGTTATACTAGATATCTTATGCGTAGTAACACTCCAAATAGGATCAGTAGCCCTTTTTGTGCCACCCTCAAGCTCTCCTGGTTCGTATAAGTACCTCACAATGACATTACTACCAAGAATTGGTTGGGAAACGCTAAAATCTTTTTGAATTTCCATTTCAGGTATTGACTTCTTTTTAATCGCATTGATAGGTTTCATGTTGATGGTTCTAGTAATCTCGTTATTCAGTGCAGTAATCACAGCTGGTAACCTTTTAACCCATTCACGGGATCTTTTTTCTTGGATGAATTCTTTTGCGTATTGATATCCAAATAACCGCTCAGCAAGGGTTTTATTAAATCGTTCTACAATGGCCTGATCACGATGCAGTGCAGTATGCCCTCGTCTGATAGCGACATTGTGATATTTCATTGTAGATAACACTGCACCCTGAAATTCCTTGCCAGGATCAACTTGTAATAGATTTGGCCAGTGCAGAGGACTCCTTCGATAAATCCTTTCAAATGCAGAAGCCACTTCAGTGGCTGATTTTGTTTTTAACGGTTCTGCTTCTTTGTATCGACTTGCAATATCAACTACGGTTAATGCGTATTTGTAACCACGATCATGTGGCAGAAATAATATATCAGCCTGATGAACTTCATTGGGTCCGGTCACATCAAAATGCGAGAAATTGATTTGTTTAGGCGGTGGTAGATAAATTTGCCATAGTGCCTGTTTGGATAACCAATGAGCCGCAGTGGTTTTTTTCACTTTCGCAGCACTAGCGAGTTTATGGATTGCTGATTTACCCCTCCAGTATCCTCTTGGGGAATAATAAATAGATTCCATGTTGTTATTAATTACCAGCACCTAACATCAATTTACTTTTCATAGCCGATTTTATCAAAAAGGAAGCCAATTTTTCTTTGAAAGATTTATCAGAAATAGCATTTAACGCATGAATTAATTTCACATCTGCTAGATGCCTGTGCTGCATATTACTGCTTTTATAAGATACATCATGAAGGTGACAGGCCTTATCAATAGCGTTTATTGGTTCCTCACCGGGTCGGGGCTGATTTTGATCATTGAGTCTGATATCAAGTCTTGTTCCCGGTCCACAGTAGCTATATCCTGGAAGGTGCTTTTCTCCGGGGTATTTTGCCCATGGAGTTCCAGGGAGTTTTGCTAATTTGGCTGCGATATCACCTCCTCGTTTTTTTTTAAAGGTTCCTTGAGTTCCTTGGGTTTAGAAACAAATCTAAATTTCTTTGTACTACATTGTACGCATTTACCAGAAAGCGCTGATCGGTTATTTTTAGTTGTAATCGTCGTCAAGTCATCTGTGCCAGTACGTTTTTTACACTTCACACAATATAGATCCATAATTTATATATAACGGCATGAATATAATTGATTATTCAGCTACCCGACGACGGGAACCTATTAAACATCATGAAATGTTGCCGAATTCAATTAGAATGATTATAATCGGACCATCTGGAAGCGGAAAGACACAACTGCTACTTAATTTGATAACGAGATGGATGAAATGGAACAAATTGTATTTAATAGCCCCGAGTGTAGACGATCAGCGATGCTATGAAGTGCTAAAGGATTTTAACGAGAAAGCAAAAGAATTTCAAATCGATGAAGATTTTATTGAGTTTATTACTGATATAGAGGAAGCCCCTTCCGTGGAAGACATCGATGGAAGTATTAACAATTTAGTGGTATACGATGATATCATGTTAGATAATCAAAAAAATCCTGCTAGGATATTTTCCCGAGGCAGGCATAAAAACACTGATGTGATCTATGTCACTCAACGGTACACACAAATACCAAAAGTGATCAGAGATAATTGCAATGTGTTGTGTGTATTTAACGGCGTTGATACTCATACGCTACGAAATATTCATCAGACCTGGTGCAGCGGTGATATGAATCATAATCAATTTAGAAATTTCTTTAGTCACGCTCAGTCAAAACCACACGGATTTGTGACAATAAATTTAGCAGACCCTAGGACACGATATCGTATCGGACTTGATAAAATATTCGGTTAACCCAGAACTGAAAGTTCTAGCAGCAGAGGGGGTGAGTGACAACGACGTTGCGACGCGAATGTTTTCAGACAAGGGTCAGAGACTTATTTTTTCGCGAGAAGGGTCTAGTGTTATTTTGGAGGAGGTATAATCAAAAATAAAAACAAAAAATGTTGTAGGATTCACCCTCTCTGCTGCTTAAGAGTTGAAACTGGACACATGACTATAAAGAATACCACAAAAATTAAAATAAAATGAAGAAAAGCAAGCACGTGATGCATATTAAAATAGTGCAGCTATATAAAAATACCAAAATAATTAAAGCTACAAATAAAGTTCAAATGCAAAAAAAAAAAATATAAAAAAAATAAATTTAAAAAAAAATTGACAATTTTCTCTGTGCCTCTTTTGACTTTTCTTGTCCGGATAAAAAGAGACTGTCTTCGACACGGTTGTATCTTTCATACTGAATGTACTGTATTAGTGATAGTTTAATTTCTATCATTTTAAGGCTCCGAGAAAATTTCACAGCCAAGATTTGTATGTCTATGCACTAAAAAAACACGTGACTGTTTTTATTTCGTCGATATAGGGCAAATAAAGTACGATTTCACAATTCTCTATCTTGAATTAAATATTATTTCTGCAAAAAAGCCGGAAAAGAGCACTAATATTCGGGCTTTAACTTTAACAAAAGATTAAAGGAAAGTCATTACATTTAATTAAACCGCAGTTAAAAGAAGACGAAAAAGGAGATATAACAGATACCCTATTTCTGGATGTGGGATCAAATTTACTATGGTAATGTTTTGAATCGATCACCGATCGGAAACTGTTGTCCAAGGCAGATTGTAGGCAGTAAAGAGTTCATCTCGAAGTCATGGGTTTAACAGGATACATTTTTGAATATTTAAGGTTGTTTATTCTTTACCATCAGACGTTGTAAAGATACTTGTAGCTAACATACGAATACCCCGGATCCGTTGAAAATTAAAGATTTTATTTTACAAAGCCACTAAGCGGTTACTTAGAGCAAATTACGAGAGTCGCATTCATGCAAATGATGCAATGAACATAATCATTCGACACCATGATGCCACATTTTCCTCGTAATTTGGCATAGATTTATATAGTAGCAACTTTGCACACAAGTTACATGGCAAACCACAATAAATGACAACGTCGTAATAGCTTAGCGTAATTTCTCAAAACATTCTTGGGAATGGGCACCATAACATTAACAGAGTAGGATGTATGGGATTTCTCACATCATGTAGTCTTGCCTGATATTACTTGCATATATCGCAGCAAAAATGATTATTATTTATAGTTTTAATTTTCTCGTATCTTGATGCTTGCAAATAACTCTATCCTGTTGATTGACTTTTCAACAGTAGCACAGATGAAAAGAATAAAAAAATGTTTAGTAATTTTCGTATCATTTTATACACAGGTGCTGGACGCGAGCTTGATGTGAAATAAAAAAACAATAATCTCAAGGAAAAAAATCATGCAGAGTGATAAAAATACATTAGATTAACCCCATGACAAGGTTCATAACTTCCAAATACTTGGTTCCACCCATGACCCTTGATTTCATTCTGCTATTTCCATATTTAAAAGCACACAACCATTCTATATGGCTTGTTTTATTCCTGAGATATTTTTCTATTCATCAAGCCATCATTGGCTTTTCTATGTTGTACCAAACTGAAGTTACGGCTACCGAAACGTGCAATTTTCGGGAATTTTTCATCTTGGGACAAGTGCGAGCTCATGTGTCAACCAATGAAAGGAGATACATGTACCTTGTATAACCTTTTTAATCAGTCATATTTGAGCCATGTCGTGTGTGCCTATTAGTTTAACTGTTTTGAACTGATTATTTACAAAATATACAGTGAAGTAGAAAATGTCTAATTCTTCCATGGAACAGGATTCCTCAAGTTGAATTGAGTTAATATTAAGTAAAAACTTACTTTTGCATTTACCACTGTTCTGTAATTAAAGAATTCGTGTATCATAGAACCGCAAACATGGTACATGTAGCTCTTTTTACAGTCGTTTTGTTTACATTAGAGAAGTGGACATTATCACCTTCATGGATATAAGTGTTTCATGTCATGAAGTCCAACTTTAATTTCTTAAGTTTCTCTCAGAGGTCAGTCAAAACACATGGTAATGTGGATCAGTGATATTCTTGGCACATGGAGTGTCATAATGAAGCAGCTAGATGTCTCTGAGGAATTGCTTAATAACAGAGCTTTTTGTCATGAAAATAATTTAGATGATTTTAGGTGACTTTGAAATCAATATTCTTACAGTGTAGATGAAAACATTTAACTTATATTCCTTTAAAGATTTGTCAAGTTTATGACTTAATGTTGAAATCCAAATAATGTACATTTGTCGTTTCTATTTTACTAGAAGTTGTATATAGTGCCTTATCTTTCCAATCGGATACAGCTGCTTATAGGTCTTTCAAATTTTAAATGATGTTGCTGTGTGTGGACAAGTTATACCCAAGACTTACATAAATGATACTAACAGCTGTCTCGCTTGGCACTCAGCATTAAGAGAGTAGTGTTAGGACTGGTGCCAGGATAATGGGACTGGGTGGGACATCAAGCTACATGTCTGCGACATGATGCCCCAGTACTAGACATTACGTTATAGTTATTATAAACTGTCACACTGCAGTCATTGTAGCAATATGACTAAAAATTGTTAAAGCTATGTCAAAAATGCGAATCACACACACACACACAAATATTTAAATACAAAGCCCCTAACTGCATCAAATGGGATAGTCACCAGCAACAAAACACAATGGTAAATGATGATGCATACGACCTACACAACCCAAATTTGGTTATGCATGCTTAGCATTTTTAGATTTATATAGTTTACAACCCACCATCAATCCCCAAATAGGGACTATATCATTTTGATGGCTGAAACTATCATATCCGCAGAGAAAAACATGGTCAATAGAATAAATACGGACCTTATAGAAGTATCAATCTGTGTCCTGTGCATGAGCAGATGGACTCTGTTGTCTCATGCATCACGTGCTTCACAGAGTTAGAAGTTCAATACTGTTTTCAATTAGGAAGAGACTCTGCACTTTTACAAACTTGGTCAGATACATTGTCATTAATGTGCCAGTTTGTGTCCATTTTCTGTCCACTATCAGTTTTGCAGCTGTTTTTACTGTTGTTTAGCAATGTGTGACAAAATGGTTAACCTTCTTTGGCAAAATTTAAGATAATTAAATGAAGAATTTTTTGTATAATTATCCTTGCTAATCTTGCAGTGCCATACAGACTTACAATTAATGTCCATATGGTTACACAATCTCAAATTCTGAGGTTACTGTTCATAAACTACTGTATTTATTCTTATAGAATCTGCTGCACTGCCCCAGAGTGTGTATTAGAAGAAATATGGTATTTATTCTGTACTAACTCATATAATGGTGTTAAACTGATCATTTTCCACATTCTAGTCACAAAACTACTTCCACCTTTCATAAGATTTGTTCATGTCTTTTTGATGAACATGAAAAACCCATATAAAATATTGTTTTTATTCTTTCTTCTTCCTTTTTCAGTTTCTTATCCCAGATGGTAACAAGTCTAATTTTAGTATGCATTGGCTTCATACTGCTGTTCACCATCGCTGTTCTTCTTTTACGGTACTGGGTGCACAGACAGTCCAAGCATTTACTGCCTCATTTGAAGGTGAGCCAGAAAGGGGAGACAATTGTGACTGTTGGATTTTTCCATCCCTATTGTAATGCTGGTGGTGGAGGGGAAAGAGTACTATGGATGGCCATCAAGGCTTTACAACAAAGGTAAAACCTGTGAGGACACCTACATTAAACAGAGTAATGTGTGAGTCATCATTGAAAGCAAGTGCTTTAGATTACTCAGTCACCTGGAGTTTCCCTTTACCCTCATTTGCACTTCAGAGACCCCCAGATTTTTAATTTGACCCCCAGTTTGGATACCAAAATTTGTTTTTTTTTCAGTCTGACCCCCATTTTTGACACCAAGGAGAGTTTTGACTCTCAGTCTTGCACCCCTAGGGGAAACACTGCTTTAGTAGATAATATATGCTATTTTATTCATAGATTTTCCTTTTCATTTATTTTATTCAAAGACAGCATTCCCCATTTAATTTCAGTATATATTACCAGCTTTGACATGAAAATTACCAATACAATTCAGTAATAGGAGACAGAACAAATACTGATTTTTAAATGCATGTGAATTAAATCAGAGGATCAAAATAGTCTAAATCTTGAGATTAACAAAACTTCAGTGATACAGTGGACTCTGTATTTTGGGTAGAGTAACTCTCCCTCTCATCCAGATATGACCAGCTGATGGACAGATAGAGACACATAAGAAATCAAATGTTATTATGGTAAAATAAGTTAGTCACCAACTGGTGATTCTCTTTATTAGCAAAATAAATAGTGCATCTATTGAAAATTTACAGAAATATTGTGATCATTCAGTCTTGTAAAACTGCTGCATAACCACAGTTAAAGCATAAGAAGGTTGTTGTTTGTTCTGGTTTTAACACCATTTCCCAGTGTGAGATAAGCAATAAAATGGCAGCTAGTGTAATTGGTGGAGGAAGAACCTGGGAAAATCCTAAAAAGAACAATCAGCTCATGGGAAGATAATTGCATCTTTTTCACATACCTAATCCGACCAATCCTGAGACTTGAATCCATGCAGACAGGTGAGATAGCAGTGATCCATAAAGGTAAGTGACAGACCACTCAGCCACCCATGGCCCCACCTTAAAAAGTAACCGTCAGAATCGAGAACTTTTCGTAAAATTTGTTGACAAGTACTCATCAAGGGCAAATCTCTCAAAACTTTTTTGTGAATACAGCATTTGATTTGGAGGGTTGAATTAGTGCTAATACAAATAACTGATTTTACCATTAAGGTATCCATAACCATCATTCTATTCATGTCAAGTATTTGTTGTGATGTCAGCATAAAATGTTTCCCCTTAGTCGCAGCGGGTTGAATTTCAAACAAATCAGTAAACCATTGCAACCCATTTGACTTATGTCTAGAACTGACCTGCCATAATGGTATAGGGAATGTTATTCTTCTATTATTTACAAAAAAGAAATGCACTTCAGATAGATTTATTTAGATGAATTAAGAATCCATTCATTTCCACTGAAGCAGTAATTGTTGTTTTTCCATAATTTCTGCCTATAACATACTTATGAAAATTAAAACCGTGCAAGATTCTCTGTTTTGAGAAGAATATTCAGTTGGGGAAAGGGGGGTGGTTGTTGGGACATGGCATATCAAAGTCAGCTTCCGTTTTCTTGCTTGATGACAGAAAATTTCACAAACAAGCCAACTATTTTATCTCAATCGCCCCATGCATGCCTCTTGATGAGAGTACAAGCTGTTTGTGTTTTCTTTATCTGAGAAATGCTAAGTTAAGCTGAATTACCAGAATGTGCAATTTCCCCAAATACCTGGGACCAGGCCTCAATTAGATGGATCTAGGAATGTCCCTGTTTGTAAGTATATTGTCTTATCATGGTCATAATTGGTGTTACATTTGAGCTGTTTTAAAATGTAGCCTTTGTCAGACATCAGATTACATTATTTGGTTGATTTACATGACGTTTAATGCTTTGACTTGCATAGTCAACTTTTGACTCGAATACGTCCACTGCTCCAGCAAGAATAAAATATTGCTGTGCTTTCACCTCCGTTTCCTCTCTCCATTAAACTAATATAACCTCCTTAACAAAATAAAATTATATTTAACTTATGCCACTTTTGTCACTGCTTCCTCATTGTATGATGTATACATGTATATGGTTTTGATCCAAGAAGATTAAATTCTTAATTTCATTTTTGGCAGAAAGTCCTTTTCTTGCATAGAAAACAGCACTGTTCCAGAAAAGATCCCCTCCTTCTGCACTCCTTCATTAAAGGAAGCCCACATGCCCTCACATTTGTGAGAAACTCCTAGAAGATACACTGCATTTATCATAGTAGAGTGGTTCTAATCGAGGAGAGAAGTCTGAGAACAAATGTGTTTAATGGTGATTTTGATCTTTAGAACAGAATATAACACAAAAACAAATATTTTCAAAGATTAGGTGCTTGAATTTCCTGTAGATGTTGCTCTTTACAGTGACCATGGTGTAGAATTAATGAAATTATTTTGGCTTATGTCCTCCTGTGTTTGGGACTTGGTATTATTTTTTGTGTTTTTGCTAACAGATGTGGCCAATAAGACAAGGGAGGTAACACATGTCATCCTCTGATATGTGCAATATTATATTAAAACTTAAAGGGGACAAACAGGCAAAACTGAAATTCACACAAACTTTATATATAATTTGTTATATGTATACTGTTCATTTTCTGAAAATTTTTACCTTTCATTCTTACTCGTTAAGAAGAAATTTATTAAAAACCGATCATCTCTCCCAATCTGGCTTGAATAGAATAACACTCTTCCCTCCCCCTGAACAAATAACTGATGTATGTAATGTCATTTGAGACACGGTGTACAAATCAGCATTAATAATAGAACGCACCCCATAGAAAACAAACCCTGGGAGAAGAATCATATATACTAGTTCGGAGATGTCGCCACATGATTGTTAATGCTTTATTTATTGCTGTTTCTCTTAATATCTTTTTAAGTTTTAAAAAAAATTGAAACTTTTCAACTTTCTCATTTCTGTTCTTAAGGAAAATGTTGTATCTGTCCACTTTGCTCTGCTTTTCAAACCATTAGATACATTTTAATTGGAAAAAAAGAGTGGGTGTAAGCATGATGTGACATCTGCAGTTTTATAGAAAGGGCTTCAACCTAATAACCAAAATCATCATGAGATGACTTTATGGCATGGATCTCTATAACCCAAAATCAACTGAATTGGTGCTGACTGTCAATAAGCCAGACAGTTATAGCATCATCTGTAATTTTGATTTTTCATTGAGATTTGTTAACCATTGACGAATGATACTTGAACTCTATCAAAAGCATCATTGACACCTGCACAGGAAATGTGGTCGCTTCTGAGTTCAAATTCGTTTAGTTTATTTCCTCCTTTTTGTTAGTGTTTGTAATTTTATTCTTTCTCAATAAAACAAATTATTTAAAGTTGAAAGAAGTTTACAAAAATATTTCACTATTAAATTGCCGGTGCATAATAATCAAGATTACGTTTTTTTTTATTATATATAACAACACCATGATCACACGTACTAACGGGATTTTGTTACCTTAACTGCATAATTGAACTGCTCGACGTACTTGGGACATAATGTGAAGAACATCTTTAACAACAAATTTAAATGTTACATTTAAATCCTGGACAAAACAGAATAAAATTTAACATGGTCAGAATCAGCTTAGAAGTTTGGAGAATCAGCCAGATATCTGGACCAAATCTGTCAGCAATTTAAACCAAATCAGCCTCGTCCAAGTTTTAGAGTACCTTAATGAATAATGGTAGTATAATATTTGTATCAATCAAGAAAGTTAACAGCAAAATTTGTATAAAATTTTTTATCATGGTTTTCCAGTGTGTTGTTATAAGAATCTAACAAGTTTATATGAACACAGACTTTCAATTAAAAGTTAGTTTTTTTTGTATTATAGACATTACACAAACAAGATGAATGCAGCAAATAATCTAGAAAATTTATTCAACAATGCACTGACACTTAGTTCTTCATTTTTGAACATGTCTCATAAGTGAAATATTTTTCCTTGTTTTTCTTTTTTTTTTTTCATGTCTGACTTTGTTTCAGTTTCCCTTCTGAAACCATCTGGAGTTGCACAGGTATGGAGTTTGCTTCCTTGTACAAGAATGCCAATACCTGATAATAAGATTTGTGTATTCAAATAATGCGGTAATCATCATGTGGCGACATCTTTGTTGCTAACAGTAAAGTTCTAAGGTACTCATTTCTATCTTTTAAATAATTTATTTATTTCAAAGATAAAGATTAAATAGGTTTTCTGGATGACAAGTTTTAGGGTGACTTCTCCATCCATTCTGGGTTGAATTCTGAATATACCACTGATAATGCAGTTAAGCATTCTACGAGTTTTCTGTGCTTGAACGTTTAAATTATGGCGACTGTCAGTGATGACATTGATGTGGATGACATTCCCAAAGTAGAATATTCCATTAATATCCAACCTTACATGATAGATTTGTGTGACAAAGATGAACAGGACTTGTCAGATTCTGACAATTTCAATGATCTTGGGTCATTTAATAAACATTCAAGCTTGAAATGTTGCTAGCACAATCTGGTGTGTAGAGTTGGAATAAAGCCATCTCTTTAATTTGATCGCCCATACAGCTCTCATTTTAGGGTCCTTTAGAAATATATATAAAAAAAAAATAGTTTAGTCTGGAACTGCTATTATTCACACCATTTGGAGCTGTCTTGTTTCTTATTCACACTTCGCTGCACAAACAGAATACGACTCATGTGTTAATCATCTCAAATGACGTCACATCCTATTTGTATGGAAGGGTGCTAACAAATTCATGACAGGTTCTTCCATTTGATCTCTGAATACATGACATTTTTTTTTTATGAAATGTTTGTGCAAATACAATAGATGTATATTAAAAAATATAGTTGGGATAGATTATATACACAAACTACTGAATATCCTTTTATTTACAATAAATTTATGCAGGTGGGGGTTTAGTCATTCACATCCTTTACCTCAAACAATAAATATCAGCAACACCAACATTAAATTCACAGTCAGTACAAAACCTAGGTGTACTAGACAGTACTCTCACATTGTACCAACATGTCATAAACATATGCAAGGCTGCATATCTTGAGCTGAGAAGCAAATATCTTTCAGTTCATGCCACTAAAACACTTGTGTGTTCATTAGTACTTTCAAGACTATTGTAACTCAATTCTGTCTGGTTCATCTAAATATCTACTCCAAAAAAGTCAAAAGTTGAAGCTGCTCAGATCATCCTTAGAGTACCATGATCAGAGCACACCTCCCCCGCTGCTCTGTACTCTACACTGGCTATCCATTTGATCCAGAATCAAACACAAAATTTGTTCTCTGTGCTACGTTTCACTGACAGACTCCATTCCAGCATACCGATATGGCCTCACCCATGTGTATACACCAGCAAGATACTTACCCTCCTCTTATGACAAACGTATACTCATTATTCTCACTATGAAAACAAAGTCATATGGACAATGTTCTTTTGCAAACCAGGGCCCAGCAATATGGAATGAATTGCCCATTGAAATTAGACACAAAGTAATCCCTTTAAAGATTACTCTTAAAACTCACCTTTTACAACTGCAGGAACACACTTAAAGATCTAATAATGTTTCCTACCTTAAATATTTTTTGGTATCTTTTATGGTTTTCAATTTCATGGTGTTTTTTTTTTTGTTTTTTTTTGTAGTCATTATAGATGTTGCAAAGTGAAAAGAGCTTCTAAAGATTAGATATTATACAAAGTCCTCATTATTATTATTATTATGACATTTATTTCATAGATAACAAGAGTACCCAGTTTTTGAAAATTGATAGCATTTGAGATATGAAAAACCCCTAATGATTTTGGGGTCAAAAGATCAAAGGTCATTATCACAGTGAATTTGAGATGTGTTGGTTGTTACATGATATGTGTAGTTCTTTATCATTGACATTGACCAAACTTTGTAACCTGCATTTAGACAGAATGATTCTTTTTCATTCAGATCAAAAGACCACAAAACTATTTAAGTTCTGTACCACATGCATTGACTAATGTTATGTAGATGACCTGCATTTGAGAAAAGGCAGACACCTATTGATTTGACCATTCAGACCGCTTCGGTAGCCTAGTGGTTAGAGCTTCTGCTGCGGAAGCGGGAGGTCGTGGGTTCTATCCCCGGCCGAGTCATACCAATGACTTACAAAAATGTTACTAACAGCTGCATCGCTTGGCGCTCAGCATTAAGAAGTTAGTGTTAGGACTGGTCAGCCTGGTGTCATGATAATGTGACTGCGTAGGACATCATGATACATGTCTTCCGCATGATGCCCCAGTGCTAGACATCACAATAAACTGCCTCACTGTAGACATCATAGCAAACTGACCGAAAAATTGTTAGAGCTACGTAAAAAATCCTAATCAAACAAACAATTTGACCATTTAGAAGCCCAGGTGAGACAAAAGAACATGGTTGCTGGAAAATAACTATTGATTTCTGTTTCAAAAGTATCCAAACAACGAGAAAGGGCCGAGATTAAAAAGAAAACATAATAATAGTAATATTATTTATCATATGGCAGACATCAAATGTGCAGTTTCTACACACAGTCCAAGATATGTCTAAAGATCTTTTCCTATTTCAGTTCCGTGACCTTTTGGGCTTTAAATAAATAGGTTTCTTCCTTGCCCCAAATGCAGTTTGGTATTAGTAGATGGCGAAGAACCTGAGCTGTTTTCAGAAAGATAACGAGACTTACTGGTGGCCAATGTAACACTGCAGATGCCTAAAACTGGTTGAAAACTAAATTGTTGAAATAAGGGTTAACTTATTTCTTTTCTGCTAAGAGATTGTATCTGATATCTAGAGCTTTTAGTGGTTATGTATGCATTTAGTTTCTAGGGTCACAAATTAAGCAGCTCCAAATAAGGCAATTAGTCTTTGGGAATTTAAATGCAAAATTATCAAAACAGGAACATTGGCCATGTGGTTCTTGCAGACCAGTTAATGTAAATAACTAAACCAGCCAATAGTTTTTCTTTGACTAAAAAGAAAGGGATCAAGTTTTAAGTTTGTTTTTTTACAAGGCTGACTATTCAAGAAGAAACTGAAAACAGTTGAACAATAGTCTTTGAAAGATCAGAATATATACTGTAACATTTTCAGCAATGAATAGTAATTATTTTTTAAGTGACAGAATTTCAATATTTGGTACAATAATTCAAAGATATCATTTGTATTTTTTTAAAAACTGGATCTTGTCATTTTTTTGTGATTTCTATACCATTTTTGCACATAATGACTTAGGAAAGGCACACACTTGGCAAATAACAGTTTTCATTGTCTAACTTAATTGAATATCATATCTACTTATCATATCTACTGCAAGTCAGGTCCATTGGCAGACTGCAAAGACCCAGACCTGCTGTTGCATAATACACAGCAAAACAAGGTCCAATCAGTTTCTTAATAGTAATCAATAGAATAAACAACACTTATCCTGATATTTTACAACATTATGTGACAACCAGGCAGGATCCAAGTTTGCAGTTGGTTCCGACTTCTAAGCATGTATATATGGTAATTTATTTATCAAAATGATGCAGTTTTGTTCACTTCTGATTGTGTTGTATTTATCTTTGTTTCAGATATCCACATGTCAAATGCGTAGTATACACTGGAGACACTTATACCTCGGACCAAAATATTTTGGAGAAGGCCAGGCAAAGGTTTAACATTGTTCTCCCAAAACCAGTGGAATTTGTTTTCCTGAAACGGAGACCATGGGTAGAGGCTACGAAGTATCCAATATTCACACTGCTTGGACAGAGTCTTGGCTCCATCGTTCTTGGATTTGAAGCATTGTTGTCATATGTTCCCGATATTTACGTAGATAGTATGGGTTATGCCTTCACAATCCCTCTCTTTCGATATTTTGGTGGTTGTAAAGTGGGTTGCTATGTCCATTATCCTACTATTAGTACAGACATGTTGGAAAGAGTCTCGCAAAGGGAGGCAACCTTTAACAATGCTTCCTTTGTATCCAAAAGTGCATTATTTACAAATATTAAACTAATCTACTACAGACTTTTTGCAGCTTTGTATGGTTTAGCAGGGAAAAGAAGCGATTTTATCATGGTCAATTCTACCTGGACCTTTGGTCATATTAAATCTCTCTGGCAGGCAGGGGACAGAACTGTCATTGTTTATCCACCTTGTGATGTGACTGAGTTCATAAAAATTCCTCTAAATCGTACATCAGAAAACGAATTGCAGAACATTATATCTATTGCTCAATTTAGACCAGAGAAAGACCACCAGCTGCAAATTAAGTCATTTTACGAGTTCTTGATGAAACATAATGCTTTAGAACGGATGCGGTATCGTCTACTCCTGGTAGGAAGTTGTCGAGATCAGAATGACCTAAATAGGGTGGAGCTGTTACAAGCACTTTGTAAGGAACTGAAGATAAAAGACTATGTAGATTTCAAACTGAATGTCAGCTTTCAGGAACTAATGGACCTGATGGCATCCTCAGTAATTGGACTTCACACCATGCTGGATGAACATTTTGGAATAGGTAGGAATGGATATTGTATTTTATTGCACTTAGTCCTTCAATTCTCAATATGTATCTAATATAAAAGATTTAAGAAAATAATTGAGTAATTTTGACAGTAAAATATCACATCAACTGCTCCAGTGGCATTGAGGTTAAAGTATCAGCCTCAGATGCAGGAGGTTGTGGGTTCTTGTTGTTTAGGTTCTGATGTTTAGGCAGATTATTCTTTGACATGCTTATTCTTCCCAATTGACCATAAAAGTTCAGGTCACATAGAAGACTTGAAATAAGGTTTTGCTTCAGTTCTTTTTCATTTGCTTTTATTCCTTAATACCATAATGGATTTTGTTCAAAGACTTGATATGAATCCTTAAAAAGCTAGCAATTTCTTCTGCAACAGGCTTATTTGCCCCATTTGACCATGGAACAAGGTCAGTCATACAAGTTTTTCATTTGTTAACATTTCCAAAATGTTTTTTGATTCTGTTCTTCCTTTTGATCTTGGTAACATCTAATAAAAATCTGCATGCAAATTTTGGCTTATTAAAGGTTTTCCATTTTCTTTTATGTTGTTGACCCATTTTTGAAAGGATGAATTATTTTTATCCTTAAGATGAACCATTCTAAAGCAAAGGCAACACAATCACTCGACCTTTTTTAATTTGGGTCAGGGGTCATTAAAGCAGTATTTTGATTATGGAATTAATGTCCTAGCCGATTTTAACTCTACTGGAGATAGAGCAGAAGAGCTTATGGGATGTTTTGTTTTCCGATGTTTTTCTTCCATCCATTAGAAAAAATATTGTATTATTATTCTACCTAAATTATTTAGAGGACACATTTATCCCATTGTCTTGTTTATAATAAATGAAAATGGTGCTGCTCAAACATCTAGTATGGCTTCCACAGCAGCCATGTTTAATATGTTGCTGTTATTAGTCCTTCTGAATAGATGTTCATATTATCATATGGTTTTGGTTGGTCCTGTATGAAACTGGTGCTTATCTAATATGGTGACCATGACACATCATAAAAGTTCCCCCCCCCTCAAATGGAAAGTTTTCACCACAAGACATTAAGATTTCTTGTTGGCTGTAAATAAAAATGGTTCCACTTGGATATCCAATATGGTTGTCACCTTGAAAATCTTGTTATCACAGTTACTTCTGAATGGAGTAATATTAGGATGGCATTTCACTGACAGATTTATTTCAACAAGTAGTTAGTCCTATAGAAAATGGTACTGGTCTGACATTTAGTATGGCCTCCATTGCAGCTTTGTTTTAAAATATTATCACTTTTCATTATGATTGAAGAGTTATAATGGCAAGGGGTTTTCACCAGACGACTTCTTGTGATGTCTAGATGGTCCTAACAACATGTCCAAACATGCATTATGGTGATATTTATAATGCTAACTTGTGTATCGTAAATCTTAATATCTTACTACAATTCAGACTGACATCCTCTTTGTTTATTAGTTATAGTTTGTTACAGCTGTTGTATGGAATGGTAGCATTTTAGTGAAAAACTTGGGATCTGTGCTTATCTGATGCCCTCGTATCAGTCCATACCACATCACCAGCAGGTTATAGATGAATGTACTCAGCTTAAGACCACAATTACATAATTGTTATAATTGGGAGGTATGCCTGGTTGATGCAATGATGTCATTAATTATATCTCTACAAACTGACCACGTTTTCCTACTAGCCATGTGACCTGATTTGACCAATAAAAATGAAAGGAACTTGTCAAAGGTTTATGCAGAGGGTTGGAGAACATCATCAAAACTCATAATTTCAATACCTTGTAACAAGCTAGCTTGCATTAAACAAATTCATTTTGTTTAGAAATGTCATTATTTTCGGGCTGTTAGACTTGATATTTTTTTAATTTGATTTCAGGTGTTGTGGAACTGATGGCAGCAGGAACGGTAGTGCTTGCTCACAATTCTGGGGGACCCTTGCTGGATATAGTTACTCCCTACAATGGGCACAAGACCGGTTACCTTGCCAACGATGTTAGGTCATATGCTGATGCTATGGAAACCATATTTAAATTATCAGATGAAGACAAATTGAAGATTAGGACTAATGCAAGACAATCAGTAACTAGATTTTCTGAGAGTGAATTTGAACATGGATTTCTAGCTGTGATAGATCCCGCTATTAAAACTGTATCATAATCTCAGTTTAATTTCTTCCAGGAACAGTGCGAGTTTTGAAGTATTAACTAAAGTTTAAGCAAAACATTTGTCCTTTTTTTTTATGCTCTCCTCCCCTATTAAAATAGCTGGTGGTGATCAGTATTGCTTTATCCTTCTTCACAACTTTATGCCACAAAATCTTTTGTCCACGTCCATTATTGCTCTTTCAGATCGATTCGGTTTCATGCTCATAAACGTGCACATGTACCATATATAACTGCCTGTAAGTCAGACCAGCATTATGATCAATAAGCAGGACAAGCAACGTAGACCATGAGCTGTTGACACATTATACAACAAAAGAAGGAGGGTCTGTGTTGATGGTCAGTTTGATCTGACTTACAGACTAGTATATGCAGTACATTTTTAACAACATACCTTGCCAATGTTAATAAGGTAACCTTTTTTAAAAATGGTGGCAGTCAAGGAAGGTGGCCATTTGAATTACTTCTTTAACACATTAACCCCTGGAGGTTTTTGCTATTTTCGCACGAGTAGGAAACACATTTTGTGGACTATTTCTGAATACATCCTTATACATAGACTTTCAAGCAATTTTCCACTAGCCCAGTGCCTAGTTGTGCTAAAAAAAAAAAATTCCATTGGTTAGTTTGCTAGCATTTGAGCAGAAGTAAAACGGGTTGTTGTTTTTTTTTTTTGTTTTTTTTTTTTTTGCTTAACAGACCCATCAATTTCGTATGGAGAAGACTCCTTTATTCAAAATGTCCCCCTTATCCTACTTTTTACACAGGTTCACCTACCTGTCTGTGTGCACTTCAGACAGGTCTGCCTTAGATCTGAAGCTATAAAGTCAAAAATCTGGAAATAAAATCAGATTCCAACCATGGGCGAATTTAGGGGTGGAAAAAAATGTGTCACAAAATTTGGTTTTATTCTCTGTATTTTGAAGTGTAACTAAAATGTCCAGATTATCTGGTATCATTGTAGAGCTAAATCTGTCTACCTTTCTATAATACCATCCACTTTAGTGTATCATGCATGACCTCAACGCTACAGACCTTGGAAGTAGGCTACTACCTCATGCCCCGTAAACTCTGTGCTAGATTTTAATGTGTTAACATTTGGAATTATATTCAGATCGGTGTCACAGAGAGCTGGAGACATCTCCAGTTCTGATTGTGTAATGCAATATATTGCATTGGTCCTGCTGAGAACAAAATATGTAAAACTGATTGTTGCAATACACCTAACATAAGCAAGGTAATTGACATATTACAAGAATGGTAGAGTAGTTGCACATGTTGAATACCTGTCTTGAGAAACCACCTCTTCTGCCAATAAAAAGTAGTCTTTCTTAAAAGGTCTGTGCAAGAGGGCAAGTTATTAAGGTCAAATTTCGACTTTTAAAAGGAAAAATACCATACCCTAACTGACTATTTGTATTTTATAACTTATTTACAATTTTTTTATAAAAATATTTTTTTTTAAAAAACTAATTAAAAAAATATGCAGACCATAAACAATAACATTTTTATTTATGGTTCACTAATGTAGCACTTGTAATGTCTGTGAATGTTAAAATTAGGTAAAAAAATAACACTTTCTTAACCTGGCAATAAATTGTAATCTTGGATATAAAAACAGATGAATATCCTGTCCATAAGATGTAATGTTGGCTAGAATAACAAATGCATATTCTGTCCATAAATTGTAATGTTGGCTAGAATAACATATAAATATCCTGTCCATAAATTGTAATGTTGGATATAAAATCAGATGAATATCCTGTCCATAAGATGTAATGTTGGCTAGTATAACAAATGCATATTCTGTCCATAAATTGTAATGTTGGCTAGAATAACAGATGAATATCTTGTCCATAAATTGTAATGTTGGCTATAATAACAGATGAATATCCTGTCCATATTAAAGATGTAATGTTGGCTAGTATAACAAATGCATATTCTGTCCATAAATTGTAATGTTGGCTAGAATAACATATAAATATTCTGTCCATAAATTGTAATGTTTGCTATAATAACAGATGAATATCCTGTCCATAAGATGTAATGTTGGCTATAATAACAAAAAATATCATGTCTATAAATTGTAATGTTAGCTGTAATAACAGATAAATATCCTCTCCATAAATTGTAATGTTGGCTATAATAACAGATGAATATCCTGTCCATATTAAAGATGTAATGTTGGCTAGTATAACAAATGCATATTCTGTCCATAAATTGTAATGTTGGCTAGAATAACATATAAATATCCTGTCCATAAATTGTAATGTTGGCTATAATAACAGATGAATATCCTGTCCATATTAAAGATGTAATGTTGGCTAGTATAACAAATGCATATTCTGTCCATAAATTGTAATGTTGGCTAGAATAACATATAAATATCCTGTCCATAAATTGTAATGTTGGATATAAAATCAGATGAATATCCTGTCCATAAGATGTAATGTTGGCTAGTATAACAAATGCATATTCTGTCCATAAATTGTAATGTTGGCTAGAATAACAGATGAATATTTTGTCCATAAGATGTAATGTTGGCTAGTATAACAAATGCATATTCTGTCCATAAATTGTAATGTTGGCTAGAATAACATATAAATATCCTGTCCATAAATTGTAATGTTGGATATAAAATCAGATGAATATCCTGTCCATAAGATGTAATGTTGGCTAGTATAACAAATGCATATTCTGTCCATAAATTGTAATGTTGGATATAATAACATAAACAATATCATGTCCATAAATTGTAATGTTGGCTAGAATAACATATAAATATTCTGTCAATAAATTGTAATGTTTGCTATAATAACAGATGAATATCCTGTCCATAAGATGTAATGTTGGCTATAATAACATAAAAAATATCATGTCTGTAAATTGTAATGTTAGCTGTAATAACATATAAATATCCTGTCCATAAATTGTA
Source organism: Unio delphinus (assembly GCA_029339505.1). NCBI lineage: Eukaryota > Metazoa > Mollusca > Bivalvia > Unionida > Unionidae > Unio > Unio delphinus. The sequence goes on along the minus strand of JAQISU010000029.1, from coordinate 2,623,409 downwards.
ATGTTGGCTATAATAACAGATGAATATCCTGTCCATATTAAAGATGTAATGTTGGCTAGTATAACAAATGCATATTCTGTCCATAAATTGTAATGTTGGCTAGAATAACATATAAATATCCTGTCCATAAATTGTAATGTTGGATATAAAATCAGATGAATATCCTGTCCATAAGATGTAATGTTGGCTAGTATAACAAATGCATATTCTGTCCATAAATTGTAATGTTGGCTAGAATAACAGATGAATATTTTGTCCATAAGATGTAATGTTGGCTAGTATAACAAATGCATATTCTGTCCATAAATTGTAATGTTGGCTAGAATAACATATAAATATCCTGTCCATAAATTGTAATGTTGGATATAAAATCAGATGAATATCCTGTCCATAAGATGTAATGTTGGCTAGTATAACAAATGCATATTCTGTCCATAAATTGTAATGTTGGATATAATAACATAAACAATATCATGTCCATAAATTGTAATGTTGGCTAGAATAACATATAAATATTCTGTCAATAAATTGTAATGTTTGCTATAATAACAGATGAATATCCTGTCCATAAGATGTAATGTTGGCTATAATAACATAAAAAATATCATGTCTGTAAATTGTAATGTTAGCTGTAATAACAGATAAATATCCTCTCCATAAATTGTAATGTTGGCTATAATAACAGATGAATATCTTGTCCATAAGATGTAATGTTGGCTAGAATAACAAATGCATATTCTGTCCATAAATTGTAATGTTGGATATAATAACATAAACAATATCCTCTCCATAAATTGTAATGTTGGCTATAATAACAGATGAATATTTTGTCCATAAGATGTAATGTTGGCTAGTATAACAAATGCATATTCTGTCCATAAATTGTAATGTTGGCTAGAATAACATATAAATATCCTGTCCATAAATTGTAATGTTGGATATAAAATCAGATGAATATCCTGTCCATAAGATGTAATGTTGGCTAGTATATAACAAATGCATATTCTGTCCATAAATTGTAATGTTGGATATAATAACATAAACAATATCATGTCCATAAATTGTAATGTTTGCTGTAATAACATATAAATATTCTGTCCATAAATTGTAATGTTGGATATAAAAACAGATGAATATCCTGTCCATAAGATGTAATGTTGGCTAGTATAACAAATGCATATTCTGTCCATAAATTGTAATGTTGGCTAGAATAACATATAAATATCCTGTCCATAAATTGTAATGTTGGATATAAAAACAGATGAATATCCTGTCCATAAGATGTAATGTTGGCTAGAATAACAAATGCATATTCTGTCCATAAATTGTAATGTTGGCTAGAATAACATATAAATATCCTGTCCATAAATTGTAATGTTTGCTGTAATAACATATAAATATTCTGTCCATAAATTGTAATGTTTGCTATAATAACAGATGAATATCCTGTCCATAAGATGTAATGTTGGCTATAATAACATAAAAAATATCATGTCTATAAATTGTAATGTTAGCTGTAATAACAGATAAATATCCTCTCCATAAATTGTAATGTTGGCTATAATAACAGAAGCATATTATGTCCATAAATTGTAATGTTGGCTATAATAACAAATAAATATCATATCCATAAATTGTAATGTTGGCTATAATAACAGAAGCACATTCTGTCCATAAATTGTAATGTTGCTTCAAATAACAAGTTGTTGTAGGAATTAACACCATTTTTCTGCACAAGATAGTATATACATGGAAGCCAGTATTAATGGTGGAGGAAGAACCTGGGAAAACCCCGGAAATAACTACCGTCCAATGAAAAGCTACATGCAAGCATTCTCACATACACACATTGGCCAAATCTGAGACTTGGACCAACACAGAGATGAGATGGCATTGATTTGTAACGGAGATTGCTTTAAACCATATGGTCTCTCAGGCCCCTTCAAATAAGAAGTAAATAGTAAATATCCTGTCCATAAACTGTAATGTTGGCTTTGGTGCATCGTAATAAATTTTAACCCAAGACCCACCTCACATAAATAATGGATCAACTGGATAAATACAAGTTTATGTTGTGGGTTTAGCACCATTTTCAGCACACAATATGCAATATGTGGTGGCCAGTATAAGGGTCGAGGAAGGACCAGAGAAAAACCCGGAAATAACCACTGATCCCGAAAAGCTACTGGCAAGCTTTCTCACATACCCAGAAATAAAGAGATAAATAAAAGATGCATAAAGATTAACAGCTGCAGTGTATCCCTTAGGGGTGTAATGTTGAGGGTACTGGTAAAAACCCTGTTACCCAAACTGGGGGTCAAATGAAACGTCATGATCGAGAATGTACTGACAAATTTTCATCTGACCCTGAATATTTTCAGCTCATCACATTCTCTCTCTCTCTCTCTCTCTCTCTCTCGAAAAATTACATATTAAAAAAAATGCCCAATAATCAAATGCAGTGTACACTCAGAGAGATCAATTAATTGCCCCTTTACTTTTTAGTTGTACTTATAAAAGCCTCCATCAAATTTTGGTAGGAAAATTATAAATCAAAACATTACATACAGCCAGTGGGGGCCCCGAGTGGCCGAGTGGTCTAAAGCGCTGTCCGTTACGGACCACTGCCATCTCACCTCTGTCTGCGTGGGTTCGAGTCTAAGATTCAGCTAATGTAGTTAAGTGAGAAAGCTTGCCAGTAGCTTCTCGTGGGTCGGTGGTTCTTTCCGGGGTTTTTCCGGTTTCTTCCTCCACCACTAATACTGGCCGCCATGTATAGCCTATATATTGTGCTGAAAAATGGCGTTAAACCATAAAAAAAAAAAAAAAAAAAAAACATACAGCCAGTACAAACCCCACCCCACCCCACCAAAAAAACCCAACTTAAATGTGTACTTTCATAAATCTTATTTTACTTCTCCCAAAAACAGATTTATCCAAACATCATAGAGGCTAACTGATTATCTTTGTTTTAGCAAGTTACACTTCAGTTTTTAAGTCTTTCTCTTATTGCAGCAAAGTTACAAACCAACAAACTTTTCCTTTTATGACAGGGTCTAAGAATTTTAAAAAATCTGCCCTTGTTCTTTCACAACAAAGGAATTTTTGCAGTCATCACAATTATGTGAGCAAATCAAACGGGTAATTTCAATGGATGTACAATACAATTTTCTTTAAAGATAACACTCCACAGTTCCTTGGCTTTTTCTGTTTCTTATACTTTCTTGAAAGGTGATCCAGAGTGTATGTTATTTTAATATGAAATCTCATTTCTAATCATCAAGGTTCATTTGTATGGATGACGTGTTGCTGAAACTGATGGAAATTGCTCTGGAGCTCACAAGATATGGGGAAGCTACTCTATCACAACTTTGCTTATGCTCGGAGTATACACGATGCCATCCCTGGTCCCATGCATTGGAAATTGAGCAAGTCCTGATTACATTACATCAAAAATACTGCAACAAAAAGTGTGTTGGTCCCGATGTGCCTAACAGATGCACAAATTTATGTAAAGGGAAATGCTGAACTGACGAAATTATATACTCCAGCATTTTTAGCATTGTATGCAGGTTTTAATAGCACGACGAGCAATAAGGCATCAAAGAATAGGAAATTGTACAATAAATATATAATTAATTTATCTAGAAAATGCCAAACATTTGTGTATAATAACTCCCAATGCACTATAATTATAGCAGGATGAAAAAATATCTCCGACGTTCTCTGTGTTGGGTGCATTTTCAAAAGAGGTAAATATAAACCTTTGCTCTAAGCATATTGATGGTTTTCCTCTTTAAAGATGGAATAGTTAAGCATAAATTAATAATAGGGATTTTGATGGCAATGGTGCCAAAGTCTGGTATAAGGTCTGTGGTTTATGTAAAGGAAAACAGTAACTAGACTGGTTTTTTTCCTTAAGAGGTGGTGAGGAAATTGGAACTTCATTAACAGATCAGCTTCACTTTTTGTTTCATTTATAAGAGATTATGTATTATTTAAATTTGGACGTGCAAGATGAATTCTTTCAAAGGCCAGTAGGAAGAAAGTTTAGAAGAAAAAAACTTATCTTATCCCATTCTAAACAGAACAAGGGAGGTAACTTCAAATCAAGTTAAATGTGTTTTCAAGACGTTTTGACTTCTAGCTGCTGTACAAGTAGAAAAAAAAACCAAACATGTTTTAACATTTGAAATGTCAACACATTTTCTATTTTATGGAAATTGTTTTATTTTTTAATGCTGGCAAACCCATGTTGACTATCCAAAAAAGCCAAATTGAACTTGGTGGGCATATTCAAATGAAAAATAATTTCCAGGGCATCAGCCTGTGTGTCATAGCGGAAGCCAATTTTGCCATGGAGTGCAACCCATGATTAAGCTCCAGTGAAAAAATACAGCACTGTAGAGAATAATTTTCTCATGCAAACAAATCTAGGCCAATTTTAAGTACCTGTGTATGTACTATCTAACAAAAGCATCTATGGGTATGCTAGTATGTACTACTGGCAACAATATCCTTGTAAATTATTTAGTCACACACACACACAAGATGAGGGCTACAGTTCTTCATATATTTGTTATTTGTGTTTTCTAATTGGATGTGACTGATGCATGAATTTTCTAACTGGGTTCTTAATGCTTTTGAAGGTCTTTGACAAATTGGGAAAAATGAGCATTTTCAAAGCCTTAAAAATTTAGGAAATGGAGCAGTTTACCCTGATATCTTTTAAAGTCTGTGAAAATTGAAATAAACCCAAACATTTAATTTCTTTCCAGGATAATCAAATAAAATTGTCCAAGATTGTTAGATCTGGATGTAGTCAAGTTTTCCTGGTTTATTTCTTTTGAAATTAGAAAATTAATTATAGTTTGAATTTCATCATTAAACTGTATTGTTGTTGTAGGGTTTAACACCATTTTTCAGCACATGATAGGCATGACATGGCAGCCAGTATTAATGGTGGAGGAAGAACCTGGGAAACCCACATGAAGAGCTGGCAAGCTTTCTCACATTTCCCACGCAGACAGGTGAGATGGCAGTGATCCATAACGGAGAGCGCTTTAGACCCCTTGGCCACTCGGGGGCCCCATAAACATTTTATTTCTCATTTAATATAAAGTATATAAAAAAATAGGTCTTGGAAATCTGTTTGTGGTCTTTGAAAGTTTGGGACTGTACTAATCCCCTGGAGAGCTGGCAAAAGACAGTGCTCTATTTTACAATGTTTACATGAATTCGACTTTTACCAACTGCAGCACAGTAACTAAACTTCATTTCCTCCATCTTTTTTGCACCTCCTTCTGATTTTAAAAACAAAAGGTATCAAGGATATAAAAACGTACAAAACTTAAGTTGACACTGCTGGTTTTAATATTTTAATATAAAAAATGCCTTCGTTTAATGTACTTCAAAATTTCAATGAGAGATTGAGCAACAAGCACAAGCTTATATTGAGCTCTCCTCAAGAACAATATTTATTGTAACAATGTGGCTGGAATGAAAAAGAAGACACAATATTGCAAACACTGAAACATGCTAATGGAGGTTCTAAAGTGACCAGTTCTAAAGACAATACTGCAATAATGTCAGTACCTAATAAGTGTTTTCATTTTGTTGTACGCTTGCAAATTTACCAATAAGGAAACAAACAGGAAATTATATGGGACTTATGGAGTGGGGGAGGATAGATAATGGACTTTTAACTTTAGTTTGGGTGGTATATGCTTATACAGGAGATATAACAGTTTAATGCAAGGACATCATTAATGATAAGGAAAAACTTTTTGACGTAATTATGTACATGTACTTATCGACCGCCTTGAACATCTTGTTGATCTCGTCCAATTGGAAGGGGTTACCCATTAATAATTACATTATATTGGTGATATGGGGCAATATTTCTATTCTGTTCCTATTAGTGATATGGACAATATTTCTATTCTGTTCCTATTAGTGATATGGACAATATTCCTATTCTGTTCCTATTAGTGATATGGACAATATTCCTATTCTGTTCCTATTAGTGATATGGGGCAATATTCCTATTCTGTTCCTATTAGTGATATGGACAATATTCCTATTCTGTTCTTATTAGTGATATGGACAATATTCCTATTCTGTTCCTATTAGTGATATGGGGCAATATTCCTATTCTGTTCCTATTAGTGATATGGGGCAATATTCCTATTGTTAGGTTAATATCGCTGATATGAAACAATATTCTTATTGGTGATATGGGGTAATATTCCTATTGTTTGGTTCTTATCTGTGATATGAGGTAATATTCCTATTGTTCATCTCTTATTGATAATACGGTGTAATATTCCTATTGTTTAGTTTTTATCTGTGATATGGGGTAATATTTCTATTGTTTGGTTCTTATCTGTGATATGGGGTAATATTCCTATTGTTCGGTTCTTATCTGTGATATGGGGTAATATTTCTATTGTTTGGTTCTTATCTGTGATATGGGGTAATATTCCTATTGTTCGGTTCTTATCTGTGATATGGGGCAATATTCATATTGTTTGTTTTTTTATTGGTGATACAGGGTAATATTCCTATTGTTTGGTTCTTATATGTGATATGGGGTAATATTCCTATTGTTTTTTATTGGTGATACAGGGTAATATTCCTATTATTTGGTTCTTATCTGTGATATGGGGTAATATTCCTATTGTTTGGTTTTTATATGTGATATGGGGTAATATACCTATTGTTTGGTTTCTTATCTGTGATATGGGATAATATTCCTATTGTTTGGTTCTTATCTGTGATATGGGATAATATTCCTATTGTTTGGTTCTTATATGTGATATGGGGTAATATTCCTAGTTTTTTATTGGTGATACAGGGTAATAATCCTATTGTTTGGTTCTTATCTGTGATATGGGGTAATATTACTATTGTTTGTTTCTTATTGGTGATTCAGGGTAATATTCCTATTGTTTGGTTCTTATCTGTGATATGGGGCAATATTCCTATTGTTTGTTTTTTATATGTGATATGGGGTAATATTCCTATTGTTTGTTTCTTATTGGTGATATGGGGTAATATTAGTATTGTTTCTTATTGGTGATATGGGGTAATATTCCTATTGTTTGGTTTTTATATGTGATACGGGGTAATATTCCTATTGTTTGGTTTTTATCTGTGATATGGGGTAATATTCCTATTGTTCGGTTCTTATCTGTGATATGGTGCAACATTTCTATTGTTTGGTTCTTATCTGTGATATGGGGTAATATTACTATTGTTTGTTTCTTATTGGTGATACAGGGTAATATTCCTATTGTTTGGTTCTTATCTGTGATATGGGGCAATATTCCTATTGTTTGGTTTTTATATGTGATATAGGGTAATATTCCTATTGTTTGTTTCTTCTTGGCGATATGGGGTTATATTCCTATTGTTTGGTTTTTATATGTGATATGGGGTTATATTCCTATTGTTTCTTCTTGGCGATATGGGGGTAATATTCCTATTGTTTGGTTTTTATATGTGATATGGGGTAATATTACTATTGTTTGTTTCTTATTGGTGATACAGGGTAATATTCCTATTGTTTGGTTCTTTTCTGTGGTATGGGGTAATATTCCTATTGTTTGGTTCTTATATGTGATATGGGGTAATATTCCTATTGTTTTTTATTGGTGATACAGGGTAATATTCCTATTGTTTCATTCTTATTGGTGATATGGGGTAATATTCCTCTTGTTTGGTTTCTGGAGAGTAGTCTCATTATTGTACATTCTAAGAGAAAATGTTTTGTGGATTCTCGTTCACTGCAAGAGCATCTGTTTCTAGTTGGTTTTTGAAAATATCATCGTTTAATAACTACTGCCAAGTCAAAGTCTTTAATGCTTTATTCGGACAATTCCTTTTCTTTGAAAGTAATAAATTGTGACTTGTCCTCAATTCTTATTTAGGTGTGATTTAAGAGTGCAACAGAGGGTTGTTTTGAACTCCACATGGAAAGACTCCATTCTGCAACAGACTTTGATAAAAATTTAACTTTGGTATAGATTTGTCCTGCTCTGGAGTCAAACTGATGGTCAAGGATTGTAAATGATGCTGCGTTTCTGTTGGAAGTCTCATCAGCAGAACCATCATTATCACATATGAGCTTGTTTCTTAAGTTGTAGCAGTCCCAATATCAGTAAAATCCTTCCAGATTCTGACAATTTCTCCACAATGTCAAAAGACAGTCTCCAAAGGTGAATGTATGAAAGGTTGCCATGGTAGCAAAATAGTTATAAATGAAATGCAAATATTTTTTTATATTTGAATTTTGAAAGTAGTCATTTATCTTTGCAGTGTGAATACTTAGTAAATTTCTGCACTAATGATAAATAAAAAGCTGATGATATTATATCATCATCTTTTTATAGTCATTTCAAGAAACATGAACTTGTCACATTAGAAAGTCTTAGCTGTTAACTGACTTAACTAGCAGATTCATGGCCTTCCAAAAGTCATACATCCTTGGACACGTTTTTTAAAAGAAAACCGAATATCAATTGCATATCCATGAATATACCATTCACAACAGTCTATGCACAGAGGACACTCGACTACCACTGGACTGCACACATCTACCATACATGTGCACATTGTCCAGCTTTTTCTTGGAACTCACAATCATAAAGGTTTACACCTTTCTTCATATTTCTCATTCGTGGATAATACTCTTTGCCTTGCTACAGTGGTTTATCGGAAATGAAGATCACAAATGCATGGGCTGCCAAGTACCAGTTCTTTCATGTCATGTAACATAAGAATACAATTAAAAAGAGATAGCTGCTTTGCAACGAATACCAACAACTACCAGAAGATGGTCTTAACTACTGGTTGAGTTCTTGATTAGGTTCATTGGCTTTTTTGGAATTGTGAATCACAAGCAAATGCATGGATTACCACATGTCTGTTTGTTTTTCCACATTGCTCTTAATTCAATGGGTAGTAATTCAGGTATGGAATACATGTTTGGTTCACAAGATCTGTCACATTTCCATAGTTTATCATGTAAAAATGTTGGTCCTATAGCTGCCAACCAAATGCCAAGTGAAACATCCTCACCTTGGTATGTTTTCAGATGTTGGGAGTTTTGTGCAATCCAATGATGAAGGTCCTGTGATACTATATTTCCTGATCCACATGCAAACCGAGGATACACTGAACTGAAGTACTCCCTTTCTGCCCACTTGCCATAATGTTCCACATACCAGTCGTCACGGAAACTTCCCCACCACAGTTTGTTGTTTTGAATTTCTTTGTTTTTCTGCATAAAAGAATAAATCCTTTCCAGGTCTATGAAGCAGTCGTCATCAGTTTTCAATACATAATCTGCTCTGATTGATGAAAAAATTATTTGGTGAAAATATAGAAGTTTCGTTGGCAGATTTCTGTATACATCAGTCACATTTACAAACAAAATGTCACCAAACATTTCTGTCTCTCTTTGCAGGTCTTCTGTGATTTTTTTTTCTTTTAAGATCCATTCCTGAGCTGAACTTGTTTGTTTTTTGACATAAGTTGATAACTGTTCCTTTTCATGTACTGACATGGTGAATGATGGAAGGAACAATTTTGTCTCCTTGTTGGGGTTCCTATGTTCCTGAACGGTAACGATTCCCCCCAAATCACTAAATGTACTTGAATGTTGACCTCCGCTGCTTTCCTGAGTCAGGAAATTTGTACTGTCGTGATAAATAACTCTAATGGTACCTTCAAAATCCTTTGGTAGCAAGAAAGGTTGGACTGACATGTATCTGTATCCGGTATCCATCACCCCTTCATTCTCAAGTGAAAATTCCACTTCCGTCATATTTTCCTCTCTGTAATCATCATGTAAAAGCACATAAATTGGTCCATGCACCAGTGAAATTGATGCTAATAATCCAAGTTTGTTGATTATAACAGGATGTCTCACCATGAATGAAATTCTGTCAACCATCATCAGTGATGAATAATTGCTGTTCTCCTGAACTTGTACCATATTTATGTCATCTGTTTGATCTGGAATGCTGACAATCCACTTCTCACACCCATACTTGGAAATTCTGTTATCTGGATGAATATCACAACCAGTTTCACCAACTACAAAGTGGACTTGGATCCTGTTGGACAGGTGTGCATTCTCTGTAACAGTCCTCATCCATGTTTCTCTAATGGCCTGTCGAGCTTCAAAATGATCCCGAGCAGAAAGAACACCCACCACAAGTTCCACTTCTGGAAGGGTATCAGGTTCAATAACCTTTTGAATAATATTTTTGCATATTTCGAATCTATATTTGGTGATTAAAACCGCTATGAATCCAACGGTTGCAGCATAATACATGAAATACATCTCTATCCGCTTCTTCTCACAAGGGCTCGAGTCATTGCTTACAATTTTTAAGTATCCGTGACGCGTGTTGTATATAATTATAATACAAGCGAGTGCACTTTTTATTTCTCGCGCTACCTATTTATTAATCAACGCTTTTTCAAGCTACGTTTCGCGCGGCGTCATAAATTTGGTACCCATTTTTAGCTCAAGCATTCGACTTTGTATCTCTATCCAAATTTTGGTTTATTCTCGTACCTTTATGGAATGTCATACTTTTTCCCCCACGCTACTGCTCTACATGGCCATGATTGCGCCGCCATATTTATGCACGTGTTATTCCGCTGAGGACATACTAGGATGCACTAAGAGGCTCTAACTGATCAAATGTGGGCACTATGAACATAGTTAAGGATTAAATTACCCCAAAAACATAAATGGTACCTCGATAAATTGATAGTGTTAACACGAGTCGAAACGGATGAAACGTATTTTGAATATCAGGAAAGACAACTCTGTCAGTGCTATGCTCTTGGAGTAAACGTATGTTTACTGTTCTGTTAATACAAGATTAGCATTCATCATAATCATCAACAGCAGGAGCATCGTCACGTCCATATGCAGCAGCAGTAAAACATGACATGGACTATGCTAAAATGTTGTAAATGACTACTGCATCGTAAGTGCCTACTGTACCGTGATGGTGGATAGACATTTAACGTATAAATTGCATGTCGGATAGACCGGTCGCGACGCGTGTATACATTTCATCTGAATATATATATATATATATATATATATATATATATATATATATATATATATATATATATATATATATATATATATATATGCTTTTGGACTGGGCCAGCGTCGGGTTTGACGAAATCGCCATTTATGGTTGCTGATGCTTAAAGTCACCCTCCACCAAAAACATATCCATCATTGTTACTGCTTATTTAACTATATATTTACTGTAAATAAACATATATTTTTTTCCATTTGAATTTTATCGTCTTGATTTCAGAAAGTAATAATTTCACTTTAATGAAACGAACTATCCTAATTTTTCTTCTCAGTAGTTCTACTTTTAGAACTTTCTGTCTTACTTTCACACTATCCAATATCGTCGGACACTTTGGAGTCCAGTGGAATTTAACATGGACTGAATGGGAAATGAACAGAGGGATTGGGCCATATCAATAGGGCAGTGACGTTAAAAATGGGGATATTAAAATTGGCGTCAAACGGAATTTAACAAGGGAATGTCACATAGCTCTAGGTCAATGATAATTGAATATTGGTGGCGTCATGAGGTTTATAGGGTCAGAACTATTAATTATAGGGTGAAATGTATTTGTAGGGACAAAGGGTTGATAGGGACAAACATGGACATACAGAAACAAACAAATACACATATAAATACACAGAAAAGAGGACAGCGATGTTCCAAAGAAATGCTCACAGATAGAATAAAGATTCCAATAAGTAAAGGCTATTGTATAGGTACAACACATTTATTCAATTATAGACATGTGTTCACAGTCCTGTGCATGGGTCTAAGCACTATCCATTTAATACATAAACATTTGGACATGAAACAAACATATTTACACGTTTCTTGGTATTTGTAAACTAATTTTTAAAATTAAAGTTCGTGCCTTTTTAAAAATAAAAAAACTTTATATATAAGGTATTTATATTTCATAAAATAATGCCATTTTCTTTCATGCTACATTAATTGTTCAATTTTTAAGAAAAGCTAAAAAAAAAAAAAAAAATAACAAATAACCAAATAGGACAAAGTTGATGTTTGTTTATATATCCGCCACACACGTTGTTTAAAATCTTGTCATCTACTAGTTGTGTCCTTACATTTACCACCAAGTACCTTCTTTCATTCGTAAATATGTTATGTCCATAGTATCAAGTACACTTATTGGTAAGCCGATTAAGTGCAGTCATTGTCTTCTTCTCAAGGTGGTTCAACGTATGCCATATGAATGGTCACTTTTCCATCAGTGATATCAAATTTTTTCTCTCATCGTCTGCACGTTTTCAATAGCACTCAAAAGTGTGGAAGAAGTTAATTCTTCCAGTGTACTAAACCAGAGACATACAGGAGAGTTCAAACTGTCGTGATGCATAGATAGGCATAAATGACCTCGATCTTTGACTTGGCACTGACGTTTGAGTTCCCTATACAGAGAGTCAAATGAGTCCGTAATGAAACCTGTTGCTTCCTCGGCTGGAATGTCAGACGCAAAGTATCTTAATTTCACTGTGTATGTGTAAGTTATCGCTGTCCGAGTCATTTAGATGCTAAAATACTCATTTAGGTCTAAATAATCCTTTTCCTTCTTGGATCGACATTGCTGTGACTCTATGGAGGTGGTGAAAGCAGCGCCGGATTAAGCACCGTGGAGGCCCATAGGCAGTCAAACTTTTGGGGCCCCAGACCCACGGTCACGGTCTCATGGGGGCCCCTGATGGGGCCCATTAAAGTCGCGGGGCCCATAGGCAGTTGCCTACTCTGCCTAATGGGTAATCCGGGACTGGGTGAAAGAGGCCAAGAATGTTTGTCACTTCTCTATTTTCATCTGCGTAGAGCGATTTCCACTTTCTCGTCGCTTGCCCTCGCAATGAAGTGTCGTTCTTGAAAGTCGTTCCCTTTTTGTACTGGGGGATAACAGCGAGTCCACAAGGTAAAGAATTGTGGTCTAGAAGTTAGACTGGTTGCACATATTTTTCCATGGCGTTAGTAAATGAACATCTAAGATGTGAAACTGCATTGGTGACGAGATCGTGAGGCACATCATTGTACTTTAGTTTCTCATTGGATTTGAGTCTCTCACTCGGTTCTTGCTGTGTTGAAGTCATCCTTCATGTTGGTGGCTATCGTTTCGGAAGCATATTGTTATATCAGTGTGTGCGTAAGGTAAAGTGAAGTGGTTGGGAAGTCACACTTGGTTCTGGGACACGATTTGATACACTTTTTCCAAATGGCAGCTGACAATTTGGTATGTGTGTGTAAACATACAATAGCGTGCGGTTCGTAGGTGGTCACTTTAAAGTTTCCATCCTATCCAGACTGCAAAGCTTCTTCTACTAAGGTCGTCGTTTGAGAGCTTATGAAAGCCAGGGTGTTTTAAGGCATATATTGTTGGCGGTACACTAAATAACACGGTTTGGCGATGGTGCTGGCTTGTTTTTAAAGGATTGATCACTCCGTGGTTCTTAAACAGTTCTCGAAAATGTCCACATCAACGCCTTAAAATGTCGGAAAGACAATGCCTTAACATTTCTTTCTGAAAGTCAAAGGGGTCCTAGGCATGAGTGTGGTACTAAGCGTAAAACGTATCTCGTTGATCCGTGCGCATGTTGTCGTATTAGTGAGCCTAAGTTAAATGGGGCAGAATCACGTGTTGATTGGTTTCGGTATTGAAAAAGTGCTGGAAATAGTTTTTGACCATTTCTATCATTTCAAACGTTTTCGGCATTCGGCTCAATTGCATAGCCAAGTAACTCATTACATCTTTAAACTGCGCTCTGCCCACTTGCATGGAAATGATTTTGGCTCCATTCAAAGCGACTTTAGGACGTTCGGTTCTTTTGTCCGTACAGTATCTGAAAAGAAACTGTCCATCGTATCCCGAGAAAGTGTGAGCCATAACCGTGGCATTGTGATGACAGTCTCCGTAACATTCGATTTCCTCTTAGCTCCACGTCTAGTCGATGGGGTCTAGGAGCCATCAGACGAAATTGGCCAGCGTGTTAAGTTCTTGTCGACCTGTTTCTCCCCCCCCCACACACACACACACACGCACACACGTTTTCCAGGAATCTTGCTGCAGTGACGGAAATGACTAAACATAGGATTTTGGATGCACTTCTCATATGCTCGACGAGCCACGCAGAATGTGAATACCGGTCTCGTGCATGCATTTGAAAACGATAAATATGAAATGGTCTTTATTCTGGTCATCTTCTTGTTGGGGTTGTAATGTAACATTCGTGTTCAAAGTCCACGATTAGGCGACAAATGTGACATCGGTTCGGTTCTGGACAAACGTTTAACTTGGCACTTTTGGTACGTATACCTTGTCCACAAGTAAAGCACAATCATTTTTCTGCTCTGAACCTTACGTCTTCAGATGTTGGTAACAAGTTGATAAAGGTGCACTGACAAACAGAGTAATGCACTCGTTCTTGTCATTCATCAAGACAGGGTTTAGAGTCAGAACATCCGTCACATTTCGATCTACAATGCTTGTGCTGCTCTCGATTGTTGTAGCCATAGTTATATTTCTCACAGTAATTTCCGTATCCCATGAATGCAGTGATACTGGTAATGGTATCAACATATTTATCGTGATGATAGACGTGAATGTATTTTTCATCTTTGAAATTTTTGCCTCGAAACAACAGACGTCCAAGCACTTCTGAGAGTGAACTTTCAAGGTGTGGCGTGGAGATAAGACGTCTTGCAGTTTTTACATTTAAAGAATGCCACAGGGTGTGTCTTTGGACAGGATAGCTTGTTGTTAGAGGAGTTCTGCTTCTCTTTGTTGTTTGGCTCCTTTCGTTTGTTGAATAGTTTTTCAGGCTCTTTTTCATTCTACCGGGTCGTTCATGTCGGCATACGTTCGTCTGACGACGATGGCACGGGGTCATCGCGTCTTGTCTTGATGTTTGTTAATTTGGACAAGGCTCTCTTTGATGTTGCAAAGGCCATCCCCCAATAACACCTTTTTGTGGCCTGTCCCTAGGGGAAGAGATACGTGGGTCATGAACAGTGTCGCTTTTCCATCGGTGATGTAAAACTTGCCGTTGGATTGTTGCACGTGTTGAATTTTGTCGATGACTTTTGAAGGTGTCAATTCTAATGGGCTGCTAAACTAGATACAAATTGGGTACTTCATACTGTCGTGATGACTGGAAAGTCTCAAGATCGACCTCTTGGCTTCACATTGTAGTTTCAGTGTGGTTAACAAAGAATCCCATAGATCGGTGATTAATTATTTTGCTTTCTTCAGCGATACGCAGGACTTAAAATCTTTGTCCGCCATTATCAACAGTTATCAAACTTTGTGCATGTCCTGCATTTGGAGTAAGGAAGAACTCTAGTGTCAAGGTCACTGTGACTGAGAAATGAGCTCGTGCTTTTGCACAGTCACTCCGGCTGTATTTACCAACCATGTGGATCGCTTGCATTTGGGAAAAGAAATAATCATATTGATATTGGGATCAAAAACCAATATTAACGTGACTGAAAGAAGAAATATGTTTGTTTCTTGATATTACACTGAAATCTCTAATGACAGTAGTTACAAGTTATGTTGGTGGCTTGAACATGAGATAAGAAAGAACATTGATTTTTGCATCAGAAGGTGAAAAATCAAGGTCATTGTGGCCAAAAGTATGGAAACGGTTTCTGGACAGTAACATTAGTTCTACATCACATACCTGGAAGAACCTGTAGTTAGTTGTTAGGACATCAGACATGTACTCCAATAAGCTTTGGGTTCAGTACCTGCTCTAAAAGTCAGGGTCAATGCGATTGAAAGAAAGGATGTTTACGCACATTTTCACTAATCATAATAGGGGATTATTAGAATTGGGCAAAAAATTCATGGCACTCTTGTCTTTGCCTGTCTTTGTTTTGTTTGACATCATACTTAATTTAATTCGCATTATTTCGTCACTATTATGCTGATTTGCTGTTAATCCCGATACACATATACGTATACATACATACAATATTCTTTGGTATTATAAAATGAAGTTCTAGTATCAAACGATACCTTTCTTGTTCACAATGGCTTGCCATACTGATTCCTTAGATCCAAAAATTATTCGGCTTATCACATGTACAGATTATACCATGTACAGATTTAATGCATTTTACGAATTTTCAGCATATTTGCAAATTATTGTCCTCCCAGCAATTGTATAGGTATTTGATTGGAGAATATCCACTGTTTACGATACAGTAATTCTCACAAGGTGTACGGTAATTTTTGTTTTTCGATTTATATGAAAACACTATGTAACACAATTTATGTTCCTGGGTAGGAAGTAATATTTCGTAATTCCTTCTGCCTAAAATGTATTTTTGAAAAATGGCTATTATTCCCCACAAACTGCTTTTGTGAACAGGATGGTGATATTTTGAAATTGAACTATTTCATATGAGAAAACGGGCGAATTTGCTTATTTTCGGTCACATAAAGATATATATATATATATATATATATATATATATATATATATATATATATATATATATATATATATATATATATACAGCCCCAAAATGTAGAACCCCATCATGTTCTCGTTATAATGTCCTTGGTAGCGGCGTTGAAAGTCCAGTATATCCTGGTGGAAGCGCTCGCCTGGCTCCTCCGAGTACGCTCCCATGTTCTCCTTGAATTTATCAAGAAGAGCATTAAGGATATGGACTATGAGGGACAACCTCAAGCTCATTGTACCGTAGTTCTTCATCAGAGTCTCAACTAGCTCCATATTCTCCTCGGCCTTGTGATTGTCCAGGAAGACCCGAACCACTGAGTCAGAGCTTTCTCCATACTAGTGAGCTTATTAGGTAATTCATTGCTCTCCATTATCTTTTTGATGTGTTCCGACGAAGACACCAGCTTTGACTTTTGCCTCAGACAGCTTAGTGAAAAGGTCTTGAAGGTATTTGACGGTTGCCCACTCCTAATCTAGAACTGTAACATATTGTTTCATAAGGCCCAATTTGACGTGCAGTGGTGGCATCAGCACCTTCTGGGGTCTACCAGTGGCTCACACTTGATGACGTTCTTCCCCACAGAGAACTCGGCGTTTGTGGTCAGTCCCGCCTGTGTTAGTGCGTCTTGGTGTCCTGCTGTCCCAAAGGCAAATATAGCTGGGAAACTTGGTAAAACCGCATTGGAGACCATCAGGAATGCCACTATTTTGAAGTCTCTGATGAGTTCCAAGCCGTAATCATCATATTTCAAGGCCTTCCATCAAGGCCTTCAATCAAGGTCTTGATGTTGTTGTAATTCTCTTTGAGGTGCACCGATTGAGCCAGGGGAAGAGACAGGTACGTGTTCTCTTTATGTATCAGCAAGGCTTTCATGCTTCTGGATGAGATGTACATGAAGAGACGCCATTCATTCTGGTTAGAGGTGATTCCGATTGTCTCAAACCGACTGGTCATATTGTGGCAGAAGTAGGGCCCATCTTGACGGGTGAAGAAGCTGGAATAAATTTGATGACGCTTCGTCTGATCTGCGACTTGTACACTTTCACCCAACAAGTTCCACTATTTGAGCATACACGTCAAAAACATTGGACTTGGTGAAATGAAGATCTCCGATCATGTCGTTGAGGTCCTTTCGATTGCTGTAGTATGGGTTTCTCTCCTCAGCTCCACCTCTGAAATTGTCATCTGAATCTACAACGTTGTCACGGAATTGTAAAAATCTTTTTATTTATTAAATACACGTTTGCCCATATATTATTTCCCATTTTAAATATCATATTGACCCGTACACCTTTCCAATAACATGGGAAATATAAATGGTCAAAAGAGAATTTAAAGTGAAACATTATGGGGTGAACAATCTGGGGGTGGGGGTAAACATGCCATGTTTTGTAACCAAGACCACACATCACAGCATCAACACGCCATGTGTAGTGACCACTTCAGCACATTACAGTTCAACATGACATGTGTGAGATATTGGTCATTACAAAAAGTGGCATAATGTGGAGTGAAGGATAGTATATTAATAAGCGTCGATCACTGCACAAGTGTTCAATAGTATATTTGAAGTTATTGGTCAGCACGGTGGTGGGATAATGTGGGGAAATGAGAGTAGATCGCCAGCTGTTTGACTCTCTGCAGGACATGTTGGATAGTATATGTGGGGTATTGATCACTACACATGGCGTGTTGGAGGTATCATATGGAGTGTTGCATGGTGGATGACTGGGTATTGATGACAAGACGGTATGCTGACAGTATAATGCGGGCTGTCGGATAGTACGAAGCAGGACGTTTTTTCACGGGCCGGTTTGGCTCTGGCCACTTTGGCGCTGAGCAATTGTTATTCCTGTTGAGAGGTAACCTTACATTAGTGGAGCAGGTATGGACGACATTGATTAGCTCAGCGATCAAAGAGATGTAGTGTGTAAGTGAAATATAAAGTGAAAAATAAAAGTAAAATTATTTCAATGATCAGCCTGTGTGTTATTATAATAACTTTAACTAAAACTGTAAGTGAAACATAAAAGTGAAAATTTCTTGATTTGTTCATGTTATTCAAACAGCAACATAGCTAAAAGGTCTGAAAGCAAAGCTGATTGTTCAGTAATTATTGTGTTTAATCCATTACGAAATTATAAGCCAGTCCACGTTGATATTCTTTAATGTTTCTTGATCTGTGGCTCTCCACAATTCTCTTGATTCGTGCGTCCATGTCGATGTATTTCTTGCGCTTCACAGGCGAATGAATTCCTCATAAAATTGGTCGTGACCCTTCTGAACGATTCGTAGTCCATCGATGAATTTCCAAAGGGTAGAGTGCTTCATCCCAAATTCGGCCTGTAATTTTCGATGAGCAGCTTCATATATATAGAAGTTGGTTTCAGCCTGAATGGCTAAATCGTTAATCCTTTGCATATACTTCTTTTACCTTATCATAGCTTTCATTTTCAAATATGAAGAACACGTTAGACATCAAAAGGATAAATTGTTAATCCTGACGTGGTCATGACTCACAGGACAATATACCAATAGAGTCAATTCTCTTAAGCGTCCTACTTATATTGTTATTTCTTAATCCTTTTGTAAATGTCGACATGGCCTCTAATTATCTTAAGGATAATGTGTCATTTTTTTATGTTAATCCTCTTGTTGGTGCCAAAACGGCCTGTTCCAAAACGACCCATGCCAAAACATTCAAGCGCCAAAACGGTCACGCCAAACCGGCCGGCGCCAAAACGTCACGGACCGTGGATATTAGATGATCCGTTAGGGCCCTTTGTGTTAATCTAAGGGCGCCAAGAAAAGTATCATTTGACTCCCATGTGTTCCCTATTAGTGCTCTCCTTTCTAAGGGACCCATTGAGCTCACCATGTCTGTTTTAAAAGGTAATCGGATTAGACCAAACGCTTTTTGAACATATGCAGCAAGGGCAATTGTTTTATTACGTGCCGGTAGCAACTAATCCCGACTAGATATAGGCGAGAGTATGTTGGTATGTCTTTTTAGAATATCCGTCATTTTCACAGATTTCAATCCATTTTGATTATGCGTCTTGAAGTAGTCTACATCAACATAGAGGTATATGGGATGTCTCATTGAAGAGCTTTTGCCACGAGTCCTTAGATGAAAATATTGGTATACGATGCTGCCGTCATAGTACACATTGATGTTCATTTCATTTGTAGCAAGTGTTGGTTATTGAATACAAAACTGTTAAAATTAAGAACACATGTTACATGTTTGACCAATTAGTACGTAAGAGGAAGGGGATCAGACCGACCATCTCATGCTTCCTTGCTAGCTGTGATACCTTCCTAGTGTGATGCTGTTTTAGTGTCTAAGGAACATAATACATCCATAATGACGAGGAAAGTCTTGAATGGTTAGATTTCAGTATTTACTGAGACAGTCCTTAGTTTCTTCGACATGTGAATCCCGGGTTTTCACTAAAGACCGAATGTAATAATCAAGAATTCAGAAGTATTACGGTTGGATGGTTCTTTTTGGAAATGTTATGTGCTTCTTAGGGTTCTCCTTCTTTCTGTATTTTAGTAAGTAAAATTCCCTGGTTTGGGGTCAGTGGTAGGAGGTAAGTCAGTGTTTTGTCATAATGTAACCTGCATTATGCATGTCTTGGAATGTCTGACTTTACTCTCGCATGATCTGCTATTGTTTGGGTCATGACAGCTTCTCATAAAGTCTCTCATCTGAAACTTGTATGTACGCCTACGCGATATAATCAGACGTATTTTTGACAAAAAAGCATTATATCTTCTCCGATGCCTTGATAATAATATCTTTCATCACGCTTTTCTTCAGCGACTGTCTTTCCTGTATTGTTAAATTCTTCATTTGGGAAAGCTTGGTTCGTGCCAGTTATTATCATTATCCAACGTGAACAAAAATGCAGCTTGAGCTGTAACTTTGCTGGGGGAGTGGGGGGGGGGGGGGGGCATGCCACTTTTGGAGAGGAATATGTAAGGCTCATTTTCACTGATACTGGATTCTTCATCATTGTCACTGAAACTTTCAATGAGAGTCAATCTACGTTCAAAACGTGCGAAGTCTTCTTTCAATTCCAGTACATTTTACGTTTTGGGTAGGATACAAATGGTGTTAAAGGCAGATTAGTATGTATTGGCAGCGAGTGCACGGCAAAACATTGGAATTGACAAAAAACTGGCACAATTATACACGATACAAGGTAATTTTATTAATCTTTTTTTTACTAATGATGTAAAATATGCACACAATAGCCCCCTCACACACAATACATACTGAATCGGTCTATCTTATGTAGTCGAAACATCGCGAGATGGCGTGACCTAATATAATACACAATGAGTTAAACAAGATTAACTTGCTGAAACACATAAAGACATCACCTATAGGGTATACATGTATTGTACATATCACTATATATAAAGCACAATTTTCATCTTGAAAAGATGCATAGTAATTACATTATTAACAGCGCCGGATTAAGCACCGTGGAGGCCCATAGGCAGTCAAACTTTTGGGGCCCCAGACCCACGGTCACGGTCTCATGGGGGCCCCTGATGGGGCCCATAACAGTCGCGGGGCCCATAGGCAGTTGCCTACTCTGCCTAATGGGTAATCCGAGACTGATTATTAATTTAATAGGAAACTAAGGTAATGTTCTATGTACGTTCAAAACATTAATCCCCATGGCTTCAACCCAATTTAATTAAACCAAATACCAGCTGATTCCACATTAAGCCACGTTCCATACATGGTCGTTGATTATTTGTTTCTCGATTAATGTTACTCTTCGACGATTTTTATTCCGCTACATGGACAAAACGAAAGTCCTTGATTAATAAAAAAAAAAAATTGTGAGCATGGCGTTAAAACGCCCTACACAATTTCCTTCAAACGACATCAAACATTTTGAATTCCCGATGTTCACTAAAATTGTAATTATACATGAATGTATGATTGTTATTAAGTTGCTTTAGAAAAGAGAAATTCGAAGTCTTAAAACATAGAGGTGAAGTCAACTAAAATATAAAACTGTTATATTAAGTGGAAGAAATATATAGTGAAAATGTTTCTTTTCATTCATTTGAAATGTAATTAAGAAACAAATGATGACAAAGCAAATTGGCTTCTTCCATACCCGAGTAAAAGAATAAGCAAACAATTAACTTTGACATTTAACCTTCCACGAACCTGATCTGTTCCATCCCTATTCAGACTGTCAAATTTATCACTGTCATCCCATGCATAATTGTGGAAAATGTACATGATCTAAGCACGCACCTAACTAAAATGACTGATTCCATGTGCTAAAAAAAGTCAGTCAAAATATGTCTAAAGTACACTGTCTTTAACTGTTATCGAAATAGAGAAAAGGAACTCGCCATCTGCATTGCTAGTCGCATGACTACACAAATCTCGCAACCTACAGGTCAATGACATCTGAGGTCCAATAGTCACAGATGTCATCAATAAGCCAAATCCAATTATCTTTATAGAAAAAAAAACGAAAGAACATAAATTTCTCAAAATATTTATTCTGAAATCAACCACCAGAAATCTTACACCGTCGCAGCAATTTGGAGAAACTAGATTAACTCAGCAGAGAGCGCATGTTAATGCGGTAGTCACATGATACCAACAAAAGCTCTGTAATTGATAAATCTGGTTTTCTCCACCTTTCTGCACAGGTGCTCGACGCGAGCTTGATGTGACATAAAAAAAATCAATAATCTAAAGGGAAAAAATCATGCAGAATGATAAAAATACCTTAGATTACCCCCATTACCCATTGTGACATAGGACCTTCTCTATCATACTATATAAAAAGAGAAGGTTCGTAACTTCCAAATACTTGGTACCACTTAAATTTTTTAAAAATGCACATTTTAAAATAGGAAATACGGCTTTTTCTGGGGAGAGGGAGCAGAGCTTTGTGAAAGTCGGCACAAATCGCGTGACGTCATTCATGGATATCCCTTTAGCGTCACTCGACTTGAACATAAAAAGAGAAGATAGTATCTCACTTACCCGTGTACTAACGCATGCATTAACATATTTTAAATTTTAACAATCTCGTGGCGTAATATCTCCTAACTATTGGAATGTTACTTGATTTTATTTTGCACTTGTCAAAATTGACAGATGGATGCCTTCTATAAAGTTATACAACCAAGCTAAAGGGCCCAGTAGTGATATTGCTCTCGGTAATTTATTTTTCACCGCCAGTGAATGTTTTAAGGTCAAATTTAAAATGAATAGATCGGTTCTATAATGGCAGTAATACAACACGGTATTTAATATTGCACTTGCTAGTCATGTCAATTCATGTTTGTACTGTGAAAATAAATTAGCATTGATAAGATTTTAAACGTCCATTCTATTTCGAGATCGAAACTTGTACATTTAAATTGGCACAGGGTTGAGCGATAAAAGCCTCAAAAGTGGTGCATAATGATAAAGAATTAAACGTTGACAATAAAACGCGTTTTCAAATTCACCATTTTATTAAAATTAGCATATGGTAATGCTGCTTGAGTTTGCAGTACAGTTTAAAAGCTTTATTATTCAAACAGTAATTCATCAAATAACAGGATTAAAAAGGTGCAGTTTTTGACCCGTCCTTTTCCTTTGAAATTTTACCGTCACTTTTTATTAATGTGTATCCAACTTTACATGCAAAACTGCCGTGTGCTTAAACACTCGCTTTCTCAATACTCATTATGACAAATTCAGGCACTTTTGTGTCTTCCCCCCGCCTCCGTTGACTTGTTTCTTTATTAACAGCGCGTATTTACGTAAGTATTAAAAATGGTGACTATGAACAACATTTTTCTCAATACTGCGATGATTTCCAATATCGGTGGTTCTTTTAGTCTTTTTTATTTCTTCAGATTTGAAATGTAGTCTCACAAATTTACCCTTTAATTTATGAATTCAAATGACAGCATGAAATTTTAACCTCCATTTCCTACAAGAAAGGTGAAAATTCTGTTTATTTTGTCAAACAATGATTGGAATTAGCTTTTTGTTTCATAAAAATACACTCAAGTATTGTTGCATGTTCAGCAATTTAACTTTCCCACGATATGAGACAAATACTAATAATTAAAACTAATTAAGCATATCACTTTTCTTTCATGCTTCTAAAGCATTATTTGCTTCCGGAAAAAAGTTGATGTAAGAGATTATACACGAGTTTCGGTTAATTGTAGTTTTGCTAAAACAATAATGACTTAATGCTGTATGATTTGTTGTTGTGTAATATAATGCATTATTCAACGAGTCTCGTAAATTAATATACATCGACCAAACAAACAAAAATAAAAACATACATACATACATACATACATACATACATACATACATACATACATACATACATACATACATACATACATGTGTGTGGAGAGAGAGGGGTGGGTGTTTATCCTCGGTACACTCCCCAGCACATAACTGGTTCGAGTTGATTGAGGAACACCGACTGTTAGCCAATAGTGTGTATGATATTGCTTTTGTACTCCCTGTCCACCCATGAGTGTAGATATGGTGTATATAGAAACACACACACACATACACACACACACGTGTGATTGATTAGTGACATCACAATGTTATCTCACACTTCAAGTTGATATGCCACACAATGGCATACCATATTTATGAGGTGACGTCATGACTGCAGATTATAATTGGCTTGATTTGGAGTTTTACGGCATAGCACCACAAGTAAGATATTTTGTGTCGAGACACTAGAATTAGATGTACTTCGCAAGGACACACGATGGTAGCCGACACGGACTGATTCGGATATAGGATAGAATACGAACGTGATAGAATAGGAATGGTATGTGCTAGCTGACTGTTGATTAAACTTGATTATTTGTAGAATTTTAACATCATTGGAAGTTTAAGATAGTTCAGCTTTGCCTTTTGGAGTGTTTTCTGATAATTATTTGTGCTTGTCATGCCCGTGTTTTGGTTTGTCTTTTGCACTTGGATTATGTGTACCATTTTTTATTTGTCCTAGTACAGCAGCAACAAAAAAATCATTCGAATTGCGTAAATTATACTTTAATCAATCTTAAATCCGTTTTGAGCTCACGCTAATAAATCTCTCTCTCTCTCTCTCACTCTCTCTCTCTCTCTCTCTCTCTCTCTCTCTCTCTCTCTCTCTCTCTCTCTCTCTCTCTCTCTCTCTCTCTCAATAACAGGCTTTAAACTTTAGCATAAGTTCATTTTATTTATTTTTTTCTAAACATGTTTCAATTTACAAATTCATTAGATAGTTCCTGGAGTATTATTGGTTCTTCTTTCCAGACGTTAGTTTTCCCCTTAAGTATATCATTTATGGCACGCATAAAACGTAATTGACATACAATTGCCTTAGTCGATTATTAACCAACTGCGTGAAAACATCAATAATTGGGCCTATTGTATACGATTTCTGACAGCTCTTCATATGCTTTTCAGTACCTGTCCCAAAGATCTGACTACAATATCAGGCGTCCAAGGTTGATATAATAATTTATCTGGCGGATAGAAATACTGGTTGTGTAGGTATTCAATACACAAGTCACTTATTTCGCTGATCAATCCGTCTCTATGTAATAGAGCGGCATTTGTGTATTCAAGAGAGAGAGAGAGAGGAGTGAACATTATCGTTTGTACGATGGATTTATTCACAGGTATGTACTTGTATCGTTTACATTTTTTAAGTATTTGGTGTCATTGTCTTTTCATGAATCCAAACTACTTTATTATGTACTTACTCAGAAAAGTATGTTAATCCTTGTGATGTATTACAATATTGCCAAGTTAAAAAAAACGGCAGCTATTTATCCGAGGAAATTTTGTATCGCCAGTAGTAACGGTTAAACTGGGCATTTGACAAGGTGAAGTTACGGAGTTAAAGAGTAAATGGGTTATGTTTGTGGTATCAGTGATAATTTACATCTAAAGGATGTCGATAATTCTATATCGAAGTCAACACTTGTTACAACTAGGCACTCATATAAAATCACATCAGTACTAAAGGATATCGATAATTCTATATATCGAAGTCAACACTTGTTACAACTAGGCACTTGTATAAAATCACATCAGTACTAAAGGATATCGATAATTCTATATCGAAGTCAACACTTGTTACAACTAGGCACTCTTATAAAAATCACATCAGTACTAAAGGATATCGATAATTCTATATATCGAAGTCAACACTTGTTACAACTAGGCACTTGTATAAAATCACATCAGTACTAAAGGATATCGATAATTCTATATCGAAGTCAACGCTTGTTACAACTAGGCACTCTTATAAAAATCACATCGGTACTAAAGGATATCGATAATTCTATATATCGAAGTCAACACTTGTTACAACTAGGCACTCTTATAAAAATCACATCGGTACTAATTTAATACCTTTTACTTTACCATTTTCATCAGGTTACCACTTTAAGAAAGTATTAAATTCTATTTGATTTCTGCCAACAGATTGGTTTGGTATACTTCTTGAACTCAGAGCGGTATTGTGATTACAGATACCAATTCCTCTTTACAATTCTGCCACAGGTAATTTTGGAGATGGGTTTACTGGATTTGTTGTTGTAGGGTTTAACGTCATTTTTCAGCACATGATAGGCTATTCATGGCGGCCAGTATTATTGGTGGAGAATGAACCCGGGAAAACCCCCGGAAAGAACCACCGACCCACGAGAAGCTACTGGCAAGCTTTTTCACATAACTTCATTAGCCGAATCTTAGACTCGAACCCATGCAGACAGAGGTGAGATGGCAGTGGTCCGTAACGGAGAGCGCTTTAGACCACTCGGCCACTCGGGGCCCCTTTATTGGATTTATTAAGTTATATTTTACAATAGATACTCTTGTACATATACTTGCGCGCGTAGCACATAGACTCAACACACACACACACACACACACACACACACACACACACACACACGTATAAGGCACTAGCCTTAGACATTTAATAGGTGTATTTTTAAAAATATTTTTTATCTAATGTTCTCTGATTATCTAAACTACAAACTTTCTTCAACAAAATATAATATTATTGTCCGAAAACTTCTTTAAGCAAATGTGTTAGTAAATTAAAAAAATAATGGCAAAACATAACTGTAATAATCGAGAAAAGATTAACATGAAAAATACGTATGACCTTCCCTGTTATATTCCGTTCTTACTATGTACAACTCTTAAGTGACACGGCAACTGTGGATATAAATTTCCTAAGTACTGTATCTTATTGAGTTGATTGACCTATATATAGGCAAGGTTATGTACCTATAGATCACTTATTATTGATGGTTTTGACGAACTCTATTAAACAGATTATTGACTTGTACACAAATAGGTGAGTCATTAGCGAATACACTTGCACGCTTTTCAATACCTAGTCTGCACATCATTATACTTAATTTTTTATCCAGTGAAAACGGTAAGTCGATACAAGTTTTCATTCAATTTTATTCCTTAGACTCGAAAATGGTTGTGTTAGGGAGAGGTTTGAGAATCACCGTCTTTGACGTCTAACAATAAACCAACTAACGTTTGTTACAATACATAAGATTATTTTTAAAAAAAATTAAATGTATCAAATATTGACATTCGCGTGTTAGGATGAATCCAGATATTGAAGAAAAGACGATTTTCAATCCATCTGTTCATCTTTTATTCATGTCCTTCCTTCCTTCCATCTATCAATTCACCGATCGATCCATCGATACATACATGCATGCATGCATGCATGCATGCATGCATGCATGCATACATACATACATACATACATACATACATACATACATACATACATACATACATACATACATACATACATGCATGCATGCATGCTATTAGACCCCAACCCCAGCATTTAATACTTTCTTTTCCATCTCAAACACTGTAATTCTTGTATAATCTTGTCGACTTACAGAAAAATATTTAACTGTGACGATCAACAGTATATTCCATATCAGTCCACCGAATAATTTACCTTGGATAACCGTGTTTATATGGGGTTTAAAGCGATTATTTTTCTTTAGCACACAAATTACTTTAAAACTCGATGACCGTGTTTGGTAATGCACTTTCCTTGGAATAGATCGGAAATTAGGCTCTTGATGGATATTGTACTTTGTGAATAATCCTGATTTCGCACTCCACTCGATGCACCAATCGATGCTGTACTACTGAAACACCGGTTATACCGCGGTATGGTATATAGTGCACTTTTGTGCAAATGAAAAACTTGGATTATTTGTGATGCATTGTGCGTGAATTTGTTTGCATTAAATCTCTCTCTCTCTCTCTCTCTCTCTCTCTCTCTCTCTCTCTCTCTCTCTCTCTCTCTCTCTCTCTCTCTCTCTCTCTCTCACACCGTGCACAGATACTATATAAAATAGAGATGTTCATTCACTGCTCACAAAATATATTGCTTTAGCCACAAAATCGTAATAATTTTACCATTTACAGATTATTAATAATATAGAGTTGTTCATACACTGCTAAGACGGCATTTTCAATCCACAAAATCGTAAAAATTCGTGTAATTATCACCGTATTTATCAATAAAAGGTCATCATCTTTGATATGCAGAGAACGTCAAACATGGTCAAATAATACAAGGCAAAATGATTTTTGAACTCTCATAAAAATAGTCAATCAAATCTAACAGGATTTGGGCGCCTCGTAGTAAATGGTAAATACAGTGGTTGTCTATCAAACCCTGTAGTTAGTTAATATCAGATGATTATTATCAAAGTTACAAATTGAATTATAAAATATTCATGTAAGCATACGTCGTTGACACACATCCTTCAATTAATTCATTGATCCTGGTATATATATGTATGTCAGTACATGTATACACCCAGCCACCGATATGTTGGTATATTTCATCTTGTCCTGCGTATGCACGACTCAATCGACTAAGATCTCTTAAATGTATTTATTTATTTATTTATTTATTTATTTATTTATTTATTTATTTGACTCCATGTAAATGGTAAATAAGGACATTTACATATAATACAGTCCGTTTGGCTTAGAAATGTCCTGACTGAATCCTGATAATTTGAAAATAACGTAGTTTTCGTGTGGTGGAAAACTAGCAGCCAGTAACTACAGTACCAGTGGCCTGAGAATCACTGACTGACTGGATTTTGGTGGATGAACTTGCCAAACCCTGGATCAGACAAGCTTTATATCAATCAATGGTCACGTCTACCCGTACCTTCAATTTATAAGTGCCTTGCAGGTAGACATTTCAGTTATTTGTCCATTCGTGACTTACATTTTATGGATATTATCTCCTGTCAGTATTTAAATCCAGGATATTTTACTCCCCAGTCAACATGTTACCAGTCCATAGGGCTCACAGCTAATGGCTTCCTAGTAAAACAGACATGTCACCCAGGCGACAACTGCTTGTCATAGCTTGCAATTACATGTATATCACACCAAAACAGTAATTTGACTTTTGTATTGGGACATATGCAATTTTGAGACGATCCTAACAGGCCACTTCCGCAGCCATGAATATGTCTGGGTTTGTTGTGTTCAAATTGAAGAATAAAATCAATGTTCACCAAGAAAAACAAAATAGGTTGCTGACTGGGTGGTCCATGTCGCTTATTTAATTTGTTTTGTGATCGAAATCTAGCATGTTATCTGGTAACTAGGGCAACACCAAGGTAAACTCGTGACCGGTGCCCCAAACAATATGCAAATCAACTTCTATTAAATTCACTTAAATTTTTAACTGCATTGGATCAAACTTCACATTCTTCTTTTCAATTCAGTTTAGCTCATAGCTCAAAGATAATCAATTTATAATCTTACAAATTCAGTTGTAATGGAAAAATATACCGATTGCCGATTCTGATCTCGAAATCATAATTCGGATAATAAGTTTTGTCCTGCAACAGTTTTCTGTGCTTCGTTTTATTTATTTGATCGTTTATTGGTGTATGCCATTGCAGAGGCGTAGCTAATAGGGGGAGGGCAGGGGTACATATGTGCCCGGGCGCCAAGGTACAGGGGCGCCAAAATGAGGCTTGCAACGTTGCATTATAATAAGTAAACAAGGGTAATAAATCGGTCACAAGATCGCTGGGGCGCCAATTTTATAGTTCGTCCCCGGGCGCAAAATACCATCGCTACGCCTCTGTGCCATTGTACATGTACATGTTATTACCAGACAGACCGCTTATAACTAAATCGTTAATATCAGCATAAATCTATGCACCGTGTTCATGTTGAGTGATACCGTATGCAATAATATCAAATAGGGTTGTTTATGTTTAGATAGAGAAAACATAAAAAGAAAATTGTCTGTTTTGTTTCTGTTTGTTTCTTGGAAACTTAAGACATTACAGGCTATATTGGAACTAAGTTCTTTTCCAAGGATTCGATGAAGTAGCTGACCCAGGCTGGCCTGGGAAGGTATCGAACCCGCGACCCTATAGGATTACGTGTCAGGCACTGTATCAAATGAGCCACGGTGAGTCCTAGAAGAAAACGGAGAAGAAGAAGATGGTGATGATGATGATGATGATGATGATGATGATGATGATGATGATGATTATGCATCAAATGTTTTAAATTAGATTCATATATTCCCTCTTTTCCCTTCCCAATGATTAAAGATTGTATAATCAAAATAATTTAATTACCAAAATATATACTTACATAACGTGTCTACGTTCATTTTATCCTCACGTAACATGCTTGAGAAAAAAGTTAACGTTTTATTACAACCATCTCTTACATGATTATACGATTTTCACCTTTACAGTTATAAGTTTCCTCGTCTCCTTCCCCCTTTTCTCCCCCCCCCCCCCCATCCCCCATGGTTTCCTAAAAAGACAAATGGGCCTAGTCATAATAGCAATGACGTCACATTTACGTGTGTGGAGTGGCCATGGGTACAAAAGCGATAATACGTTGGCAGAGGTCAATGAGTATCACTTACACGATGAAAAAGTTATATCCTGTTTTTACAAAGACGGTATGAAGAAAAGGTGTAGTTGCTGTTATTTGAAAAGAATGCCTGTCTTATCCATGCTTATGAAATAAACAAGGTTTAAATGTAAACAAGTGAGGGTCGATATGATTTGATGGGAACGGTTGGGATAGATACAAGTATATGGAGAAAATCACACACACACACACACACACACACACACACACACACACACACACACACACACATATATATATATATATATATATATATATATATATATATATATATATATATATATATATATATATATATATATACACTCGCTAGCACAAAAATTTGAAAATGTCGACCAACGTGAATTCTGGAAGCATGTTTAACAACATACCACGACAACTTCCAATAAATTACCAATTTGCATTCATGGGAACCATGGTCAGAATAATATATACAACATGTGGAGAGATCATTTTGAAGACTTACTCAATAGTGAGGCTTGAGGGTTTCTTTTTAATGAATTATTTATATACATATTTAGAAAGTTATTAATTTAACTTATGGGATACTCATTTGTTGACGAAAAAACTACAGTTACATTGTGGATGCAATTGAGCTTCTTTTCGTTTTTTCGTTTACGTAGTGACCGTGGTCTGCATTAAATTGATTTTTCAAACAAATACACTAATTGCTATATTAAAAGTTTACTAAAAGGACAAAAGTTCCTTTCGGAATAACTTTGTCCTGTTGTTCCCTCCGTTTTTCAGAAATTTCTTCTTGGTTTTTTGTTTTGTTATTTTTTATATGAATAAGGTTATTACTCTTTTAAAGAGTTTCCAAAGAAGGATGGAGTAAATATCACTAGAACAAATTTATATGGAATTCCATTTTAAAAAAAAATTATTATGGCGGAATGTCTGTAATATTCTAATTAGGCAAGAATGAAATTTGCATAGTGTAAAGGTAATGGGGGGGGTGTGTGTGAAAAAAGATCTAAATGAAACAAAGCGGTCCATTTTTTTCCCTCTGAATTCTGAGGCGTTGAAACCATTGACTAATGTAAATTAAAATGATAATGAAGAGCACAAATTGCCAGTTCATAACTTCACATGGAAAAGGTACGACGAAGATAAAAGTTATTTTGATGTATATAAAAAACGGGCCTGACGTCAGTTTAAAATAGTCACCATTTGGATAGTATGTTAGTATGTAACATGAAAGGCTGTTTATGCTGCAATTGAGATCGGGTGGAATATCGTTCGGCCATTTCCGTCAGGTTGGAAAGTAACTTCGGAAAAAGTTGTAAGAATATATATATATATATCAATTTGACGTGTTTGGCGATACGCAGCGCATTACAGATGAAACGACAAAAAAGGTCGATAATATTCCGAATGGGACTCTGACTCCTTCCGCTGCTATGATGTTTTTTACTTGTTGACAAAAGTAGTTCAGACTATAAATTTCAATGACGACAAATTACAGCCGGTGTTTTGAAAATAGTAAAGCAATCGGGCTAAGTGCTTGGAACTAATTTGTTGCTCTTAACATGGAGAGTTGGTCTCAGAGGTGGGCGGCGTAGGGATAATATCCAAAATTTCATCGTAAATAAAATGCAAAAAAATCAAATTAGAAAAGACAAAACATAATAAGATAGGCTTAAAAACGACCGCATCTTTACAGTTTTCAGAATAGGAAAACTGGTACAACATGCATCTTCTTTTTTTTATCACTACTAGGTTCTCATCAAATACCTTCATCGCGACAAAAACAGGACCAACTACCAACTTTAATGGCCAATCACGCTTGTTGCCTATTTCTACGTTCACTCGTTTTCTGATGTTCTCCGTCGTTTCATCATAGACGACATTATTCGTGGGCTTAAATAATTTCTTTAATTATTCGTGAATTGAATTTTTTTTTTTTTTTTTTTTTTTGATCACATGGCGATTTCTAACGCTATCTAGACCAAGATCTAGTGAATGACAGAATGCATCTTATCCTTCAGGTTTGGAATTAGCTTTGGAATGTCGAAGCTGCCAACACCTAGCTTTTTTTTTTTTTGAGATGTAATATATGTGTATATTACATGGCGTCGTCAATAGTGCTATTTTGTGGAGCGAGAGAGGTAGCCTAGATCAAGTTCTATAATGTAGACCGTGTCATCATTATTCCGCAATGCTTTCCAGTAAACTGGCCCGACGGTCTCCAAGAAAATTTAGCAACATGGCGTTTTTGTGTCATTGCTCTCGATACAGATCATTGATGCTTGGTAAACCAGTTCCTTGCTCAGCGTTGTGCCATCATACCATGTATTTGTTGTTTACGACCAAATTACTGCAAATTATCAGATATTTAAGCGAGCAATCTTTTATCGGTGAAGTGGTACCGGTATATATCGATGTCCCTAATCAAGTCAGGCTGAACCGTAGGTAGGGGAGGGTCTGGGCTCACAGTTGCCAATTTAAAATAAGTGTGTGATATTGAAAAGAAATGGTAAAAGCTGATAATCTTAAAGCACAATTAGAGTGACGTCAATTACTTTTTCAGTATTCAAATGTTTTTGTTTCTGCACAATATTTTTGAATTGTTTGCACGTTTTAATCAACCATTTTTTGTACGTCGATTTAGATAAAAAAATCACCAGTGATCAAAATAAAAATCATAGAAAAAAAATGAAGTTGAGGAACCAAACTTAGCATTATGTTTTGTTTCTTTGTTTGTTTGTTGCTGTTTTTTTAGTGATTGTTTCAAACCGAGAAGCCCCATTTTCGTCGTAGGGACTAATTTACTAAGTTTTTATATATATATTCCATGGACAGACTTATACATTTTCAACGGCTTTATTCCATAACTTAAAAGAAATCTAAATATTTGCGAACTTAAGATAAGTTAACATGTACGAAAAATTTGCATCATTATACTCTCTCTCTCTCTCTCTCTCTCTCTCTCTCTCTCTCTCTCTCTCTCTCTCTCATATATATACTGGCTAACTATCTTTATTCGTGGTGATAACATAGAATAAAAACTGGTGTATTACATTTCCTCTGTCCCCAATATAGCTTTTATTGCACCGATGAATCACAAAAAGCATGGCAGGTTTAATTCGTTTGTTAGCCTTGATGTACCCTTTGTTCAAATTTATATGACACTGCTGGTGAATCTAAGCACTTTTTAATTATCTTTGCAGATCAATTTGTCTCATTTATGCGTTTGAAGGATTTGATAGCTTTCTAACATAAAATTATGTTCACACAATGCCCCGATACTGATAGTAATAAATATTCTTTATGAGCGACCATATCCCGATCGTTATATATTTTAAAATTATCGGCCATTATTGATTGAGCTTCAAAAGTATCTTCAATCTTGTATTTAAGTTTTATCTAGCATGATATTTGGGACAGTATTTTTCCTGTGTGGTCTATTATAATAAGTTACATTGCATTTGTGATGACGACCATGACCTTAGATTTTTTTTATATATAAAAACAGAACATTTAATTCACAGAATTTTACACCAATAACCACAGTTTCATTAGACTGGGGTTTATTTACTATAATAAATTAAACAAATGTTACTTAATATCATAGCCAAAAACCAAAATGAAGATAGAACTACAAAAGCACATATGAATCAAAGACAGTAAGATATTTTTCCATAATTTAACGCAGTCATTAATATAATCAGAAAAGTCGCATCCTCAGATTTAAACAAGAATGAAAAAAGAGGCAAGCAGTATATAACACACACACACACACACACACAACAAACACACACACACAAAGTAGATCTACGTTTTAGAAGAACTTGTATATAGATGTTTACGAGATTTAGATCGATACTATGCGCTGTTAGATCTAAGTCTTATAAGAAAACGTAAAATAAAAAAGAGAACAAACATACTTCAGCAAGAAACTATTTCGTTGAGGTAAATTTTTAACAAAAATTACCACCTTGTTTTATATGGATGAATAAAAAAAGTATTTCATACATGAAGTATGGGGGGGGGGTAAGTAGGTACAGTTCATAGTAACATTAATTGATGCATGTATACCTTGAATATGAATTGAGCATAAAATAAATTAGTAATGCCTAAATATCGATATATCATGCATGTGCCAGCTTCGTGGATCGAATCTACGACAGCAGGTGTGCAAAGCGAGGGATGTAGTTGTCGGGTTGTTTTCTGTCGATTTTTAATTTAACATGACGCACCTGTATTCCTACTCTTTCAATTTCCGCGATTCGATCTGTCGACGGTCAATATTGATATTCCGCTATCCAATCTCTCAAAGGCACTCGATATATAGAATATGTCTATTATTTCTTCTCCTAGCTGCTATAAATTATCAAATTGTATGTAGCTTCCACTCTACCTAAAAGCTTTCTTCTCTTAATCTACACCTGTACCGTATACTTTATAAAGAATTGATTGATAAATCTCCGGCATGTTATTTTACTCGTTCTGTTAATTAAAATGTCATTGTAACGGTGATTTTCGCATAACTAAGAACTTTTTACAATTATATAATTACACACAAGTACGTTAAAACTTGGGATTACTTTTGCAAATACAAAACCACGAGTTTACATTACCTCGAAGTTTAATGTCTGGATCAAGTTCAAGTGCGACTCGACCGTTACGCGAACTACATATCTAATACTCTAGTGTTTGATTGAACATATAAATATATGCATGGTTTCATTATTACTTGGTTGGTTTTCGAGAAGGAGTTCTTAAACTTCGTCCTGTTCTGTACTTTTAAACACTTTAGGAACCTAGAAACAGCAAATATCTGCCGAAAGGGTTCCAGATAGTAGGCTTATTCAGTGCAATAGTCACACTGCAAATAAATAAATAAATAAATATATATATATATATATATATATATATATATATATATATATATATATATATATATATATATATATATATGTGTGTGTGTGTGTGTGTGTGTGTGTGTGTGTGTGTGTGTGTGTGTGTGTGTGTGTGTGGTTTGAATTCCTCTTTGATTCCTTTACGTAAAATCAGGTTTAATTATTTAATCATGGTTCAAGCCTGCATTCATCTATGCTGATTACAGAATACGTTCTCACAGCTTACGTTTTTGTATTTATCCAGTCTAGTTTAAACGGCTACCTGCTGACTGTGTTTACTTCTTTTTATGCCTGCGATTTTTGTGACATAAGTTGTAATAAAATGTCATAATTTCCCATCTGATTTGGTATAGATTTTGTTCGCGTTCAAAGAGACTTTCGTGGGTTTTCGTGTATAATTTGTGTACATATCAATTGGTTAGCCCATACGCTCCAGGTCGTACATGATTGTTATAGATTTATTACATTCAACAATCCAAATAGTGGTTCACAATGGCCTTTGAGAAAGAAGAAAAAAGAACAACATAAAAACTAATAAAACTTACCGACTCTGCATAAAAGAATTACCCATACACATGTCTGACATAGGATCTAACCAGCAGCAGGAGAAACGAAAAGCGTCCCCCTCTTACAGCTGTTGTTATACAGTCCGTTAGTTACAGTCCATTAGTTACAGTCCGTTAATTACAGTCCGTTAGTTACAGTCCGTTAGTTTATATATAGGTCCACATACAGTATTCTCATAGTACTGAGCATTTTCTTTTTGTATGAAATTCAAGTTTCCAACTCCGAAATAATATAATGATAGGTGAATGACACTGTATAATCCAGATTTAGCAAGTCCGAATAGCCAGAGAAATAAAAATCAGGAAATGTTTTGAAAGTTCTATGATTTCAGTTTTATGTTGGAAAGTTATAAAACTTCAAAACATTTGAACATTCAGCTTAAACTTGATCTTGAAAGCAAATGAAAATATTACTCTGTGAAAACCAATCCCCACCGATGTAAACCAACCATTTTGCATTTCTGCACAGAGAGCTGAAATCAGAAACAAACAATTCACTATTAATGACGTAAAAAGTGGAGACTGGTTCAGTCAAATGTTTTGGCATGTTTGTTTTTATTTTTTATACACAGTGAGGAATAGCTAGTTTTGAAACTAAAAGATCACAAATATTGGGCTTCTGGGTGATATTTCATGAAAGAATGTAAATTGAAATGTTGATGATTCTGATTCTCATAGTGTTGTGGTCGTAGATCGAAAGAAAGGAAGAGAAAGGAGGTGTAATTCTGATTTCCTTAACCGGTGTCACTTTAACCTTATAGGTGTTACAACGCTAATATGTGCGAAGAAGTACGGGATCGAACTGGAAAACAGGAAGTTGTGGTCTAAGTGTACGGCAGCAATTCATCTTTATTAAAATTAAACAAACTACACTAGATAAAAAATACATATTATACACAATACTTTAAAAATATATATAATAAAATTGTTTCATTAAATTCTAGCTAACAAGCTTCACACAATTCTATAATTTCTATATTTCAGAATGAAAGCCAAATTAATTGTAAATGGTACCAAAATGCTCGAGTCATATATTACAAATCAATGACAACTACTACTACTACTACTACTACTACTACTACTACTACTACTACTAATAATAATAATAATAATGATAATAATAATAATAATAATAATAATAATAATAATAATAATAATAATAATAATGTTAAAAGCTTTCCAGAGTCGGATGAAATAATCTATAAACGTGTTTCACATAAAAAAAATCTTTAACTATAATTACATTATTCTTTTTACCGCTCCGGTGGCCTAGTGGTTAGAGTGTTCGCGCGGAAGCTGGAGGTCGTGGGTTCGATCCCCAGCCGAGTCATACCAAAGATTTACAAAAATGGTGCTAACATCTGCCTCGCTTGACGCTAAGCATTTAGAGGTTAGTGTTAGAACTGGTCGGCCGGGTGTCAGGATAATATGACTGGGTGGGACATCATGCTATATGTCTGTGGCATGATGCCTCAATGCTAGACATCACTATAAACTGCCTCACTGCAGACATCGTAGAGTTATGACTGAAAAATTGTTAAAGCTACGTTAACAATCCTAATCAAACAAACAAACAAACATTATTCTTACCTGGAAAACAGGTAGCTGTTACCTAAGTCTACGGCATCAATTCCTGACGAAGACATGCGAGGATAGCGTATATATAATGATTTCTTATTTGCGAGACGTCTACTTTACCATCGGGCATGCCTTTTTATCTCCAGCTTCACTTTACCCTTTGAATCACGCATGAACCTCATGCTACAGTGATACTCGGCTGGTACAACGGTACCAATTGTACAATCCCAGGTGGGCTGAGCTTTAAGTGTAGGGAACATTGCATTCATAAATAAACAACAACACTAGATGTGATTGGTGCATTATGTACGAGTTGTACTTTCTGTTAGACATAAAAAAAAAGTTAAACCTCTTGGCAACATGTGAGATTATGTTAATTCATATATAGATCATATTTTGTTGTTTTTTTATGTGGTACACATGGTTGAAAATGTGTCCGTTGTGACTAGATAACTCTTTCCCCTGTCTAGTTCTAGCAAAGTTATCTCTCTTAAAGGTCTACTAGCGTCAAATACACATTATATATCATAATGTTCCATTTTCGCTGAATAACTCAGAAATGTACAATTTAGATGCAGGTTTTAACTCACAGAGGAGAAAATTTAGATTTTTTTTAGCATAAATCGATGTTTTATGGAAAACGCTCCGGAAATATTTGTACACTTCTGGTGAAAATTCAGATTTCAGGAAGTGACGCACACTCGGGAAGTCCCTCAAGTTTAGCGTATGTGGTGATTATGGCTGACAGTGACGACACTAGCAAATTTATGGATAATTTGTCATGCTCACCTTCGTCGTCTGAGGAAGTTGAACCCCTTGAAGATAGCCAACTTCATTCATTCATTCATTCATTCACTGCCCGTCACTCCTATCAGGGTATGGGCCGCCAACTACAGATCTCCAGAGTCCTCTGTCCCGGGCCATTTTCTCTAGCTGGTTCCAGGTGTAGCCCATCTTGGTGGTGTCCGCCTGGAGGTTGCGTCGCCAGGTGTTTCTTGGACGGCCTCTCTTCCGCTTGCCTTGTGGGTTCCACCTCAGCGCCTGCCTGGTGATACTGGTTGGTGGTTTTCGTAGGGTGTGCCCTATCCAGCCCCATCTCTTCTTCCTGATTTCTTCTTCAGCAGGAAGTTAGAAGGTCCTTTCCCAAAGATTGGCATTGCTGATGGTGTCAGGCCAGCGGATCCAGAGAATCCTTCTGAGGCAGCTATTGATGAAAGTCTGGACTTTCCTGATGGTGGTCTTGGTCGTCCTCCAGGTCTCTGCTCCATACAGTAAGATTGACTTCACGTTGGAGTTGAACAGTCGGATTTTGGTGGTCAAGGACAGCTCCTTGGAGGTCCAGATATTCTTGAGTTGGATGAAGGCGGCTCTTGCTTTGC
This sequence comes from Unio delphinus, assembly GCA_029339505.1. Lineage (NCBI taxonomy): Eukaryota > Metazoa > Mollusca > Bivalvia > Unionida > Unionidae > Unio > Unio delphinus. The sequence goes on along the minus strand of JAQISU010000029.1, from coordinate 2,584,424 downwards.
CGATCCTTGTCTTGACGTCTGCGTCTGTACCGCCCTGCTGGTCAATTATGCTACCCAGGTAGGTGAAGGACTGCACTTCTTCCAGGGGACTTCCATTCAGGGTGACTGGTTCAGTACTTGTGGAGTTGATCTTCAGGATCTTGGTCTTGTCCTCGTGGATGTTGAGGCCAACTAGTGAAGACGTGGCTGCCACAACGTTTGTCTTTTCTTGCATCTGCTGTTTGCTGTGTGAAAGGAGTGCAAGGTCGTCGGCAAAATCCAAGTCGTCTAGCTGGCTCCACAAAGTCCACTGAATTCCGTTCCTGCGCTCGCTGGTGGACGTCTTCATAATCCAGTCGATGGCAAGGAGGAAGAGAAACGGTGATAACAAGCATCCTTGTCGGACTCCAGTTCGCACCTGGAAGCTGTCTGTGAGCTGCCCTCCATGGATAACTCTGCAGGACATGCCGCCGTAGGAGTTCCTGATTAGGTTGACCATCTTGGCTGGGATGCCGTTGTGCCGAAGGAGTTTCCAGAGGGTTTCTCGATCCACGCTGTCGAACGCCTTCTCATAGTCGATGAAGTTGATGTACAACGGGGAGTTCCACTCTAGAGACTGTTCGACTATGATGCGGAGCGTCGCAATCTGGTCCGTGCAGGATCTGTTCTGCCGGAAGCCTGCTTGCTCATCTCGCAGCTGTGCGTCCACGGTTGCCTTCATCCTTTCCAAGAGGACTCGGTTGAAGACCTTCCCTGGCACAGATAGGAGCGTGATGCCCCTGTAGTTGTTACAGTTGCTGAGGTCGCCTTTCTTGGGAAGCTTGATCAGGTAACCTTCTTTCCAGTCTGCCGGTACGTCTTCTTCCTCCCAAATCCTCTCAAAGAGTGGGTACAGCATCTCCACTGACGCATCCAGGTCTGCCTTTAGCGCCTCTGCTGGGATGTCGTCGGGTCCAGCCGCCTTCCCGTTCTTTATCAGGGTGATGGCCTTCCTGATCTCGTCTCTGGTTGGTTTCTCGCAATTGATCGGGAGATCCACGTTAGCTGGTTCGATGTCTGGGGGGTTCGCGGATGCTGGCCTGTTCAGGAGATCCTCAAAATGCTCTGCCCATCTGTTCATCTGCTGGTCTAAACTGTTGATGGTATTCCCCTGCTTGTCCTTGACAGGTCTTTCTGGTTTGCTGAAATTCCCGGAGAGTCGTCTGGTGATGTCGTACAGCTGTTTCATGTTACCGCTGTACGCTGCCTGCTCCGCCTCAGCTGCCAGTCCATCTATGTATTCTTTCTTGTCCTTCTTGATGTTTCTCTTCACTACTCTGTGGGATTCTGCATAAGCTTCTTGAGCCTTGGCCTTCGCTATTCTGGTTCTACTGTTGTAGACTACTGCCTTCTTCCTCTTCCTGTCTTCGATCTTGGTCAAGGTCTCTGCTGTGATCCACTCTTTCTGCTGGTGTTTCTTTGGCCCCACAACTTCTTGGCATGATGCTCTTAGTGTTTCTTTCACTATCTGCCAGCTGTTTGGTACACTGTCTTCTTCTTCTTGAAAAAGTTCCTGAAGCACTTCAAACTTGTTCTTCAGCGTCAGACCAAACTCTTGTCTTATCTTGGGGTCTTTCAGAAGGCTGACGTTGTACTTGACTCTTCTGTCTGACGCTTCCATCTGGTATCTCTTCAGTTTCAGCTTCAGTTTGGCCACCACCAGGTGATGGTCGGACGCCACGTCTGCTCCTCTTCTCACTCTAACGTCCTGCAGGGATCTTCTGAACTTCTTGCTAATGCAAACGTGGTCGATCTGGTTCTCTGTCGCGCTGTCTGGCGATACCCATGTATTCTTGTGGATCCGCTTGTGAGGAAAGATGCTGCCTCCAATGACCAGGCTGTTGAGTGCACACAGGTCTGCAAATCTCTCTCCATTCTCATTCATCTCTCCCAGGGCGTGGGTGCCCATGACTGGTTCATATCCAGTGTTGTCAGACCCAATCTTGGCGTTGATATCTCCCATGAGGATGGTTACGTCCTTGTCCGGATAGGTCTCGAGGATCTTCTGCAGTCTGCTGTAAAACTGGTCTTTGTCCTCCTCTTCACTGTCGTTCGTTGGAGCATAGCACTGGACGACGTTAATCTTGATCTTCCTCTTCTTAGTTCGGAAGGATGCCGTGATGATCCTGGGGCCGTGTGCCTCCCATCCAATCAGTGCCCTCTGTGCCTGCTTGGACAGCATGAAGCCTACTCCCTGCGTGTGGGGTGCGTCGCTCTCTTCATGCCCGGAGTACAGCAACAGCTCTCCTGTCATCAGTCGTGATTGTCCAGCTTGGGTCCACCGTGTCTCGCTGATGCCTAACACGGCCAGGTTGTTGCTCCTCATCTCGGCTGCTACCTGCGCCGTCTTTCCTGGCTCATACATGGTCCTAACATTCCATGTGCCGATGTTGATTCTCCTGGTAGACAAAAGGGTAGTCGGCTTTGTGGCATCCTTTCGGCTTTCACCACCCAGCGTCATGCTTCTTCGTGATGAAGACCCTTCCTCTCCCAGGATAAAGTTTTCTGTTTCTTCTGTTGTTGACGTTTCTGTAGCGTCGTTCTTTTTACGGGGTGGGGGTGCTAACCCCACGCCCAACCCTCCTCCTTTACCCTGACTTGGGACAGGCAGATCATAAATCCCTAAGGATCTCACTGGTGGAGTTAACCAACTTCATGAATCTGAAAAAAAATTCTGCTCGCTATGAATTGAGGCCGCATCAATTTCAGCTCGAACGAGACGAGAATCAAGGCCCTGAAGAGAACACAGTCCATGATCAAGCTGCTACGTGTTGTTAGACCTGCCGTAACCCTCGATATTTTTGCATCTGGTGTGCATGTACTCTGGGTTATCTGGTGAGAAAACACACTTGGAACTGAATTTGGCAGGAGTCGTCTAATGGTCCGAATCCCAAATCATTGTTTCAGTTTAGAGGCAGGATCGAAATCGTCTTCTCTGTGGTCACTAGTCGTCTCAGTCCAGCCTTTTCTTATCGTTCGTATCTGCTTAATCCATTATTTCCTTGAAACAGGATTAGTAGGAAATGGGTGCAAACTCACTTCTTCTCGTGTTGTATTGCTACAACCTCCAACAATACACCTTTTTAACATTTTTTTTTCACACACAGCTCCACTTGTTGACCGCAACTACAATGGCAATTGGAAAGCTGTGTTCCCATCACTGCGTCACTTCCGCTTTGCCTTAACGGAAATTACAGAGCGCGAAATCAGATTGGAGCGTTTTGTCTCCAAGGACAACAAAATCCATGTTCTGTAGTCTTTATTTTCATTACTGATGAGGCATATGACATAATACTTATACTAATCGCTTCGTGAAGGATAAATTTATAATATAAACGAAAGTCGTGTGAGTGCACTAGTAGACCTTTAATTGCAATGGATGTCACTTTTTGTCTTTGTTAAACTGACAATCGATCATTGTTTTCTATGACAGTGTGTGACATGCATGTTTAGGTAGGATAGAAAGTATATTTATTTCACAAAAATTTGCATTGAGGTCTATGGAAAAAGTATTGTTACCGTGATACCGGCTTGATCTGTAACGCACACTCAGACTCTGACAGCATTTTGTTTCCAGCGGTGTCTTGGATTTCGTAAATCATAGCTTGTAATAAATATAGTTTATTAGATACATCTGTTGTCTTATCATAAAGATGGCGTAGAACCACCATATACAATGAATAACAGCATCTACTTATTTTACAACTAATAACTGTAGTATACTTGGCTTTGTTGTATAATCAGTTAATACAGAAATTCTAACAATCATTTTCTTTCTTTTGTGAATGTAAATTACAAATCCAAAAATCATAATTTATTAAAATTATATGAATTCAAATTACAACTCCAAAAACCCTCATTCTAAAAATTCCTAAAATTTACACCGTAACAGATAGTTTAGCACCTCGGGTATTAGAAAATGAACATTTATGACAGTTTGTATTTACAAATATGAAAATGTTAAATTAATCTGTACTTGTCTAACTTTGTGTTTTTTGTTTTAAACGACGTGTATAAGGTTACAGAGTTGAAAGCCTACGTGGACTGGTAAATTATAAGCTGATGGACGCTACGTTGTTTTAATTTTAAACATAAGCTAAACAAGTTATGTTCACTAAAGCTTTATTACTTTATCCATGCAAATTGACAATGAGTTTTGGCAAGTTTTGGCTAAGTCATGTTTCATTTATGTATTAAGTTTCCATGAATAATATGAACTGCAGTCCCCATATGCAAAAAAAGGTTGAGCATACTTTTTAATGGAGCAAAAATAAAACTATTGTGACAGTGAAAAAGAAGAACTGAGTTACAGTCTGCTGCTTAAGCAGTGTTATGTTTTTTTGGGGTTTTTTTTCTTCAGGAAATTGACTCGTGGCAAAATTATGAATCCTATCATGCTGCATGTTTACACTAACCTTATTTTGAGTACCATCACAGATAACGAGATTCACGCGGCATTTTATTTTCCAAAGTGGGTTTGGTAAATCATATTTGGATTGCGCTCGACGCATTGTTCAAAGCTCCCCATATTTACTACGTTTCAAAATACGGATGCAATGTCCCTATAGAACACACCGACAAACGAGGATGTAGAGGAAAGTATCATTAGAGGAACTAATATGTCATACTTTTTGACAATATGCTGAAAAATGCCCTGTCTCATTAACATCCGGACGCTCGTTTTAGTAACCTCATCCACGATGTAGACGAGCTAACATTAGTATTGGCAGACAGCAAGATACAAAACCAGTTTTAACTCCGTTAGGATTTTATTTAAGTTTCCACAGCAATATAACACGAACCCTCGACCTCCTGCTCAAACCACTATGCCACTAGGATGGTCAGTATAGACATAGAAACGGTCAAACCACAAGGCCACCAGTGCGGTCAGTATAGAAATAGAAAAATATATTCAGTCGTTAGATCGATCACATCTTTGGTTTGTTTATGTTTTAGTTGACACAGGAGACTTATTCTTTATTGGTTTCATAGTCTGTAAACATTAGTATTAGGCTTGGAACTTAAGCGTTATTACATAAATGAATGGAAAATAAGTTAACGGGCTCCATTACAATTTTCACACAGAGCTAAACATTAGTTTTACACACAATTAAACACATTTTATTTAAACTGTTAAATTGTTATGTCAGTTACATTTATCGATCAATTAGTTACGTGCACTGGCATGTTCGATTACGGTACTTACAAGTTATTCGGACGTATTAAATAACCATTGAATAACACAATATATATATTGTATATATATATGTATATATATATATATGTATATGTATATATATATATATATATATATATATATATATATATATATATATATATATATATATATATGTGTATATATATATATATATATATATATATATATATATATATATATATATATATATATATATATATATATATATATATATATATATATATATATATACTCAGAACATGCCATGTAATAATTGTGCTTTGTTTTCCTGAACGAGTATCACTTTCGAAAAACACTATGAGTAGATGAATATTAGAAGCTGTTTGCATCCACCTACATTTATTGACAAGTCAGAAATCGTCCGCATCTGTCTTGAAGTGTTGACAAGTTAGAAGTCTTCTGCATCTGTTTTGAAGTGTTAACAAGTTAGAGGTCGCCCGCATCTTCTTGAAGTGTTCACAAGTTAGAAGTCGTCCGCATCTTTCTTGAAGTGTTCACAAGTTAGAATTCGTCCGCATTTGTCTTGTTATGTTCCTATATTTCATCAGTTGCATTTAGTCTTTGAATCGCTTGCATGATACAGCATTTTCAAAAGGAATGTAATTTATGAAGGAAGACTCCTTAATAATTTGGGCATATCTAAGAGAGTTCCTAATTACACCTATCAATTCTGATGATGATTTTGATAAGTATCATATCATTAATTTTCTCTCCTTGTGAAAGATCATTACGTCATTTTTTTAATCATAACTGCCTGAATAATTGATTGGTTGCTGATTCAGTGATCGAGTGATCAATGGATCGTTCGATTACAGCTTCAAACTGACCTTTGGTTATTTTTGCAATTTATGTTGGGTTTTTTTTAAGATGAAAAAAACTGAATACACAAAGAACATATATATTATCTCGACATTTTGTTTTCCTCGATCTCGAAATAATCTGTCATCCCAGAATATTTATTAAACCTTGAAACTGTCGCATGTTAAGAAACACAATCGGAAAAGACTTTTTTTTCACAATCAACCTTCATAAGAAATGAGGCGCATAAGAAATGATTCAGCTGTGTGTTCGAAACCTCTTATTAAATATGCCAGTGTGATCTTCATTTGAACTTTTAAAGTCAACGTTGAATCAAGTTTTAATCTTTTTTTCTTCTCGCCAGTGAATATAAACGTGCAATTTGGAGCGTTAACTCACATTCCGCCAATGTGGGTATGTGAGAAAGTTTGCTAGTAGATACTCGTTAGTCGTTGTTTCTTTCCGGAGTTTTCTAGGCTTCTTCCTCCACCGTTTATACTTGCCACCATGTAGCATATCTTATACTGAAAAATGGCGTTAAACCCTACAACAAAAAATAACAACACATTCGGTAAAATGAAAATACAGTGAATTATCGCTTGTGTGTAACCATGAGACGTGAATTGCCCAAGAGAAACCATAAAATACGCTAAGCTTCCGACAGTCTGTTCCCAAAAAAAAAGAACTGTATGGTTACATACATTATTTGACGTGAAATCTGGGTCTACATTGTTCACACTTCTTCATGTGTCTCATACGAGGAAGTTTAGAAATGACATATGATTGCATCAACAATTTGCATAGAATGGCTTATTAAAATCGAGTATGTTACGTGTACATAATGTTGAAGTATTGTATTACATTAAAAAATGTCACGAGTGTACATAATGCCGAAAACAATTTATTACAATAAGTTCCACGTTCGGCTAATTTGTATGTAATAAATTAAACAATTTACGCAACTTGACGTCAAATGAAAATATTTAATTTGTATTGATTCAGATATTATATTGAAAAGCAAAATCCCTGTTCGGGTTTAATGGAATCCGTAATAGGTAAACGTGAAGTTCGTTTAAGTTTAATATATGAGTGGTTTCAGATAACCTAAGCCAAAACACGTCTATACGCTCCTATATGTCTGACCAAACTGAAAACATAGACCTGATCCTCTGTCGACTCATTTCTCATATATATATATATATATATATATATATATATATATATATATATATATATATATATATATATATATATATATATATATATATATATTCTTTCTTTCTTTTCTACCGTTTTTCTGTTTCTATGTTAGATGATGATAAAACTCCACCATATAAGAGAAATAAGAAGTCTTAAATACCATATCATCAACAAGACAGGTTTTATACCTCGCAAAGCTCAGGCAGACATGTGTTACGTCTCGTTGATCTTACAATGAGTAACAGGAAGAGGCGAAACGAGAGTTTATTGAAATTAACTATTTCTCTAACTTACAAGGGGAACATTTAAGAGGAACTTACTTTATTTTGAATCCTTAAAGTTTTATCACAAGTCCAGAAGTATGAATCTTCTGAAAGAAGTCCAATAATCTTGAATTTGCTGATGTACCAATAGTCTCGATGTATCACACTGATATAATCCAGATCTTTCTAAGTTTGTAAATACGGTTACCTTGAACTCAAATGTCAGTAAATAACTTATTTATAACATACAAGCATGACAAAGCTCAAGCAAACAATATAAATTAAATATGCATAACACATCATATTCCAGATATTAATTCGCAAAACAAATACATCATATAATAAAATGCTCTTCAAGAAAGCATTATGTCTTCAAAATTGTAATATCAATGTCCAAATGGATAGACGTTTTTGTTTTGTTTCAACTATTGGTTGCATAGCGAAAACGTCAGAGTCTTTCGTCATCTCAACCATTGCTCTCTCTCTCTCTCTCTCTCTCTCTCTCTCTCTCTCTCTCTCTCTCTCTCTCTCTCTCTTTCTCTCTCTCTCTCTCTCTCTCTCTCTCTCTCTCTCTCCTCTCTCTCTCTCTCTCTCTCTCTCTCTCTCTCTCTCTCTCTCCTCTCTCTCTCTCTCTCTCTTGTAATAAAACGATACCCCAAGCTGATTTACGTCACGGACTGAAATTCGCCCTAGAAGAGTCCCCATAACATTTACTTTGAATAAGTATTTAATTCTCCGTTTTCTTCTTCTGTTTTCAGGGTCATCATCGTACCGAATGCGCGATTCCCGACTCAGCATGTCCCTGGACAGTAGCTTGTCCTCCCGGTCCACTACCTCGTCATGGGGCGGTGGAAGAGGATCATCCATGGACCTGACCTATCGAGATTACTTGTACATCTCTCTCTCTCTCTCTCTCTCTCTCTCCTCTCTCTCTCTCTCTCTCTCTCTCTCTCTCTCTCTCTCTCTCTCTCTCTCTCCTCTCTCTCTCTCTCTCTCTCTCTCTCTGACGTGACAATTTAACTTTATTAGAACATTATATAAGGGCGCAATATGTGCTTCATGTCATGATTAGATCAACCGTGGTCAATGCCGCTTGTACTATTCCATAAATTCTCTATTTATTTAATAGTATACAGCAAATGCACGCCGGTGCAACAACCGAGATGGTATAGAAATGTTATACGTCCAGGGCGTAAAGATGCAGCAGTTTTCTTGTGGGAATTCCTTGTTACGTTACATCAAGGATTTTCTTCCACAGATTTGTTTTCAAACCACAGGAAAATACATTTCGATATCATATCATGATAAAATTCGGCACATATAAAATATGAATACATTTTCATAGTAAAAGGCATGCATGTAAATGTAATTTGTCCTAACGTGTCGTAATATATCATATTATAATTTAATATAAATATGATAGTATATAACACGTATCTCACTGTAAAAATATAATGTGGCGGTAGATCAGAGTCTACGATGTTCTTTCTACCAATTATTTCGTACGGTCAGGATTGAGCTGCTGGTACTCTGTGTGACAGCAGTTTTGGGGTGTTTTTTTTTTTCTTTCTTCCGCAGCTGGATTATGGTTTTATAGGGGTAAATAGGGTATGTCGCTGAACAAATCAACTCTATCAACAGTTGTACTGAGTGATAGCTTTGGAATTTACATTTGTGTGTTTAGGACGATTACTTGTACAATGAGAGAAGCGTAATGTATATAAAATTCATGTAGACAGCACGTTCTTACTTCTAAGTTCATCTTTCCTTTCCCTGTCGGGTTTCAACTCCTACGTTAGAACCAATCGCAATCAAATTTGGAACATCAATATGCGCATGTGACGTCATAAACATCTACGGTAAGCGTGAGTATTTAGCGTAAAGAGCGTTATGAGCAGATTGTTTGTTTCTAAAACAAAAAGTGTCCTTTGACGTTCTGTTGTGAATTACTTAAATTTGTTTAAACTTATACCAGACTACATCGTTAATACTCTAACTTAAAGCTACCAGATCAGCAATGTAGGGACTTGTGTTTAAATATTCATTCACAAACAAAAGACCAAAGTAGGCCTGTCATCGCTCACATTGTTACCATTTATCTAATAGCAAAAGAAGGACGTAAATTGCATACGAAGACTACTCCACTTTCAACTTTGATTAAATAAAATGTTTTTTGCATTGTCTTAAAAAATTATTTTCTATCTATTTCTTGAAAGCGTTATGCTGTCTTATTGATGGCTACACTTATATAGAGATTAAAGTACATGAATTTGTTGACCCCTCCAGTGGTTAGAGCGTCCGCCGCGGAAACTGGAGGTCGTGGGTTCGATCCTCGGCCGAGTCATACCAAAGACTTAGAATAATGGTACTAACAGCTGCCTCGCTTGACGCTCAGCATTAAGAGGTTAGTGTTAGGACTGGTCGGCCTGGTGCCAGGATAATGTGACTGGGTGGGACATTACGCTATATGTCTGCGGCATGATGCCCCAGTGTTAGACATCACTATAAACGGCCTTACTGCAGACATTGTAGCGATATGACTGAAAAACTGTTAAAACTACGTTAAAAACCCTAAACAAACAAACATGAATTTGTTTCTTCTTATCTATAAAATATAATCTAATAAAAATCTGCCTGTTTTTTTTATTTTTACATTTCATGACACATATTTGATACTCATTTTGGTTTCTGAAAGAAACATTTACGCTAAACGCATAGTTTCGCACTGAAACCCTGTAGTGATTATGCTGAGATATTCACAGCAACTGGTACATATTGAATGATTAAATAAAATGATTCACGCTAACATAACAATTCCTGGATTCATCTTTAATTAACATATGATCATATAAGTCAAATATGTAGGGATACACTTTTTTATTTAGATATATGATACTGACCAAAAGACAAAACTGTGGAACACGCGTCAAAGATCTTCCTATACTCGACCAATCGCAAAGATTTTTAAATTTATAACGCCACCTGATTGGATTACAATTCATGCACGAGCTCTTTGGTTTTCGGATAACCAGTCCTCGTCATCTGTTCTAGTTTTAGGTACATGTAAGCACCTGCTCACTAGTAGTAAGATGCTTGTATTTGCATTCCTCATTTTGGATATATTGTCTGATTTACTTTTTTTCAGTTTCAGCTTTTATGTCTTTATACCAGTCAAAGCTCAGTTTAAAAGTCTGAAAACATTTACATTAAATGTAACTTATATAAGAATGAACTTGCGAATTAATAAAATTTTACGTTAATTAGAACATTGCAAAATACTGAATATTATCGTTCATTAAACTTTTACGAAAATGAACATTGACGTTAAGTATAACTTTTATGGGAATGGACTTTGACGTTGAACCTAATTAGAATAAGAATGAACTTTGACGTTAAATGCAATTATATTAAGAGTGAATTTTTACGTTAAATGTGACTTGTATGAAAACTAACATTGACGCTAAATATAACTATTATGGGAATGGACTTTGACGTTGAACCTAATTAGGAAAAGAATGAACTTTGACGTTAAATGCAATTATAATAAGAGTGAATGTTGACGTTAAATGTGACTTGTATGTAAATTAACACTGACGCTAAATATAACTTTACTTAGTAATCGCGTTAAAGTTAACATGAATAAATATTAAGTTTAACATTAAACGTAATCTATAAGAACGGATATCAGCATTAAATATAACTTGTATTAGAATGAACATTGAGGTTAAATGTAACGTGGATGAAAATGAACTTTGACGTTAAATGTATCGTGAATGAAAATGAAGTTAAATTCGTAGAACTCCTAGCAGGGTGATCTTTATTTGAATCTGTTACTATCGTACTAACTTAAAATTAATATTGTACACTCCAAGTATCATATATGAAATTGTGATTTTCATCTTGAATTTCTAGTCAGTAACGTTTCAAATTATGGAACCTGACGGTGACGTCTCAAAGTATTATTAAAAGCTATATAAAATAATTTAAATTTTTCAAAAAAACAACACATTATTACTTTTAATTTTTATAATTCCAGCGGTCCACCGAAGCTAACTAAATTCGATGAAAAGATGATCGAACTGAAGTTTTTGAAGTATGAAATCAAGGCGCACATGAAAAAGATAAACGCTTTAAAGCTAAAATATAGAGACTGGTTCAGCAGTAAACAACAGTCGTTTCTGGATTCTGTCAAGCTAATTCAGATTTTAGCAGTAAAAATGGTTCCCAACGAAATATCTACACTGGAACATTTCAAGAAGGTACACCGCATGGCATGCAAATTTCCCAGGAACGGTACACCAAGAGACGGAGGTCCTGCAAAAATGGACGAATTTATGTTTTTTTGGAACGAGTTATGCAGTTTGAAAATTGAGACGGACGAACTTTATGAGAAAATCGGCAAATACTGCGACAGTATTACAGATCTAAGACAACCAGCGGTAAAGGACCGTGTGGATGAAATGTACAAGCAATTAAATATCGCTTTTTCGGAGGATTTTGATTTCACGTACATCAACAACGAAAAGGACAACCTTTTCACTTATAGTATATCTACATATGACCACAAGTACCATGGTCTCGTGGGTTATATCCCTTATTTGATGACTCTCTCACTCAGGATGTTTCACTGTGCCCTCAAACTACATTTGGAGAAAGAATGAATGCTGCTGCGCATTTTGTACCCAGGAGTGAATGCTATGTCAGTACTGATTCTAGTTGCCAAAAATAACGGGATGTCCGTTGATTGCTTTGGATGTTGTGCCAAAGACACTTAAAGGAAAACAAGCTGCTTCTGACAAAAACCATGGTCTGCATTTTTAGCACTCTTTTAAGGGATATTTTCTCCTTTTCTCTTCGCAAAAAGGATTTCGTTGATGCATGGAGGTCGCCATATTTGTAAGCTCTTCACCTCTAAAGGTAGTAATATAGTCTACACCTGTGTTGTCTGTATCTGGACAGCAGGCGTTCCATTGCACAATTTCGCATTTTGCACGGTGCCTCATTTTTAACGAAAAAGCTACTTATGACGTTTGACCTGTGGAATCATATATTATTAAACAAAGAATATGGCACTGCGTATTCTGGCGTAAATACAGTTTCGTTTAAGTAGTCCTTATGTACCCGATGCCATTTGTACATCTCTCTGGCTGCACACCGCAGCGTTCGAATGACAGAAAAATTAACAGCGTTAGCTGGTAAGATTTTCTTTAAATCGCGTCAAGACAAAGCCAATGTAAGACACTACTGTTTCTATATTAGTGTACATGTAGAAAATGCGCTTGTTAAACAGGGACAGGGCGAATGCACAAAATCTCCGAAAGATTACAAACTAGATAAATCTTGCCTAAAAAAAGATAAAATCGCCAGCTATACTGGACATTTTATGTGGATCTTGTTTGATGAACAGGTACAAAAATTTGACAGAAAAGAAACCATGGAGCGTAATTGGGGCACAGCCAGCATGTTCGTTATGCACCTATATATCCGTTGTTCTGATTGGATGTATACGAGCGACGTATTCATTGGCCGATGTCTTGTGTGTGTGTGTGTGTGTGTGTGTGTGTGTGTGTGTGTGTGTGTGTGTGTTTATTGTGAAATTCACAATGACAGATAATATTGATAACAATACTTTCTTTTAAGAAGCGCTCTGTCTCTTTTTCAAAAAGAATCGTTAAATCGTGGCAGATGAAATGTATAAGGGATTCCTCATGTTCCGATCCGTACATTAGCATTGTTTCACATGTTTTGAAGCTGAATGAAAATGCATTCCCTTGATTTTTTTCCTTTCTCGTATTCATCGGCGTCTGCGTGAATTTTTCCAAGGGAAGGGACAACAAAAAGGAACGTGTACATCCCAGGAGTATGAGTAGAGTTACTTTTCTTTAATCTGGTATCTGAATGAATAAGATTTATCTGGGATTGAGAGTGCATAGCTAGACCATACTTTTGATTTGTGTTGTGTAGAAAGTTGCTAGCTCTGCATATTTTTTTCTTCACTTTCTGAACTTAAAATGATAACGACAAAAACCAATACCTTTTTACTTATTTATTTAAAATCGTATCATAACACTTTCAGAAATAAGTAATGCCTAGACTATACATGTTCGCTTCTCTATTTAAAAAACACAAGAAAAGTTAGTGTACTTGGTGCGATTTCTAGCATACTTCCCCAGCACCCAGAAGCAACCCTTTTCTATAAACTTGGCTGCTATAGACAGCAAATGGTTGAACTAATAGTGATCACGAAAAATTGTCATTTCCAAAAGGTGAAACTCGTGTATGTGTATATTAAGGTTATCTACATTGTGAGAGTTGTAGAACAAACTACTTTGCTTGTTGACTACTCCACGTTCAGTGGTATTGCAAAATCCCGGAGCGGAACCTTTTAAATAAACAATATGGCGGTTAGGCCGTAATAGAATCATTATAGTTTTGTACCATGACGTTACTGAGTCAATTCCGGCTGACAAAAGTTTCTAGTTTAATTGAAAATGAGTTAGTTTTAGCAGATTTAACTAACTTTTGATTTTTCTGGAAACTGTTGTCTACATATGCAAGTCTTAGCAGTATCTCGCAATATTTGTATAAATCAGAGATCAGTAATTGTGTTCTTGCCTCACGTTAAAAGAACCAGGGTTCACACAGTACGTTGCATAAATTGGACGGCCTTTATAAAGTCTGAATTTATTTTTAACAGTTACTATTAACTTCAAAACTGTTTTTTTGTTTGATTTTTGGTCTCAATATTTCTAAAACAAATTTGATTGTAACTGCAAATCGGTAGACCTTTGTATCGATTGGAAAGATCTGAATGTGACACCATAACGTTATCCATCATGGCGCCTATCGTAGACCAGAAAATATAAACGCGAAATGTCAAATATAAACAGTCAATGTCTTTTAAACGGAGCCGTTGATTTAAATGTTTTATACGCTTGCTCTATCCATTCAAGGCACAAATGAAAACTGAGTTCGTTTTTATTTATGTGTGTGTTATGTATATATTTATTTATTTATTAAATGGATATAAATATCTGTGTATATTTTCTAATGATCAAGTGTACTAAAATTAGACACAGCAAATTAGTATGCATCCTAATTCACTGAGTAACACTTTTTCTTTGCCAATCATGTCGACCTCATGTTATAAAATGTCTTTTAAAAATATAAATTAGATTAATTTTCATACCAGAACATATTCGTTTTATTTCATACAAGCTCTGTGTTCTGTTCTTATATGTACATTATACATTCTTTCTAGTTTTAAAATTTGACCATCCAAGAGTCATCAACATTGCAAGACGTGAATTTAAACAGGTCGGTGATAGTAGGTAGGGACAATGAGCAACTGATAAAAAAAAAAAAGAAACAAAAATACCAATTTTTCTGTTAAAATGTACCTGTTAACCTTAACACGCGCAAGACTACAGTCTCCATGACCCGATGGTATATGAACAAATTTAAAAAGCGCGTGCCCAGTTTATTTCACACTGCTAAATCACAGAAACGTTTGCACAAGTGGTTGCCTCAAAAATTAATTTTTGTATGATGGCCTTTCAACTTATCTGATACAGTGTATTAAATGTCAGCGCTAATCTAAAAGGTCCTGCGATTAATACCTAAACTATCATGGGTTTTATCTGTACTAGACAATCATGCATTCAAAAGCATGCAAGTGACTGGAGTTCAATGCATAAGATGTACACTAGGTTTTCCACTCTAAAACCCTAGTAGAACGCTGCACTATCATGAAAGTCATTTGGTGAAATGTCATTACTGAAAATGGCACCTTGTGAAGGTATTATATTTACAACGGAGATGTTTCATACAGTTGCATACAGCTTAAATTTCATAAACTAGAAGGTTTGTCAATTTTTAACATCTTTGAAGTTATCTTTTTTTTTCATAAAAAAATATTTTTACAAATAACGTTTTGACAGTATCTGTCTTCAAAGATGTCCATTATCAGGAAGCATGCGAAAAATGATGGATATTCCTACACATAGAGCAACATTTGCTATCTCTTGATTTTATCGTAGTCAATTTGGATATTTATTCATTTTGATATTTTTAACAGCAAAAAGACAGCACTGCTGTCAAAGCAAAATAATTTATTTCAGAATTAACTACGAAACCAAACGTTTCATGAAGTTTATAAGTCACACAGCATCTTTGAGAATGCCCTTTGGTTTTGATACTGGCCAGTATTACTGTATATTAATATAATAATAATTATGATAATAATCTAATAATATTTTTACCTTATATGTTTTCAGCATGTTTTTATGTTTTCCAATTTCATGTTTTTTTTGTTTTTTTTCTGTAGTGTAGTCATATCATTATAGATGTTGTAAAGCGCTTAGAGCTTATAAAAATTAGGCGCTATACAAAGTCCTAATTATTATTATTATTATTATTATTATTATTATTATTATTATTATTATTATTATTATACTGTGTTTTCTGAATTGCACAGACTAGACAGAAGTCATGGCTGTATACATAAAGTCGTTACTGGAAACATTGATTTTGTATTGTAAGACTACATGATTGCTTAAAACATGAATATGTCCATTTCATAATTATTGATTTTAGAATGATCCCATCTGAATGAACGCTGATGACTACTTACCACGCGCTTGGAAGCAGAAAGACACGTCAATCTGATTAAAATCGAGATCTCAGACTTAACGGAGGTCATGTGGATACCATCAAGGCCATGTTCTGCTGACCTTTCGATTTACCAATCTTACTTTAACTTTCACATTAGGAAAGTGATTAGCGTCAATTGATAGGTTACTGAAAATAAGGCGATCAGGAATTCCAAAAGTCACCAGTACATGAACCATTATCGATACCTGTCAGATCCTCTTAAAAAGAAATAGATCTCGATTTTAATTAGACTCAGAGATATGTGTAATTATTACGACAGTTACTTTTTTTTATACATAGGTAAATTCTAATGTGTAAAACACAAGAATGTCCCCAGTACCTTTTGATAGGAGGCATATGAATTTTTGATCTTATAAAAAATATGAGCATTTCTTTTACTTTAAATGAAATAAATGATACAAAAATGTAATTTAGTTTTTGTTAATACTATTAATTAAAATTTGAGGTTAAAAATACATATGTCATGATTGCATGTCCTGACTGAAAGAGACTTCTCCATTCATGAATACTGAAAACGTCGTTTCCTGTGTATACTATTGATGTTGCTAGCAATGGAATATATCGCAAATACCCACATTTTGTTTACTTTAACCTTACCTCTACACCCCAAACGCTGCATCAAGGACCCATCATATTTGTTAAAATGGACTTGTTACATAAAACTAAATATGACCCTGTTAAATGTAGCTGGAATTCATATCAATAAGACCACATGTAACCCATGTAAATGCGATTTTGAACCCCAACTCCAAATGCGATCACATCTCAATCGGTTCATATCGAGTTCCAATTACAAGGAAACCCAACAGATGGACGGAAAGGAGGATATGACGCATACCCTAGATGCATTGAATAAGGGATACAACCACATTCTTCTTGGTAAAGCACTGATTCTCAATAACATGAAACTCGAACAAAGAATGAAAACAAGATGCATCGAATGGTATCTGGACGTTTCGCCCTATGGATGATTCGGCCCAGGACATTTCATCTCACTTCAATGGACATTTAACTCCACATGGTACATGAACGTTTCGCCCCATGGACGTTTCGGCCCAGGACATTTCGCCCCACATCAATGAGCGTTCCATTTCATACCCCATAATTGCCCGCCCCCGATCCCGCCCCCTCTCACTCTCTTCCGTTCCTTTAGAAATTGATCACCGTTACAGTGAAGATACATGACATTATATATATATATATATATATATATATATATATATATATATATATATATATATATATATATATATATATATATATATATATAAAGAATACAAATCATATGGCATATAACAGTCCTTTCAAATGCACTGGATCCAGCAAGGGATCACGTGTGTCAGGGATTGATAAAGATAAATGCAAAAAACTGACAAACAACAGTGCAGAACTAGTGTCACTCTAGCCTGAGCGCTTTCGACTCTTAATGAGTCTTTATCAAAGGCAAATACAGAACATAGACAAGACAGACAAGTAAAATACAAAAATCGTGTTTCTAGTTTCTTCAACTTGTTGTGGATGCTGTAAAATGTTAAAATCGATGACCCAAAGCGACACATCTGTTATTGTGTGTAAATTTTATGTACGCGTAAATTATATCCCGGATATTTTACATTAGTAGTAAGAGGCTATTAAGCAAATTTAGAGAATTATTTAATAGAAAATGTGTCAGCTGGAAAAGATAATTACATTTGTGCACGGCTGTCTTTTTCTAGTCTTCTTGGTTTAAACCGCTTGGTTTCAACGTTCGAAGGCGTCGTATCCAGTAAGATTCCTTTTCTTTCCTGGTTTCGGAGCTCCAGTTGTGGTTGTGAGCAATTGCAATAAGTGTTACATCACTGAAGGTGTGGCTAGGTGAGGAGAAGTGTTCTGCGACCGGACTTCTGTATAGCTTCTTTGTTATTCAATCAGATCTATGAAGGTTGATCCTTTTGTGTAGCCTCTCAGTTTCTCCGACATACTGCAGGCTACAGATTTTACATGTGATGAGATAAATTACATTCTCTGTTTTGCACGTTTTGTTTGGACCATGTATGTTTAGTTTTTCTCTCGTCACTGTGCTAGAAAATGTCCTGGTTTCTATCATGTGTTGACAGGTTTTGCACCTTTTATCGCGACAGGGGCCAGATTGACTCGGGTGGTCTTGATTAGCGATTGGCGCTAGCTTCGCCCTGACTAGGATGTCCTTGAGGTTTTTTGGTCTCTGGTAGGCAACTACAGGTTTGTTCGGGAAGATTAACTTTAGTGCATCCGATGATTCTACGATGGGCCAGTGTTTCCCGATGATTTTACCTATTTTGGGGTTGTCTGGATGGTAGGTCAGGATAAATGGTATCCTATCGGCGTTTTCCTTCTTTCCATATTTTAGTAGGTCATCGCGGTTTGTTAGCTTAGCCCTTTGGGTTGCCTCAGTAATCAGGTCCTTGTCGTAGCCTCGGTAAATTCGGTCGCAGAACACTTCTCCTCCCCTAGCCACACCTTCAGTGATGTAACACTTATTGCAATTGCTCACAACCACAACTGGAGCTCCGAAACCAGGAAAGAAAAGGAATCTTACTGGATACAACGCCTTGGAACGTTGAAACCAAGCGGTTTAAACCAAGAAGACTAGAAAAAGACAGCCGTGCACAAATGTAATTATCTTTTCCAGCTATTACATTTTCTATTAAATAATTCTCTAAATTTGCTTAATAGCCTCTTACTACTAATGTAAAATATCCGGGATATAATTTACGTGTACATAAATTTACATACAATAACAGATGTGTCGCTTTGGGTCATCGATTTTAACATTTTACAGCATCCACAACAAGTTGAAGAAACTAGAAACACGATTTTTGTATTTTACTTGTCTGTCTTGTCTATGTTCTGTATTTGCCTTTGATAAAGACTCATTAAGAGTCGAAAGCGCTCAGGCTAGAGTAACACTAGTTCTGCACTGTTGTTTGTCAGTTTTTTGCATATATATATATATATATATATATATATATATATATATATATATATATATATATATATAATGTCAAAGTTTGTTTTGAAAATGATGTACAATTTCAAAAGAACACCGTCTTAAACGAGTGATTTATTTTCTCCCAGCAAGTTCTATTTGGACTTAGAACCAGGTAGTTTCTTTAATCTACCAGGGTTTTGAGTAAGTCATGGAAGCTTTTATGAAAAGGAAATTATAATTTAGCACAGATGTTCTGGCATTCGCTAATAACAAAAACAATGACATATAATTAAAACAACGTTTGAGCTAGGTATATCAAAATGAAAAAGGCTAATAATGACGATGGCTTTTCTATCGTCAACGGCAAATGAACGTTGTTGTTTATGTCTTCAAACATCAGCGGATTGATTGAGCTTTAGGATAAAAAAATATGATTCTTCAAGTGCATCATTCACAACTAGTATCACAATTATCACTCACTAACAACTAGTATCACAATTATCACTCACTAACAACTAGTATCACAATTATCACTCACTAATAGCTAGTATCACAATTATCACTCACTAACAACTAGTATCACAATTATCACTCACTAACAACTAGTATCACAATTATCAGTCATTAACAGCTAGTATCACAATTATCACTCACTTACAACTAGTATTACAATTATCACTCACTAACAACTAGTATCACAATTATCACTCACTAACAACTAGTATCACAATTATCACTCACTAATAGCTAGTATCACAATTATCACTCACTAACAACTAGTATCACAATTATCACTCACTAACAACTAGTATCTCAATTATCAGTCACTAACAACTAGTATCACAATTATCAGTCACTAACAACTAGTATCACAATTATCAGTCACTAACAACTAGTATCACAATTATCAGTCACTAACAACTAGTATCTCAATTATCACTCACTAACAACTAGTATCTGAATTATCAGTCACTAACAACTAGTATCACAATTATCAGTCACTAACAACTAGTATCACAATTATCAGTCACTAACAACTAGTATCACAATTATCAGTCACTAACAACGTATCACAAGAAACACTCAATCAAAACTAGTGTCATATGTATTACTAGCAAACAGTATCACAATTATCACTCACTTATGACTAGTATCACTGAATAAAACCTTGGAACATGATAAACTGAGATCAGTTACATAATATGCACTTAATGTTATTACATTTTGTAATTTCAAAGAGCTTGATTTTGTAATGCTGCCGTTGTGTATGTTTTAATGCGTTATCTAATATTGTACTATGAGGAGCTGTACTAAGTCAATATGATGATTATTATTATTGTTATTATTATTATTATTATTATTATTATTATTATTAATGGCAAACCGAATAAATATAATTTTTATATGTGATATTACATCTAGAACTATAACCTCATATGTGGAATTTTTCTATACTGAGTGTTGTTGAATTTAATTTTTTTTAAAGCTGCTGAACGCAGTATTCGAGCTTGCCATCTCTTACAGTTTGAACCTGCTACCCTATTGCACGGAATTACACATCCATATGGAGTCTAGAAAACTCGGCATGTGTGAGCCTATGTACCTTTGCCCATGCTATGCAGTAAACCATCAAGGCATCCACTTCCAACTACCTTCTCTCCAGTAGACCTTCTGGACCAGTTTGCAAGTTTCTTCCGTGACAAGGTACAACTCATTAGAGATAAGCTTGACAACACAATTTCAATTGATTCGTCGTCACCATACAATTACGATACAGACTTTGAGCGACAATCATTAGTAGCATTTGAACCTGTCTCTATGGATTTAGTAGGGACAATCGGGATGAAGAGTGCACCCAATTCATGTGAACTTGATCCAATTCCAACATCACTGCTGCTTAGACCCCATATTGCCTTCTCTAACTGATGTTATTAATACCGCTCTCTCATTAGTGAATTCTCGTCATTTTTCAAAATTGCCATCGTAAAGCTTCTGCTAAAGAAACCAAAATTCGACCATAACGATTTGAAGAACTACCGCTTAGTTTCTAATCTCCGTTCATATAAAAATATCTTAGAAAACGTTGTTATAATCCAACTTATATCTCATCTGAATTCAAACAGTCTTTTTAGCAATGTACAGTCTGCATATCGTCCTTACCACATTACTGAAACTACTCTTCTGAAAGTAGTTAATGAACTTTTCTCTGATACGTCCAGATGACATATAATGCAGAGGTGATTTGATGCAAGTTTGTGGTATACAAGGGTTGACCTTAGACTATTATCATTAGGCCTATGAAGAATCCAGTCTAAAATGTGACCATGTTTTAGTGTGGGTTGGTTAACTGTCTCTTTGAGGGTGAAAACAAACGGAATCTACGAGTTTTGATGTGTATGGATTTCCAGGACAGTCAAAAAGAAAGTTGAAATTTCCAAGAATAATCGGGTTGCCACCTAAATAATTTCCTTGTTTCATGGAGATTCGAACACTGCTCCAAAAGGAGCGCTTCAGTCAGCTTGTTTTTTCTACTAGGATGAGAACGGTCGAAGCAGAAAAATGGACTGACCTCTGTTCCAGTGTGAGTGTTGTTTGGACTAATTCGAACGATGTGTGGTAGAAACTGAAGGTTGTGGTGTGGTTAAGACGTTTCACCATGGAATTCTTTGTGATGATTGCAATTCCACCTCCGCGAGAAGAGAATTGTTCCAATAAATAACATTATCCCACCACCACTGGCAGTACGAACCCTCGATCTCCCTACTGTCACTAAAGGAAGACTTAAATTTGCTTTCCAATATAACACACATGGAAAGCAACAGTGTTATCAACCAATTTCTGTAAACTTGTATCTTAGACTATTTATGTTTAAGTGGGCAACGGTAAAGTTCTTGTTTTCTCTCTTCCGGGTATTCCATTATATCTTATAAGTACTGCATCATTAAGGGTAGACAACTTGGTATTGTTGCAACCAACAGGTAAGATATCTTCTGTAATGTTTATTTTGTTGGTGGAATTTTTGTTGAATTTCAGCAAAAAAATATCTAACACAAGCGTGTTGCTTGCATCCCTTTATTCTCACAACAGACAAAACCTCATTTCGAACTTGAATCATTGTGCATACGTATACATGATTACTTAGTCTATTTTAAAAATACGAAAGGCCGAGACTATTCGTACGGTTGCCGTGTGGGCACTGTGTACCTTATAAAATATGACTTACCTGAACACGGCAAACTATTCACACGGTGGGTTGTTGCATAATTTGCTTAGGAAGCTTTTAGTATGTGTGCCATGTAACTGAGGTTCCTTTGTTTCTTATTTTTCCCCAAAGAGATTGTAGGTAAAACTAGTATAATGTTACACTCAGGTAAGTACATGTAATGATATTATGGCCATCACCATGACCAGTACTGGTGCAATGGTATTTAGCGCCCTAAGCAAACTTTCCATTTTGCGCCCCCCCTCCCCCCCATTTCAGGATATCGTCTAGTATACACTGTGCGTTAGTTTTTAATACTCTAAAACACTAATATCTAATCATTTCATTATGTAGCCTACACATTTAATCAGTATACTTGCACACACACACACACACACAATATTGGAGTCTTAGACTTGTGCGGCCGCCTAGTTCGCCTATTGGATTAAACCTGCCCTGACCCTTATATCAAAAAGTCTTACATAAATCGCCTTTAATTAAGAACTCGCCATGAACTGACCAATTAATTTTTCCGTTGGGGGTGGTTGCAAAAAAAATTATTTTAACTAGAATATTTTTAAGCAAAAATAATGGGTAACCAATATAATAAATATACTGATTTCTTTTTTGTAACAATTAAGGCAAACGGTGTCTTTCAAAGCTGTGAGGGTGATGTATGCATATTGTTTTTCAACTGCCTAAGAATTCTCTACGCTGGCCAAACACCATCAGCAACGCCAACTTGTGGCAGAGAAACTCCCAACTTCCGGTAGAGGAAGAGATGACGAGAAGTTGGAGTTGGATAGGACACACCCTGCATAAAGCCGTCGACCAACATTACCAGGCAGGCATTGAGGTGGAACCCTAAAGACACGCTAAGAGGCCTACCAAGAAACACCTGGCAACGTGACCTTGAGGAGGACATCACTATGCTGGGTCACACCTGTAGCCAGCTGAAGGGGATGTCACGGAGCACAAGTCGCTGGCGATCTTCTGTGTGTGGCCTATATCCCCGCTGAGGTAACGGGCAAAAATGACTGACTGACTTTGTTTATTCATGTGCGTGATTAGAGCAATATTCCAAATGAAAAATTTTCTAGACTACTTTCTTCATATAGTATTTCATACATCGTTCAGACACATTTTAAAATTGCAATTAAACATAAATTGAAAGGCAGTTTGCCGTTTGCTGTCAAGAAGGACGGTTTATCTTTTCCACATTAATAACGACATTAATGTTTGATCCTCGCTAATTATTAAACTTGTCTGATATCTTGAAGATACATATATTTCAAGTTGAATAAAATCAGTTACATAATTATGCATCCGTGGTCGTAACAAGTTTAGTAAATATAAGATCAACTAGTAAAAATGAATTCATCTTTTTCATATCCAAACTCGTCAGAGATAATGATACTAATAACCTATATTTCAAGTTTTATCGCACTGACCAAAAACATAATCTCCAGAACGAGAGACAAACGGATATTATTAGATCAGGTACATAAAAGCCTACTTCTAAATCTTACGGACTTTTGTACCTTTACACCAAATTTCTTGACTGCTTTCATAAGCAATTTTATAGAGGCCTTTTATTATAGATCAAATCTAAAAGAGTTGGATTGCTTTAAATTGTGGCGAGTTCTATATACAAGTTTAAATATATATACCAAAAAAAAATAGTATTATCGGCAGTGTGTGTCTGTGTATTTAGACTTTTAATGTAGCTAGAACAATTTTAGTCACATCGCTATGTCTACAAAGTGGCCGTTTGTTTGTTGGTGGGTGGTCCAGCATTGGGGAATCGTGCGGAAGAAATGTAGCTTCATTCCCCACACAGCCGCATTATCCAGACACCAGGCCGACCAGTCCTAACACTAATCTCTTCATGTTGAGCAAAAATGCGAGGCAGTTGCTAGCAACATTTTTACAAATCTTTGATATGACTCAGCTGGGGATTCGAACTTCCCACGTCTAAGACCACCGAAGCAGTAAAATAAATTCCATGCTAGGCCTTTTTCAGAATCGTGGCATAAATATACCTAGCATGAAGTATACGAAAACGTTTTGTAACTATGTTCAATAGTATGGAGGAACTCGTTGAATACAAGTAACATGTTCACAGTAATTTGAAAAGTAGCAGACACTGACACACAAAGGGTCCTTGATGACCCAGTGGTTTAACGTGAACAGTGTGTGCGTTCGGCTTGGTACGCATGCGAGAAAACTAGTCAGTAGCTTTCCGTGGGGGTAGGGGGCGCCGAGGTTCCTAGTCGAGTTTCCTGGCTCCTTACCCTACTGGCGGAAATGACAAGCCTATTATGTGACGAAAGTCATTGAACTCCAAATATCACATCCACACGATTACAATGAATCCAGTCGTTTAATTTATATGTTGTATTTTGTATCCGCGGCTATCAAAGTTAATAATGTGTAAATGTATATGCGAAAAAAAGAAGAAAGAAAAAAACTGAATGCAACTGAATTAACAATTAAAGGGTTTCTTGCCACCAACATAATACTACCATAGCTGGTGGGACACCCAAAAATGACCTGGACAATCTATCTGAACAATAACTTTGAGAATTCAGATTACAGATCATTTACGTCAACCTACTGGCACACATCAGTGCAACAATTGAAAATCGTTCCAGAATTCATTACTAAACTTACAAGATAACCATTTTTATTGTGACTCTTGATTATCTAGGAGAGAAATTTAGTGTCGAGGGCAGAAACAGAAGTCAAATAATGTGATGCTAATTTAAAACACAAAGTTTGCCCATCAATATATGCTGATTTCTTAAATTACATCCTGTTTTTTTTTTATAGCTACATAGAGAAACGATACAGACACTTTATACAAAAGTTTCTCTTGGCAACTTCAAAAACTATTACGAAAACTCAAGAGCCCCCACTTTCAACATCTTTACAATTGTTTGATAATGAATATGACGAATCTTTAGAATTTACTATGCGTTTTGCAATTACTTGCATTGACAAACATAAATATTTGTATGACATTTATTCATATAATATTGATCAAATTTTAAAAAAAGACCCATACTTTCTCTACACACCATTACAATTGTTGGGCTACTTATCAGAATACGGGAAATTTGAATCTCTATGTCCACAGCCAACAACACATCATCATATATTTATTTCTGATTAACTTCTACGATTCATTCAATTCATTACTGACCTAATTAAGAATATCTGTCCTCAAAATGAATACCATTATTTGAGTTTAATGATAAATACGTGTATAAATAATTCATTGTTTCATCCATTGTACAACGAACGAGTACCATAAGCGGTATAGTATACGCCCACCATGTCCAACTATATTGAAGAAATCATCTCTCTTCATTGTCTTGTTTACCTTGACATTCTGAATGCTAAATTTATACGAGTCTTCTGTGTCTCAAATGCAAGCCATCCACAAAATTTGGTCTTGGTTTGTGGCATAGAAAAACTTTTATTTGTGACGTCCTCGTCTGCTCTTTAACCTCTAAATCAATAGTCTGTATCTCAATGCAAGCCGCCTATCAAGATTAGTTAAGACATGTGGCACAGTGCATAATTTCGTGGAAATCGCTTGTCATTCATTGTGACCTTTTGATCCCAAACTAAATAAGAGACATCCTTTTCTCAAAATTTAAATGATCAACAAAAATGTTATCAATGTATCGGAAAAGTTTCACTAAACATCACCCAAAAAAATCTCTTACTCGTGCTGAGATTTCTTAGTATTTTTGTTAGTACTTGATTGAACCGCTCATGTGGCCAAGTGGTTAGAGCATCCATCGCAGAAACAGGAGGTCGTGGGTTCGATACCCGGCCGAGTCATACCAAAGACTTATAAAAATGGTACTAACGGCTGCCTCGCTTGGCGCTCAGCATTAAATGGTTAGTGTTAGGACTGGTCAGTCAGTGTCAGGATAATGTGACTGGGTGGGATATCATGCTACATGCCTGCGGCATGATGCCCAAGTGCTAGACATCACTATGAACTGCCTCACTGCAAATATTGTAGCGCTATGACTGAAAAATTAAAACTACTTTAAAAATCCTAATCAAACAAACAAACAAAAGTACTTGATTGACATCAATGCATTAAAAACATTAAGAAGGTATTGTGTTAAAATTCAATACAAATAATGTTAAATGGTTTGTATGGGCTCGACTTTTAATGGACTTGAAAACATTTTGCAAGTAGAATTTGTTCCATGCTATATATATATATATGAGAAAATACCAATTAGTGGATTACAAAATCAAATCAATCATACTCCATCTGGTAATCATCCTTGGCATGTCATTTAATCCATCCAATGTATCCCTTTATATTTATTTCCACGAGTAAATAAAAGAAATAACACAAATCCTGAATTAAAAAGTAATGTCTTTTTCAGTGTCAGCATATTGTATTTCCACTTAACTTTGACAAATTAAGAAATTTTCTGAAGACAGTAGTATGCAAGCCATCAATTAAATGTAATTCTTCATATTTTTATGAGAATAAAAAGATGTTCACGCATATAAATTTAATAGGTTTTTTTCCATCCTCAATGCAGTCTGGTGGCTGCATAAAATATGGGACTCTTACTCTCTTGTCCTAGAAGAATTTACACGAGTTATAAAATTTCATTTATTAAATGCAGACTGTGGAAATCATCTAATATATTTTTTATCAATATTTTCAAATTAGCTACAGTGTCAGCCATAATTGATAAAAGATCTGAATAGTTTTTATTTAGGACAGACATGTCAACACTACAAGACTTCATCAAAACCCGATTCTGATATGACCATCTATTCGGGAGAATTTAAGATGATTTTCAATGTTCATTGCGACGGCCATATTGGTTGTCTGTCAAGCAATATCTTCATTTAGGACCTACCAGATGTGATGACAATCAATTTTGTGAAACCCGATGTAAACATGACCATCAATACCGGAGGAACAACTTTTCAAGATGAACATCAGATCAGCATAATTTTTTTTTATAGGTCAAACTAGATACCAAAAAGACTTCTAGTGAAAAACCCAGGCCAAAATTACTATTCTTTTTAAAAGTGTTGACAACAAGACTTTTAAACTGGCTGTCATACCATACCTGATGCGAGGTCATGTCATTTGCATTCAGGACCAACTTATTATCATCATTAGTCTACTGGTGAAAACCTCAATTTCACGCAACTTTCCATTTAGGAGAAATAGCAAAACATTTTCAAGATGGCTGTCATGTTTCCACACTGGATGTCTGATCAGCACCATCATTTAGTACTAACTAAATACAAGGCCCTGGTAAATACCCAAATGTCATAAGACATTAGCGACACAGATTTTCAAGAGGGCCACTGTGGTGCCATATTGGATACAAGATCAATACAATTTTGAGGTCTCCTGTTGAAACTCTCATACCAATACAATCCATGAAGCATAGCGAAAACTAGTTTCATGCTGGCTGATGTGGCAGCTGTATTGGAATATCCAACACAAATGATTATCATTTAAGACAAACTAGACATCGTAATAAGCCTCCTGGTGAAAAATTCAGGATATGATTTTTGTTGAAGTGGAGCAGCATCAGGATTTTCAAGATTGCTGCTATGTTGAAAATACATGATGCCAGATTGCTGCCAATTTAATTTAGGACCAATAAGACATTATAACAAGTCTTTAAGGGAAAACAGCATGTTCATATGGCCATCCATTTAGGAGTAGCAATAACTAGACTTTGAAAATGGCCACAATGATGCCTTTCTCGATGTCCAGTTGGAATCATTTTTATTTATGACCAAATGGACCGTGGCATGAATGTGTGTCAAGTTTTCTCAGGTAGTTTAGGTGAGTAGCAATAACCTGTGGCATTGTATGGACAGATGGACAACAGACCACCCCTAAAATAAACGCCTCAACAAAGTTTCATGACTGTGCATACAAAATCAGAAAAACTGAACTGGCTGCAGAAACTAAACGATCCCCACAAAAGAATATCAATAATGCAACTGTTCTAGATGTTTTTCACTTATGTACAGGAGATATGACAAAAATTACATTTTTGATAACCAGAAATATCAAACCGTTTCCCTCCATGCCGAAGCTCTTTATTTCCTCTGTGATTGTTTTTGAGACTCTTTTAATCAAACGGAACAAAAGAAGCAAAACCATGTAATAAGTACCATTGTATTTTACATTATTTGCAAGTGTCTTTCAGCACTGTATGAACAAATGATTGTTTCTGACAAAAATACAAATGTACAAACTACTCATGTATGTATGTTATATGCATTCTTTAAATTATGAGGGTGATGCATCAACATGGGCATATTAAAATCCTTTGGTTATAGTGATGTCATGAACCACCATACTTTTTTACAGCACATGTATAGAAAAATCACCTAAGATCAATTTCTTAGGTCTTATTTCCCAATAGACTTCCATCTATCAGTTATATGCAATGGAATTAATTTTTAACTTAAGTACAATCATACTTCAAAAAGAACATAATACACAAAAATGCCCAGGCCTGCCATCATACGGAACTAATTAGCTTTAAAAACTCTGTAACTAGATGAGAACGTGTTGCTTGATATAATTATTATATCAATTATAACCTTTTTCAACAGCTGTCTCTAAAATGGAGATGAAGTACAATGAAGTAAAGTTAAAAGGAGGATGTGTAGATATTAAAGCCTTTCTTACAGAATTCAAGCTGATGATGAAGTAAATGATATCCGAGTGACTATACAATTAATTAATAATATTAATGATGTCTATAATACAGATGTCATCTGGAACACCACATTTTGAAATACATAATTAAAAGTCCATCATGAATGACAAACTTGTAACATGGATGCTGCTAAAGCATGACAAAATGTTTTATGTACAATGCAGATGAATTATATAAAATCTAATAATAAAACAATTTTCAGCTGCAAAAAAACAACAACTTGACACTTTGTTCAGGTAATGGAAAACACGTACAAATACATATGCAATATTGAAAACAATCTCTAGAACATATGTAATATATTAATTATCCGGGGTTATTTTTTCATGTCCACTGGAAATTATTTTTCTGGTAAAAATTATATATTTTAAGAATGTCAGCATGTCACACTGTCATTTACATTTCACAAACTAATTTGACTTTCTGCTACAAGGTTTCCACATAACGTGAAAGCTGGTCTTGTGGTGTCAGAGGGGCCACTTCAGGGTCCTGTTGTAGAAGGGACATTTCTGGTCCAGAGTTTTGAGCTTGGGACACAGACCCATGAGTCTGAAACTGCGATAACATAACTTGATCTGAGTTCATTTGATTAAGGTCTGGTGTTCCAGACAGCCCATGGTGTGGGGATTGATTAGGAGGTATATGAGGTGACATCTGTGTCTGACGTGGTGAGGGGTTTAGCTGCTGCCGAGGGGAAGGAGTAGGTTGAGGGGATCTGACTGTTTGTGGCAATGAGGGTGGGGAACGCACTTGCTGCATTATGTGTTGTGCTGGGGACTGGACAGTTTGGGAAAGCATTTGCTGTGGACTGACTGGCTGACCACCAACCATATGATGGCGCACTTGAACTTGTTGCTGCTGAACTTGTTGCATGATTTGTTGAGGATACTGTGGCAGATGCTGGTTATCAGTAAATGGCATTCTAGTTCGTTGTACTTGTGGATATGGTGGCTGTGGTTGCTGAAATTGTGAAGTCTGTGGTTGCTGCTGCTGTTGTGGCTGCTGCTGTTGCTGCTGCTGCTGTTGTTGCTGCTGTAACCTCTGCCGCCACAGCATTTCTTGTTGTGTTGTGAAGTTTTGGGGCTGTTGCTGAGGCTGCTGTTGCATGCTAGGCATTTGCAATCCTGGATTCTGATGGCGCTGTTGCTGTTGTTGCTGCTGTTGTTGTAGCTGCTGTTGCTGTAGCTGTTGTAACTGCTGCTGCTGCAGTCCCTGCTGGCTTCTCTGCTTGATGAAGGCAGCCATCAGTTGTGGGTATTGTTTGAGAATACTAATAACCTCCTGCTGCTGTTGAGGAGAGTTGGGAGACTTCAATGTCTGCAGCAACTGTTGGAGTGCCTGGCTGTGCTGCACCTGACCAGCAGGACGGGGAGGCTGCATATTCATGGCATTTGCAACCTGTGGTTGATGAATTGGCATTCTCTGGACACCCTGCTGAGCTGGAGGCATTGTCCTCTGAATCTGATTCATAGTAGGTTGAGCCTGGAAAACTTGTTGTGGAGGTTGTGGCTGAGGAGGTTGAGGTTGAGGGGCTGGAGGAGGTTGCACTTGCTGTGGAGGCCAAGGGATGGTTTGCGGTATAGCAGCAATTGGAGGTTTTGGTTTGGGTGGAGGCATAGTACTCATCGCCGGTTTGCCAACACCCATCCCTGCCTGACGCTGGGCAGCCTCTTGTGCTTCAAGAGCAGCTTGCATAGCAGCAGGAGGGGGACCTGGGGCTGGTTTCCCTCCTGAATAACTCTGTACTGCTGCAGATGGTGAGGGCTGATTTGTGGGTGTACCAGTTACTGCAGCTGTTTGACTCCTCTGCATTGAATTTATCCTCCTTCGTAACAATTGAGCCTGTTGAAGGCGATGTTGCAGCTGTTGCTGTCTAAGTTTGTGTTTGATTTGAAGACAGAATGGCACTTGACATTTGTTTTCATTACAGTGTTTAGCATGGTAACAACAAAGTGCAATAAGCTGTTTGCAAATGGGGCATCCATGATTTGTCTTTTTCCTACAATTTTTAGTATGTGCAACTACACGTTTCATCTTATGACAACTAGGCATCCTGCAGTTTGCATCGCGACACTGACATGCATGAACAAGAGACTGAATACACCTCTGAATCGATTGACGACGAGATTCCTGAGGATTTTCTTGCTTGTCTGAAGAAGAACCATCATCGAGGTCCAGCCCCAGCCTATCCATTTTGTGATTATGTCCTTCTTTCTGATAGCAAGTATTACACAAGTCAAAGTCCTGCAAAATAGAAGAAACGGACTATCATAAGACAACTTAAAACTTTAGCTCTATTATCTAAAAATAAAATTCAATGCCTGTGTAAAGTTATCTATTTCTCCATTTTTTTCATTAAAAACACCAAAGTACATTCCTCTATTTTGCTAAATGAGAATGTTTTGGATGTCTCCTCACCTCTATCTTGTAACAAAAAACATTAATTGTACACGTCTCCTCTCCTGGGACACACAATTGTTTACTTAAGTATAGTACATATATAAAAGAATCTATAAATTTGCTGTCATTGATACCAAAGTAAAAAGTTCATGGGACCATGATAATATTTCAACTATAGGAAACTAATACCCTGTTCATGCCATGCAAATGGAAACACAAAAGTTAATCAAGCCAACAATGGTGGGCAGTAATTATCACTAACCAACTAATACTTTAAGTTGACTATTGCACTGTCATTTTTCAGTTTATTGAACAAGCTCACTTGTTAATCAAGTGACATTCCAACTGCATTATCTATTCCTGTTCCCCCTCCCCCCTTTGAATGCTGAACAAACCATTATATCTTGTTCTTATTAGTATTGTATTATTGAGAGAAATTGAGTGCATGCTAAAGGAACAAATTTTTCTGGGTGTAGGAAGGAAATGATCTGTGACTGATCATCTGGCTGATATCTGCCATGCAGTCAAATGCGTCAACAGTTAGCAAAGAGTCGGGTGTAATCCTTTGTGTAGAAATTTGTTCTAATTCTGTCTATTGTACAAGTTGATTGCATTTTTTTCCCTTCAAATCATAAACATAGAATCTACTGTTTGGACAGACTATACTGAAATGCTCTAGTCCATCACACAGCTATGCTTTTATAATACAATTAACTGGGGGATTATCAACTCTAACATAAGAAATGAAGCCATCAGATACTGCATCTACTCGCTTAATTGAAACTAAACACACAGATCTCCCAGCATAAAATGCACTGGCAATTTGGGTCTGTGCGGGTTGACAAAACAAATCAATGGAACAAAACAACACAGACCCTAATCTGCAGGTGCAGTATGCTATGGTAGATCAGGATCTTTGTTGTTTGCAGTTCCACTATACTTACAAGTAAGTACATACAGTAACAACAAGGCTTGCCTCTATGTCTATCGATCTAAATTATGTACTTTTGCCAAAAACAATGCAATCGCTTATCTGGACACTAGGGTGTATAGAATAAACTCTATGCATTTAGTGCCAATGGCATTTATAACAAAGCTTTATGAAGCAATTCTATTCTAGTGATACAGTACACTGTATCTTTACATTTTTAATGTAAAGATACAGAATTCATTTGAAATCATGAAATACTTACATCACATTGTGAACAGTGCCACCTCGTCTCCACTTGAGCTTTGCAACTGTTGCATGTGTACACAAAACTTTCTTTTCCCTGATTGTGAAGCTCATACAACATAGCCATTGTTGAATATTTGGCTCGCCTTAACGAAGAGAATTCATAGTGCTTTTCTCTAGCAAGAGTCAAGAAGGCATCACGTCCATCCATTAATTCACAACTAATATGAGGATCTGGGTCCTGAAGAGGAGGCAACTGGGCAGCAACTTGCTGAGAATGCAGACGAATAACAAAGAAGACCTGAAAAAATGAGAAAGTAAATTAGTTGCAAGTGGTAATATAATTCTCCCAAAAAATTATAGGATTCCACTATATTCCATGAGATACCAACATCTATGGATTATATGGAAGCTACACGTGCTCAATGTACTATTTAAATACAAAAATGGGGGGGGGGGGGGAGAAATTGGAAAACAAATGGAAATGTTAAACTCGCCTAGAAATAATGTCAACAATATAAAAACTCAGGAGCAGATACTTTACTGGTCATAAATGAATTTTCAGAAATGTACCAGTATCACAATACCTGAAAATAACTCTCTTTGGTTATCTCACAAAATCTTCTAAAACATGGCTTTCACTGAGAGATTTACAAACAGTCAATGGGGCCTGAGTGGTCTAAAGCGCTCTCTGTTACAGATACTGCCACCTCACATCTGTCTGTGTGGATTCGAATCTCTGATTCAGCAAATGTGGATATGTGAGACAGCTTGCCAGTAGCTTCTCATGGGTCAGTGTTTATTTCCGGGGATTTTCCCAGGTTCTTCCTCCACCATTAATAATGGCCACCATGTATAGCTTATAATGTGCTTAAAAATGGCTTTAAACCCTACAACAACAAACAGTCAAAATGTACAAATGTGAGAAGCATATATATATATATATATATATATATATATATATATATATATATATATAGTCACTGTTGGCATTTTGTAAATCAACATATAAACAAAACCAATTAATTCTTAATATTAAGGAACAAAATTTGTATCGTTCAGGTAAAGAAAAACATAAACGAGATGGTTTCACTCAAGGCAATAAAAAAAAAGTTATGTGATAGTAAATGCTCGCTGAAAAACCCATTCCAAGACATAATCTATGGGAAGGAAGCTCCTGCCATTATATCACACACAAAGTTTCAACAAGATACCTCAAATGGATCTGGAAATACTAACTGAACAAGAAATTCTCAGAGGGACCATAATAAAAATGGAGACAACTCTTACAAGACTGCCCTGGAAACTCCACCATTTACTGAACACAATATAGTCATGACATCTCAAACAGTTCAGCAAGATATTACATAAACAAAAGCATGACAGATTGATGACTGGACAGACAAGCTACTTTAGTACATGTCCCAAAACATAAATTAAATTGGTTATAATAATAAATGTCAGTGAAGTAATAAAATGAAACAAGTTTTCTGATGTCGACAAGTACTTTATATATTTACTCAAATCCAAATTCTTTAAGTAACCAAGTGAACATTGCCGATTCGTCTGCTTCATTTCAAACCTCTTAAATATATCACTGCTAAATAGACAAAACGATGTCAAATATATATTGAGAAAAGTACATTAGAAGAAAAAACACTGCAATGTCAAATTTGCATTTTATATTTACATAATCTGATAGTGAAGCATACATGCCAACCTCTGAAGAGGAAAAAGCGGAATCCAAGTGGTCAAAAAGCGGAATCCAGGCAGAAAAACTAAAATTCATATATAACATGCTAAAATTTCAATAAAAAAAGGATTTGCCCCTCTCGTCATTTAACATCCTTTACTGTTTCAAGTTTTCATATGTAGCACTTTTAGCTTTACATACACATCGACTAGAATCCATCTTAAGAGTTTTAGCACCAAATATTTAAATTCTTTTCACATGGCCTGAAATAGATGTCACATGATTCTCCACTCATGTCTTCATATCTGGAGGATTGTTATTTTTTGTTGTGTTATATTTGGGTGCCATTTTTATGAATCCATCTGTGACATTTTTTGAAAGGAGATATTTCTGCTCTCATATATGCATAG
This sequence comes from Unio delphinus, assembly GCA_029339505.1. Classification (NCBI taxonomy): domain Eukaryota; kingdom Metazoa; phylum Mollusca; class Bivalvia; order Unionida; family Unionidae; genus Unio; species Unio delphinus. The sequence goes on along the minus strand of JAQISU010000029.1, from coordinate 2,549,679 downwards.
ACTAAAATAAAATTTACTTTTTAGTGACAAATACCTTTAGACTAGTTCTGCACCAAATATGAATTAGAACAAAAAATCTGCATGTAAAGTTTAAGCTTAGAAAACCAGTCTGTTCTCTCCTCACTAAGCCATATAAATGCTATAAATAAAATTTGAGGTTGAAAGTTTAAAAGTACCAGATGTTTCTTGGTAATAGGATAGTTGCTACAAATAGAACATGATACTGTTAGGAATGTGTACACGAGTCCATGGACAAGTGTACTCTTATATCGAGTTAAAAAAAAGCCGTCTTTTCAAAAATACGGTCTGTGGAATTAATGGAATGTTAATAAAAACGTGAAAACAAATAATTTTTTTAGAAGGTAGTAATCCATATACGTTTATGCGTAACACGTAATTTAGTGAAAAAAAGCGTAATGGTTGGAATGTACACTGAAGGCATGAATAACATCACTGCTGTCTACAGTCTAAACAAACACGGGCACCTAGCTAGTTTTTTTTATTCAAAAGTTGCTGTTAACTGAAATTACCCAAGAAAATTTAATAAATTAGTCAATGAAGAATAGAAAATGGGGCTAATTATTAAAATTAAATTTACCTCCGATTCCCACATAAAAACTGTATGTATCTTAAAAGCTGACAATATCCATTTTATAAGCATCACAAATCTAAACTGAATACTGGTCAAAAATGTTTGAAAAACTGTTGATAATTATTAAAAAATAAAACCATTAAAAAGAACATATGTGTACTATATGAAAGTATTGTAGCCATTTTTATCACTTATTGCAATACTTTTTAAGAAATTCTAACATATTGCTACAGATCTTTCAAACTTTGTTAAAATGGTAAACCAATCAAACATGAACATGTTATATAAATCCTAATGCTCATGCTCAAGTGGGCCTGCCTTTACAGATCACAAACATTTCATTTGTCTGAATGGGTTCAAATCTTTGCTCAACCAACATAGATATGGGAGAAAGCTTGCTAGTAGCTTCCAGTAGGTCAATGGTTCTTCCCTGAATTCTGCCAGGTTTTTCCCACCCTAAATCTACTGGTTGCCATGTGTTGCTTACCGTGTGCTTTAAAATGGCATTAAACCAAGAAAACCAATCAAATTTTAATATTGAACTGTCAAAGTTGATCAAATTCAGTTCAGTGGTAAAAAATTTTTTAACAGAAGTTGAATGTCTGCAGCCACATAGTATTTTACATCGACATCATTCATATACATCTGAAACAATTGCAAGCCTGGTCACTGTCAAATTTGGTCAAAATTTTGCAGAGTCCATTTTGAGATTTGTTAAAGTTTGCAATATTTAGTTGTTATTGTTGTCAAGTTTATTGCATTTTTTGGCACAGATATGCTATACAAGGTAGGGCAAGAACCCAGGAAATCCCTGGAAAGAACCACCAACCCAAGAGAAGCTACTGGCTAGCTTTCTCACATACCAATGATGGGCAAGCCCAAGACTCGAACCCATGAGTACAGAGGTGAGATAGCAGTGATCCGTAATGGTGTGCACTTTAGACCATTTGGCCACTCAGGGTCCCTAAATATTTAGTAATAGCCATGATGGTGAATCAGCATCTTTCGCATAAATGCCAAGACCATTACTGGATGCTTTCTGTCACTTCAACAAATTCTTTAAATATGGCTTTTTATTTTTAGTAATGGCAACAAATTAATGACAGACTGCATCATTTAAAACAATTAAAACCCTTATTGCCATAATTCTTTGTCAAATTTTGTTTTGTGGCCTTTGAGAACACCATGTCAAAAAATATTTCTGTATTTTAGTGACAGCAGAGTTATTATCCGAGAGCAGATTGGTATCATATGCAATAATTCTTTTTTTATAGTACTTTATGATTTGCTTAAATTCTGCTGAACCTTAGGTTATGTAAGGAAATCCTTTTTTTTAAAAAGATTTTCACAATAGTTGCATTATTAAATAGCAGATTAGTATCAACTGTACAAATCTAAAAGACCTATGGATGATTTCTGACAAAATTCTGCAGATCAGTTCTCGAGAAGCCATTTGAATATTTTTTTATTTTTAGTACCAGTGGCCATGCAGGGCCATACACACAGCTTATTTGGCTATATGAACTGAAAACATACCTCAGCTCTAATCTGATTTTATATATATATATATATATATATATATATATATATATATATATATATATATATATATATATATTGACAAATTGTCTTGGTGAACTATTTACTTATAATAAAACATACTTTGCTATGCTGATCAATTAACAATGATGAAGCCATTTCTGCTCATTGTATTGATTTATGTTTGCTATTTTCTAAGTAAAATATACATTTAAACTCTAACATTTGTGTTCCTAAAAAAGGGGTGGGGTTATAAATTTGTACCTACCTCCTTGTGTTTTTCCATAGTCTGATACAATTTGTTGAAGAGATCATTTCCACTATGGGGTAAGCTGGTCTTCTTGCTATTCTTTCTAGCATTATTCTTGCTCTTTGAATTCTTCTTCTTTTGGTTTTGTTTCTGTCCCTTCTTTTTACCTTGAGCATCCTGTAAACAAAATATAATTTTGCTTGACACTTTAAAGCACAGCAACACATTAAGTTTATCAAGAACACATCTAATCCAAGCTGATCCAGCCATAGTATTTGATTACATGTTTGGGGAATAGTAATTGAACTAGCATCATTCAAGGTTTTCTTGAGATTTATCTACAAACTGGCAACTAGATATTAAAACTGACCAAAATTTATCTGAACATTAACAATATTTTCAGTACAAAATATTTAACCACCTTTGACTCGATTCCAAGGTAAATCACGTCTGGTTAACTTTGTAACAGAAGTGTTAGTGTTCAGATCTGCACCTATATATTCAGAATCAATTACAAAAAGTGTTTTAGTGAATAGCAGTACTACTATTCGTCCATGAATAGTGATAAGATGTTGTAGATAGTCACTGTTTTGCTATGTTAAGGGATGGACAAGCAAAATTTCATTCAAAAAGCAGATGCATGTTGCTCGAGTTAAAATAAAGATTATATGTCAGGGAAGAAAGTAATAAACAATTTCAGAATAGCTGTCGAGAATGCCCATTTGGACAATCTATGATGACTTCCCGAGTTTATAAATTGCTTTTTTCCCCCATATCTTCTCTTCCTTCACGAAATGTTCTCAACGCTGATTAAGATAAAAAGAGCATTATCCATCTCCACTCAACCCCTGCAAATCATTTAGTTTAGTTGTTTCTTTTAATTTTAAATGAAAAAAAAAGTTGTTAGCAGTCTTGTTCAATTAATCAAGTTAAAGGCAATGGTTTTCTACCACTGGAGTCTCTTCTCCTTCCCCTGGTGTGATAACTTCAGCCTCTGCAGCAGCTGCCTCTGCCTCCTCCCGTTTTCTCTTTTCTTCCTCCTCTTGGTCAAGCTCTTTAATGCTTTCCTCCAGCACATTTGGCCAGAAGTCCCCTTCAAAATATGGCAGGTCATTTGGCCCAGTCATGTTGTTCTCTATGGAGTCCTTCAGAATGTCCTGAACAAAACAAATAAAGCTTTAGCCAACAAAAAGGTTCACAACTCCGTAATGAAGAAGTGCCAAGACTATTCCTTTTAGCATCATCATAAAACTCACCTTACTTAGGGCAATTCCACATTAATCTGCATGAAAAAATGAAGGGAGGAACCTTTCTACAAGGACAAGAAAAGCAAAGAACCAAAGACATTCTGTTTTTGTCTCTTGTTAGTAATGATGGCCATATTTGATGGTGGTTTTAACAACAGCCTTAATTAACTGCAACTCAGCATCACTTGTAATCCATCAAGCCAAGATAGTTTTTTAAATTTGGTCAATTTCAAATAAAGTGGTTTTTATAAATTGTTTCAAGGGTTTTTTTTCGTTTTTTTTTTGTTAAACAGCCGAATTGGATGTTGAAATGGCACAATTTGTACAAAACTCGATATCCTTCATGCAGGGATGCTATTAGACAAATTTTACATGTTTTTACAGCATTTCAGAAGTTGTTTAAAACTTTTAAAATTAGCAACAGAGGCCATATTTGATGTATATTGGCATCATTAATATAAATTCGAAAGGACTTGGTGCAGAAACCATTTTATCAAATATACTTAAAATTCTGTTTGGTTCTTCTGAAGTCATTTAAAAAAAGATTTTCTACTTAAGTAATGGTGGCCATATAAGATGACAAATCAGCTCTACTTATATAAATCTGAAAACATATGCCACGATGCTTTCTGCCAAATCTGATCATATTTAGAGCAGCCGACATGAGGACAGTTAAGTTTTTTTTTTTTTTAATAACGGCAGCTATATTAACAGTATAATTTGCTAAGTTTCAATACCTACATCCCATGGTGCTGTCAAAATTGGTCAAAGTTTTATCAAAAAGCCTTCAAATAGTTTTGTATTTTTTTGTAACAGCATATAAACACGATGGAAGCACAGCATCATTAAAGTTCTTTGTAAGGTGATGATTTCTGAAAATTTGGTTAAAATTCTCTTAAGCAATTTTTGAGAAGAAACGTTTTCATTTTTATTTTTTGACGGCAGGTAAGCACACATTTAACTAAAGGTTCATGTTCTACGTGCTAGCACACCATTACATTAAATTTGGTCAAATTCTGTCAAGTGCTGTATGAAACACATTTAATGTTTTTTTTTAATCCCCTGCTTTCAGTAATAGTGGCCATATGTGCTGGTTAACTGCCAATATTTGTACAAACCTGACATACCCACATACCAGGATGCTTCCTGCCGAGTTAGGTTGAAACTGGTCATGAGAAGTTGAAAATACCAACTGATGACAGTCACTCTATGTGCAATGGACAATGCATAATGGAAATTGGACCATAACACAAGACGAATTAGCCTTAAAGTTCGTTGGGCTAAAACTACCAAGCATTACCCACATTCCATTTAAGAGTACATTACTGCCATTCAAAATGAATTTACTCCTAAATGATTTTTATTCTGCTACTTTTTGTGTTTCAACATTTTTTTTCTAATATCCTGCAAAAACAACTATGCCCATAGCTGCCAAACCCAGAGTACAAAATACTGACTGCTTGTGACAAAAATACTGATCTTCAGGAACATTTTAATGCATCTGTCACTATTTACAACATATACAACCATCAGATAATTAATTTCAACGATGCACGTGTTGCACACTGGCACCTTCTGGATGGGCATCTTGTTCCATTTCTGGTGCCCATTCATCAGAAGAAAGAGTACAACACTCAGACACAATCTGTTTATAGGAGCCTTTTCCACACCATGTTTTTTTTTTCTACTATCATCATCAATTCCAATATAACAACTTTCATTGATGATCTCAATTCTGTGATTTTTTTTACTGAACTGTTTTTGTTCAAGCATACGAGTGTTTCTTTGCAATTTTACCATCTTGAAAACGGGTGCAAAAAAAATTACCAGTAATACAAGTTAGGTTCATTTGTTAAATATTTTAAATAATAGAGAATGGGGGAATTTGTAAAAAAAATTTGCATGCGGTGTGAATCACTGAAAAAGTCATAAAATTCATGCCAAAATTGTGAGGATTGACAGTTATGAGTAACTAAAAGAAGAAGGTTCATTTCTAAAATAAAATTTAATAAACCGAATTTTGATTGAATTACATGAAGGTTCCCTCTGGTATTTACATCCGTTTAAGTTCAGGCTGTGTTGTGTGTGATGAAGCAGCAATCTGATGTTTATTAGCTATTTTGTGCTCTTGCATTTCATGGATGCCTAAATGCACAATAGCGAAATCACATTACACAATTTGCAACTGTAAAGTGTTCTCCTTAACTAGATGGTTTCACAAATCAACACAAGATGGCACAATTGTCCTTTCAGTTGTTTCCTTCTCTTTCAAAAGGAGAACATTCTGAATATTCTGCTTTCCTATTCAACATGATTAAAAGTTGAATATTATGAAGATGAGATTACGTGACAGCGGCAACTGTTTGCAAAATCCAATATGGTGGATAAAGACAGGCATCGTAGCCTCAATTTCGAACAAACCAATCATATTGTATAACTGTATTCCTATATACAGGCGATACATTTCTATCAAAATAGAACAGAGTACCCATTTTAAACTGAAAATATCAAGGATTTTTTTTAAAACAAAAATTTAATTAATAAACATACTTTTTGCACACAAAAAACGTACACACATATTCAGGTACAAAATACGGAACAAATATGGAAAAAAAACTTGGACAGTTGGCAGCTATTTATACCATTTAATTTAATATTCTGTGCAACCAAAAGGTCATATTAACATTATTTTGTAATTGTTGTGTCCAACAGCTTTGTTGCTATGACTTGGTTGACAAGTGTTTGTGTAACGAGGTGAACATATTTGCTAAATATGCTTCAAGATTACATAATTCATCTGAATATTTTAACAAGCACATAATCAGACAGTTTAAATTCAATTATTAATGTTAAAGCAGAAAAGTACTATAAACTTTGCTTTAATGATCTCTTTACCTTATAATCCACAACTACTCTTTCTATTATGGCTTTATCTAACATCTTTTTGTACCACTCCTGTAGCCTTTTTGGCTTTGGAATTTTCTGCTCAGGAGGATGACAATGGAATATGTAGTCATCTCCTTCACTAGGTGGACAGGCCCAGATATGAGCCCATATGTAGCCCAGCTGCTTGGCATATTCCAAATAACCAATGAGGATCTCATGGTAGACAGCTGTCCTCAGTTGGCGAGGTTGGAAGAAATGAACACTGTCAAGGTAAGATATGTAGACTCTCCTGAAAAAGGTAAAAGAAATGATTACTAAATTTCAACTGTAATGAAAAACTTGGGCTGCCACTTTTTGTGTAGAGATACTATATTTATTTACTTTTTTGTGGATCTTAATTTTGACATTTTGGGCAAATTACATTTTTGATGGATCATAAATTTGTGGAGTGGGGAGAGTACTACTTTTTCCATCATGAGGATCATTATTTATAACAGTCCCTTAATTGAGGTATGTACTAATCACAAATTCCACAAGAACTGGCATCCTGTGAGATATAATTCACTGTAGATTTGATACAAGGTTATAATTTATGAAGATTTCTATAAGATTGTTATCAGATTTTACAATTTGCTCATCTGACAAATTTAAGTGGATGGGGGAACCTAGCACAAAACGTCACTCAAGCTTGTGAAACATACAAATATGGTTCACAATAATCAATGTTTGTAATGAGGGTGTACTACATTCCCTCAAATTTGTATGGTTAGTTGTATAACAGTAAACACAAGAGTGCACAAACCTGTGCTAAACACAAAAATCTAACCAAGAATATGTAAGTAATGTGCATGCAGGTACTAGTTTAGTCCCCTCCCCAAAGACTAGGTGCCATCAAATCCACTCCTAACTGTTGCCTAGAATTTGGCAAAAATGAAATGCCGAGATGGAGTGCAACTGAACATAGATTAGGATTTTATGTGTGGACACTGATGCTGAAGGTAGTACAATTTCTCTCTTCTACTTTGTACAAGAATGCTAAAAAAGACAGCAAAACGAAAGAAAACACAATGAATGTCTTTGTTGGTACTTGCAGCAAATGTCAAAAACAATCAAAATTTTCCATTGGCACTTCATTTCAACCAAACCACAAATCTGGCAATATCTGATGGATTGCCACAAATCTAGCAATACCAGATGGACTGCCAACTCTATCCGTTAAACACTCGCTGCAAAAAACTATAACTTGCAGACATCTGCTATCACTGAAATGATGTGAATATTATGTAGCTACCATCAGGCCAAGAGTTTGACACCAGTCTTGCTTCAGTCACTCCTATCATTCAGGACTTCATCAATTTAACCTAACCAATCAAAAGTTTTAACCACTTTGTGTGAAATTTGTAGTTTATACCAAGTTCATTATACTTTCAATAGATGGTTGAGTTATAAATATGACCCTTATTTTTACATAAATTGAACTGCTTTTCAGCAGATGGAATTCCTTCTCCAAGGTCAAACTATCACAAGATTACAGGTTTGTTAAGCTGTCTGCAGAGCTTCAGTGCAAACTCACTGTTGGCCAACTGTGTAATGTATTTATATTTTAATTAAAAAGGGACTAAATTTCTGACGTAAGAAACTTCAAAGAAATGCGTAATTTAACATTCAATCAATTAAGATTCCAAAGATATAGAATCAGAGATGGGGTCAAGTTTATACAAAACAGTGGTGACATAGGGTGATGACTAATTTTGTTCGAAATCTTAACAGAAAATTCCTCATCATGACTCTTCAGAATCAACAGAGATATGAACATGTCAATGTTTATATGGGTTAATCAAGTGTACAACAAAACTTTCATTATAATAATTCAAGTATCCAGAGAAAAGATCGTAGTTAAATGATGACAGTATGACGAACACGAACCTATGTAGCAAACTAAGTTATCTCCACTCTCTTTTGTCTTTTAAAACAATTTCTGTAAAATGTTATGGAGATCAGAGGAAAATAAGAGTTTATTCAGTCTGTATATTTAAAAATGTTATGAAAGAATGAAAGAACTAATATTGGTTTGGATGAATAAACAGAATGTTAGACAATACAGATTGTAAGAATTTAAGCTGTACTTTGAGATTGTAATTTTCTTCAAGATAGAGATATGTTTATGGTTACCTGGTATTGGGGTGCGGGCTATCAGACCCATACTCCTGAACATGCATACCAAAGAAACACACATCAGTGCCATCAATCTCTTCAAAAACAAAAAAGGATTTGGCCCTGTAGTGAAAGGTTTCTATCATCTCCCCATTATCACAGTATCTGCAATGCAAGAAGAAAATAATAAAATGGCAGTATTTCTCAAGGAAGCCAGTATACATTTTTTTAAATTAAAATCATTACTAACTCTGCTCTGTTAGGGTGAACCCAACATGGTAATCAAATAAACTTTTTATTGTGACAGATTTTATCTTTCCAACTAACACTAATTATGCATCTTTATGAGCATTTATTGACAAGCTTTGAATATAGTTTTTTTCAAAATCAAAACAACGATGAGCAGTTAAAGCTATTTTACAAATTAGATGATAAAGTAACTAGAATAATTTAGTAATAATAATAATTCAGTTGGTCAACTTTGCACATCTGCAGTCTCTTATCCATAATGAAATGGATTTTTGGTTACTTTGAAGCCACGTTGGTTTTCTAAGGGTACTACCATTTCCTCCCCCAAAAAACAATAAATTGCGTGAATCAGCTCTCCAATGATACAAGACCATAAACTGGGGTCAATAACTGCCAAATGCATCATGTACCAAACTGATGTATAACAAAAAAGATAGAAAACTCTATGAATGTCTATGTGAAATGTGTGTGAGAAAAACACTATAATCAACAACAATAATTGCACTGATGCAAACAATGAGCCACAACAGCTAAGTTGGAAGATCATTGACTTGTGATCCAAGTCACAGGTTCAATACACTGGCCTGTCCTGGTCAGCTAGCTGCATGTTGTGTCCTTGGGAAAGACACTTGCCTCTGGTTTCCTCAAGATCATATAGCCAATAAGGTGAAGAAAGTATTGTTATAAACAAACCAATCAAATCAGATTCATTTGAATCAAACTGAAAGGCCTTTATGTCATGATGTCAAATTTGGTCAATTCAGTTTATTGGTTTTGGAGAAGTCATTTAAAGTCTGAATTGTTTTTTTTTTAATAGTAATGGTGGTGATATTTGATTGCAGATTGGCTTTATTTGTATAAAACTAGTCCTCTATAGAGTTACCTGCATTCCTTTTCCATCAAATTTGGTCCAATGATGTTGAAAATTGTTTAATGCCATTTTCCTGCACATGACAAGCTATTCATGATAGCCTGTAAATTTGTTTAGGAAGAACCTCCCCAAAACCCCTGAAGTAGCCCCCCACCCAAACTACCCAACTGGCTGAGCACACACACACACAAAGCTGAGCACCTTAGACCACACTGCCACCTGGGGCCTCTTCAAGCTGTTAGAACTAGTACAACCCAACTTTGCTACAAAATGCTTGAAATGAACATTATATACCTTGATTTCATTCCTGGCTTGACCTCGGTAATTTTGTCAGAACTTGATAGCACTCTGATTGATACTTCACCTGCGCCAACATCTTTCTTCTTTAAAAAGTTGTTGATCCTATTTTCTAAGTAATATCCTAACTTTGTATTTTGTAATCCTGTAAAAAGGAAAAAATATAAATTCCAATAAAAATAAAAGAATACCAATACAGTTCATATTAAAATAGGTTACTCAACACAATTCCTACACACAATACAAAAAAGCCAAATTCCTGTTCACAACAAGAAATGTGTTAATGGTCACAAAAGCTCCACCACAGCCTCAGCCAATGACTTGAGGTAAATCTTAAACAGATGAATGAACAAACAATGATTAAGAGTGTGATCAACATTATTATATGCAGCTGTGCATAGTAAAGTTAATATTAATAGTAAATAAATATTTAACAATAACTGAGCATGCTCTGTAAAAATAAACAAAAGCTTAGCACCATGTTTACTTATGGACCATATAATCATCACAAAAAATTGTTTAGTGATAATCTCATGTTGATATGACCATCCATGAAGGAAGAGAAGGGATAACAAGATTTAAGATGGTCTCTCTGCCATATAAGTACCATATTCATACAGAACCAACTAGATAGCCTAAAGTCTTGAGTGATAGGACCATCCATTCAGGAGGAGTAGCCATATGATGATGGCTGCCATGAATGTAACAATGACAATTTCATTTAGAACCTGCAAGACATTACAAAGTTTTTAGATAAAGCTCCATATTGATATGACCGTCCAATCAGGATGAGTAGCATGAACAAGATTTTTCAAGAGGGTAAAATATAGATGTACGAGCACCAATATTTTCATTTAGGACCTACTGGACATTGGAATGAATGTGTTATGTAAAGTTTCATGGCACTCGTCATGCAATTTTGGAGGAGTTAGCAAATTTTGTCCAATACATGGATGAAAGACCATATGATAAACTCTTCTAGTCATGACTAGTAGAGTTGAAAACTATTCTCTTGTACTAACCTATCTCTTTCACAATATTCACATACTCATTCTTTCAATGTCAACTTTCATATAAACATGCGAGGAAAGTTTTTTGAAACATAACAAAAACTGAATTAATGTAACCCCTTCTCATGTGAAACTGAAATGATAGACCATTATTTGATCATATATTCACAAAATTGTACACACTTGTGGAACACTTCTGACAGAAAAAAATTACAAAAAAGCAAACCTTGCGACACTTGCTATTATTATTAAAAAATTTCAAAAATCTTAATACATAAACTGCAATTAAAATCTATAATACAATACAAGTAGATTGGACTTTACAAATTCACTTGCTTATGCCTAAATATAACTCGGGCATGCACATGTTTGCAAGACAGTAGCCCAAGGAAGGGCATGTCAAACATATGAGAGAGAGAGAGAGAGAGAGAGAGAGAGAGAAAGAGAGATGTCAGTTCACAATGCTCTATGTTCTCAAAGTTTTCACTCTATGATCTCACCACTGGACACATATCCAAACCTTGTTTTCACGTTTATGTGATCTGTATTCTTCAATTACATAATGTCCAGTTTCTTTCATCAATTGATTCTTTCATCAGATAAACCTTCCGAGTCTGCCGTTCCCATCATGTAATCAATATCAGTCACATTATCTCTTGCAGGTTTGGAGTATGAAATGTATTTACTATTGAATGCATGTTTTGACAAAGAGGAAATAAAGATTTATATTTTAAGTAACCACTTATATTTTTATTGCAATATTTATACTTGTACAGGTTTTTTGCCAATCCACAAGTCCTAACTTGTTTATGGGCAGTTAATGAGCTCCAAATGTGCCAAGGTTGCCTACTCTAAGCAACCGGCTTGTCAAAGATTGTTTTCAGGCATCTTGCGAAATATTTAAGTGAAAATTGGTTATAATAAATATTTCTTTCACAGGTGTGTCTGTAAATAAAGGGTACACATCACAACAATTAGCCACTTGGAAAATCTAGCATCCACCAGCAATGTTTGTCATTTGTGCTTTACAAGATTATTACAGGTTACATACAATGTGGCAAATAATATAAATGGATTCAATATATAAAATGATCTTAAATCAATCTCAAAAGTTGTTTTGTCTTGGAATGTTTAGATGCACATCACAAATTTCGAGGTCAAACCAGAATAATGTTGAAGCAGAAGCGAACATGTCAGTGAACACAACATTCCCAGGAAAGAAAAGAAACAACAACAACAAATAAATTTATTAATATTGGAATATTTGAGTGAGGGACCTAGCTTTACCTTGTTTTCTTACTGGATGGATACTTAAATCTGCATGAAAGTGGAAAGGGAGAAAAAGAAAAATATTATGATGAATTGAAACATAATTAAAATCAAGACATTTCTTTTCTTCCTGGTTACTTTTTTCAGTTTACAGTTTGAACATCTCTCTCCCTCTCTCTCTCTAAAAAATCTAGACATTCCAAAACCCATATCTACGAATCTATCTATCTATATGCAGTATATGTCTGTCCTTGGTTTTCTTTGTCTGCATTCTAACCATTTCTCCTTGTCTATATATATGAATATGTATATCTATATTTACATGAACTATTTACATAAATCTTTTTTGAAAACTTTATCAACAAATCATTCTAAGTTGGAAACAAACATTAAAAGTAAACAAAACATCCAGCATTTGTAAAATATGTGATTTTCTTAGATCATATATTGTACGATATTTTCATTAACTATGTTAGCTGTAATAGCTTGTTCCTATATTTTGGGACAAACATTTAAGTTTCCAGTCAGCATGCAATGGGCAAGCTGTCATTTATAAATATCATAAAGACCAGGATTACATTACACAAGCTATAATTTGAAAATCTGAAGACAACACAAGCAATAACTTCAAATATGCAAGACTACATAAGCTGAAATTGAAATATACAAGACTTCAAATGATGTATGTTGAATCAGCAGGACTACATAAGCTATAACTGAATTATGCAAAACCACATAAGCTGTAATATGAATTTTAAGACCAAGTTAGTTTTCCTTGTACGTTTTTACACAGTATGTCAAAATCTGTACTACTTGAAATCTACAATTAATCATAAAATGTAAATCTATTCCCAAAGCATATTAAATGAAAAAATTAGCATACTACCAAGAGTAAGATTAGATCAATTGCTTTCTCATTCCATTCCTTAAGTATTCTCCTCCTCCTCTTGATCAAACCAATCCAAACTAAGCAGTCATTGAAGGTCACACTGAGGTTATGTTTACACATTGGAAACTGTGTGGTAAATTTTTTGATCTTACACTAATAGTAACATTCCAAGATACATGTATATTATGTGAACACAGTAAAAGTTTAATCTTTCAAGGAGTATGCTACTCTGAATTCATTTTGTGGATATTACTTTTCCCAGTTCTCTGGTAAAGGATAGTTTCATTAGTACTTAAATGTATTCAAGAATTTTGTTCAAGTCCTATCCGTTCCCTAGAAGTTGTTCACTATATCATGAAAGTCATGCATTTTTTTTTGTAGCAACCATTAAATCCACACAAATTTACACCTATGAAAAATAGTAAATTTACAGTAGTACTTATTTTAACTAGTGCACTGATCCTTAGGAATCATCTAGAATCTACTAATGTCTGATTAACTAAGAACTCTCCAAAAAATATGATTTAATATCAGTGATGCTCTGCTAAAAATGGTACATAACAATAAATAATGGCCTAGTTAAACTGATAAAAACAAATTGAAAAAGCATGTGTAACCTCTCTCTCTTCTCACTCAATGCATAATTAAGATAAAAGTTCCAACTAATGAAAAAGTACAAAATACTCACTTTTTGCAGTGTATTTATTTTCTTTCCGTTTTAAGCCCTTGGCCTTTAAACAATTATCACAGGTGAACCTAAAAGACCAAATAATTTTCATATTAAAAGTTGATAACAAGCCCTGAAAAATTATATACAGAATGCAAAATATTGTGCTACACGCACATAAGAGACCAGCTTTTATGGTACAAGTCTGAGGGATTATATAGCTCCGTAACACGTTTTTACACCCTAACCTATCCTGACAACACCTCCATATGTGCTGGTCACCATGTAAAAGGAACCATCATGAATTATTACCCACCCACCCCAATCCTCAGCCCACTTCGACCAATGTGGGTCTCTCTCATATTTTTCACAACCAACATTATGCAGCAGTAACTGAAAACAAAACAAAAACTACTGCATGCTAAAAAAAATTATTGATAGTTATGACTACTGGCTGTGAGCCTTCATTCCTATGAACCTATCTGAATAAAATTAAATCAAGAAATTCTACATTTAGATGCTTAAAAACAAACTGAACTTACCCATTGGGCCAAATCGGTTCGAAATGTAATACACATATTTGATGAAGTTTTCTACCACATTCCAAGCATTCAACAAACCTGAAAATATAAAGTGCAAAAAAGACTGCATCATCATTTACATACATAAAAATTGTTTGTGTGTGTGTGCATTGGACTCTTAACATAAACTGACATCACAAGAGGTTTTAAGTCAAAACTCTATTTTATTCGATTAATATCACTTTCATATAGAACTAATTAGATGTACAAGTCTTTTAGTGAAAATTCCATGTTGATAAGACCATTAATTCCTGAGTAGCAGCAATAAGATTTTCAAGTTGGCTGGTGTGATTGAAATATTGGATAACCGAATGGCACCATTTTTTATTTAGGACCAACTGGACCATGGGATAAATGTGTCTGAAGATTGGGAGTAATAACAAACTTGTGCTAATAGATGGACACATGACAGATGAAAGACCATATGCTATTTTGGACTACAATCAAAAGAGCTAAAACGAGATAGTCCTATCTGCTTTAACAGTTCAGCTGCATTCACTATCATCTTTTCCTTGGTCGTTTAAATTACTGCAACAAATGTTTTATCAAGTGTTCAAGTAATCCATAAAACATCACAGATTTGAATACATGGTTGACTTGAAAAGATGAGACAAATTACAAACAATGGTGGAAGACATGCATATCTATCTCAAGTTGCAGAACTTCAGAATGAAGGTATATACAAACAATATCGAAAATTCACTTGGTCTAACTGCTGGGTAGGTTATAAATTTCATAAATATATTACTAATATAACATTATTATTCAAGACTGTATACATTTAAACCTTAATAAATCCATGAAATGTGATGTGGCAAGGAATATTAAGATTCCAAATATTTTTGAACACAGCGAAATGGCATTTGGTTTATGCCTGTTCTTTTCTTCAATCTGGACATACAGAAATACCCAAAATTTCACCAAAATAAATCTATATCTGTCTGTCTATCTATCTATATATACACACATAAATATAATCATCAATGGTTTTTCTGTTGGAAAACCCAATGAAGAGACTACAAATGTCCAAAACATAAAATAACACAAGTGTGACAGGCAAAGATATGAACAGACAAGGAACACTACATATTCTAATCACTTTCATGGTGGGATATAGAACCTGCACAAATTCTCTTCTAAAAACATAATGAATTTACTCACGGTTCAAGATCCAACTGATCATTCTTCATCCTAACAAACTGATCTTTCCTGATTCTCCTGTAATGGAAAAAAAAAATCAGAATCTGAAAACTTGAAATGTCTTTATGGAACATATATAGTGTGACATAAACAAAAAACTTCAATCAATAGAATGGTAGACATACATGGGTTATAATGTAAACCATTTCCACACTGAAAGAAGAGTACAAAGAAACTACGCTACAACCCCATCTGGTGAGGAAAAAAAATGAAAATCCTGTTCCAAAACACCTACTATTTAAGCAAGTTACCATGACTCAATAATCACACCTGTTATTAAGATGTAACATAACGATTAATCACCACTCAATTAAACAAGTTCAACTTACAGTTGGTGATCTTAAGAAAATCTTGACAATATTAAAGAAACAAAATCTTAAGCAGCTTTTTTAATAAACAAAATTGTTTAAATTGTGACCTTTAAGCATGTAGATTTAAAACAACAACAACAACATCCTGATATATTCCCTTATGAATATAATGATATGAAGTAGTTTCACAACTATTATCTGAAAATCATCTCTTGCAGTTATTCAAAATCCTAAAATGAAAACCCGACTTTGAACAGAAGGCACAAATTATTCATCCTGAAATATCAGTTTATCTCCCCTCTTTGTGTAGTTGCAATTACAGTTTGTTTTTATTAACAACAATGGGAAAGTGCACCTAGGTTTATGGACTAGCTAAAAATCCCGCTAAATAATGATTTAATTCAGCTCAAGGCTTTAATTCATTGTACTAAAGTGATTGTTACAAAGTATTCTATTACATTTATGTCAAGTACATGAAAGTTGAACGAGTATTCATTATCTGTGGAAATAACATCAATCTCCATATTTACAAATTCCTCAACTTGAGGGCAGACTTAAGCTCAATTTATCATATTAGATATTAGTTAATAAATAAACTGATTTACATGCAATATTTGCATGTGTAGACTTGTATTGGATCCAAAAAAGTCAAGACCTGAAAACAGTGTTGACGGATGGCAAGTCCAGGGAGCCTCTCTCAAAATGTTCTGTCTGTGTTATCAAAGTTGGAGAGACCTTAAGTTGCTTTATGTATGAGATCTTTTTGTATCATCACTGTTGTGGTTTTCAGATTTTAACACAACTCTGTCTGGCACAGCAGACAAGAGTTTCTTCCCTTTAAAATGAGTTCCTAGCATGTGCAATCTCATTTAAACTGAAGCTTTCTTCAAATGTTCAATTTTTTATAGTCACTAAGACAAAAGCCACGTTTACTTTTAATCCTTAGTGCTACAGAATACTGTTCTGAATAATACTATATCCATGAAGCATTATAATGGCAGAACAAGAATGAAGACAATTCTCACATAATAGAACAGGAATGAAGACCATTTTCACAAGCATCATCTTTAATTACTTCATGCACATATCAGCCCTGTGAATTGGTTATCTCAGATTGACACAAAATATTCTAACGCCTGTAAAAAGTAATCAAGATAAATAGAGTGGATATACTTACATGACTGGCTGTGTAGGGTCATCCATGAGCTCAACTTCATCCCCTTGGATTTCTTGAAAACACTTCTCACAATAGGTGTACCTGTTATACAATAATCAGTGAGTGGTCATGGAGTGGATGAAATTGCAGTGTGCAGGTCACAAATCACAACATACAGTTAGATGGGTCATTTATGAAAAATCATGGAGATGGGGGACACAGCATCCCACTAATATGATAATGCATAGCAGCAAGAGGAAGGGGAACAGAAAACATACAAGAAAAATATTATCTAGCATGAAAATGAGTGTACACAGCTTCCAGCTGATACAATTTGCATATCAGTTACTAAATTTCTTATAATGGTTTTGAAAAAAGCTAGTTAACTATAATCTTGCAAAACAAACACAAAATCTTTGGCAAGGAAATTATTCAGATATTTAAAGCAACCTTTCAGCACTGACCAAGATGACTTACAGGAAGGATACAAAATAAGGTCATTGTGGCATATATCGTTTCTGTATTATGCTCTACTACTATCTGTTCAAAAATTGCTTTCTAGTTTTCAGTCCCTGAATGTACTCAAATTGCATTCATCCATGAACAAACAAACGAGCAGCTGAAGGAATGGAGTGTGTGTGTGTGTGTGTGTGTTTGACTTGGATTTTTAATGAAGCTTTTAGCAAAGTTTCAGCAATATCACCATGATGTCTACAGTGAAGCAGTTTATTGTGATGTCAAGCATTGGGGCATCCTTTCCCCAAATAACAGACACCAAACTTTAGGACACTCTAGTTAAAATAAAATCTAATATGCACACAAGAAACAATTTAACACATTAAATTGAAAATTCATATGTACATGCAACTTTTCAGGTCTTAGTAGTCTAATATGTAATAAACAAGTCAAACTGCTCACCTATTCTGATAGCTGTAGTAGACAGTATCCCTGGGGATGGTACAGAGTTGTTTACCATAGCAACACAAGACTTGTGGACTGAAGGTGAATTTCATTCCACAACAGTACCCAAGAGATTGCATCACACCATTTATCTCACCCTCAAATACCTCCGACAGCTGTGCAAAGAAAGTGATAAAATTTACACAACTGTTCCAATGTTAAATTACTTTTATATACTCACATATGGTAAAAAAATTCATCAGAGGATTTCAAAAAAGTGTGCATGTTTGTGTATGCGTGCATGTGTACATGTGCATTATAAACAATGCATTTACAAAGTATGGACATGTGCCCATTTCAACTGATGAAATGAGAACTGAAAGTTTAGAAATTTTGATGAGGATTTTATGTACTTATAAAAAATATCCAATATTACAGATATAATGTAGACATGCCAACCCTGACAAGACCATCTAAGTAAGGCGTTAGATTTTCTTTCCGAAAGTTTGACCAGTTTTCAGCAAGATGTAACAAAATATCATAAACTACTATTGTAAGATTGGAAAATGTATTAAAATGTTTGGTATTCAAAACAGATGGCTACAATAAACATTAAGCATACATAGACCACTACCAATAGTCCAGTTGCACAAACTTCATTTCAAAACCCTATGCAGCTCAGTGGCTTGTTTTGATCTCTCTCCGGGACTTAATTCTTTTTTAAAAAAATTAATCTCCAATACATGTGAAGACGGAATCAAATCTCCCACCATGAGACATACTGAAATTGGCATATAATACTGAATAAGAATTTGAATATTCTTTTTTATTTTTCTGTGTTGATTATTATCACTTTTCAAGTGGCTATAATTCCATTCTCTGGATGTCATTTTTTTAATTTAAAAAATCTATAATCAACAGTTTAATCAAGCAGATGCTTTCCATCAAAATATATCTGCTATAAAGTTAGTCTGGTTCCTTGACTAACTCCACTAATTCTAATATGAAACACAGATCCAAATCAAACACGGAAGAAATAAATTATCTAGACTTTTCTGCAACAATCATTTTCCCTCGTTTTTGCTTTTAATCGGCATGTCCCCATCTTATGGGTCACTCCTGTATGACTTGAGACAAATTGTAATTGTTGACAGGTCTGACATGTCACATATGGAAACAGGTTTTAAATTATGTGCCAGTCACATTCATGCCTGGATTGAACACAAAAACAAGCAAAGCCTTGTGTGTACTGAAACTGAAGTTCATATCTCTAATTTAATAGACACAAGTGTTTGTACCCATGCCTTCTTGAAAGCAGGATTACATACATGCCAACCCCTGATGAGGAAAAAGCATAATCCAAGTGGTCAAATAGCAGAATCCAGGCAGAAAAAGCGTAATCCACATATAACATGCTAAAATTTTGATGAACAATGATTTATTGACCCCTCTCGTCTATTAACATCCTTTACTGCTTAAAGTTTTCACATGTGGGACTTTTAGTTTTACATACACATCAACTAGAATCCTTATGAAGACGTTTAGTGCCAATATTAAAATTCTTTCCACATGATGCTGCTATCATGTCGTCATATTTGAAGGATTCTGCTATCTTTCGTTTCGTTTATTTTTTTTTCTTTTTCTAGTCCATCTGTGAAATTATTTGAAAGGAGATATTTTTGCTCTCGTATACGCATCAACTAAAATAAAAAATACCTTTTAGCACCAAATACCTTTAGAATGGTTCTCCGCTATATATGAATCAGAACAAAGAATCTGTGCATAAAGATTGAAATTAGAAAACCAGTCTCCTCACTGAGCCATACAGATGCTATAAATAGAATATGAGGTCACAAGTTGCTATAATTAGAACATGATACTGTTAGGAAAGTACATGCAAGACCACAGACAAGCGTACTCTAATATTGTAGTTACGTATAAGTTGTCTTTTCTAAAATACGGTCTGTGGGATTAATTGAACATTAATAAAAATGAGAAAACATAGAGATTTTTTGGGTAGGTAAATATACAGAAAAAGCGTAAATCCATACACATTTACGCATAAGGCATAATTTAGTGGAAAAAAAAGGGCAATTATCATAAGCATAATGGTTGGCATTTATGGGATTAGCATGTGGAATGATATGATGAATTATTTGAATTCAAAGTACCTAAACATTTCTGAAGTTAGATTCAAATCTGAAACCTGACTATTTGAAGAGACATTTTCTTTTGGTAATTTAAATAACCATTTCACCTTTATTCCAGAAATATGTTCTAAAATTTGATTTACCTTTGTGCAATACTTGTATACTCTTGAAGACTTCTTGTTGTACAACCATGCATTTTCAAACATTAACCACACATCATCCACATATTGCCATGGATCCTGGTACTGACCAGTGTCTAATTTCTTTTTTATTGTTCCAAGGTCTATTGGGGTTTTCACAATATCAAAGTAGTCCTGAAATGGTAAATATATAGCCTTTAAAAAGCGCATTATAAATATTCAACTATTTATCTTTTACCAGTTAAGAAATATATTTCTGACTCCTGAGAACTGTTGTCAAACTCGTAATTGGACATTCGTTAGTGAGAAAAATTATCATACTGAGATTATAAAGTTACTGATCTTAAATTTATTTAAAAAAAACAATAGCACATGTAGCAGACAATAGACTGAGTATAATGCAGACTTTGACAAGAGCATGGCAATTTTCTTTAGCTTACAATCTTTCTTTGTTTAAATGCAAAATACTTAATGATAAAATGTCTGTAATTGGGTATATTACAGAAAAATACATTTATTATGGGTGAGGTTTTTTCAAAGCAATCACATTCTGTCTTGTATTTAAATAAAACAAAAACAATTTGTCTTATTAAAATGTGGCTTTAAAAATAAATTCCTGGATTACTGCATGCACTCGGGCAACTTAAAAAAGAACAACATGTATATATGTATGTGACTGCTATAAAATCAGTATTAATTACACAATCAGAATCATTGAGGCAGCTAACACTAACAGGTATCTGCAACTTGACTGGATCAACTGGTTGTCGAAATGGTATGGATTCAGGATCTTGCTTATAAAGTTTTTCCAAAGTTGGCATTAAAGCTTGACGAAGTTCATCTGGCTTGAATACTGTAATAAAGAATACAGTTACACAGAAAAGACACAACATACATGCAAGATTTTAAAATGATAAGCCTGACATAGTAGCTTGCCAACACAAGACAAATTATTTCCACCACAAATGGATTATCTTTTTTAATGCTTTTATCAAGAGAGACACCTATTCTGCATGTATCCTTCAATGTATGGAAAGATTGAAAGTAACTACATATGTAAAAAGTTAAAAGATCGTTTGATAGTCCATGGAATGCCACGGGAATCCATTAATTATAATAGTTACAACATGCAATACATATTACAATACATCTGAGCAATTTCAACTTTCTGACTTTAATCTCTCTGTCTCTCTCTATCATCATCATCATTCCTATAACAACTTGATGGATTGAACATACTCTTCTTCTGTCTTGGCTTTGGAATGGGTGAAGCTGCAGGAGTATTACTGGACGAGGCATCTAAAGAAGGACTAGCTTTTGGCTCCATCAAGGAATCATTATCATTGTTGACAGAAGCACCCTCAGATTTTGGTGTAAACAGCTGTGAATCCGAGTTTGACTCCTCTTTCATTTCAGAGGTACTATCAACCACCTCCATCTTGACCTCAGTCTTAACTTCAGTTTTGATCTCTGACTTGATATCTATGGAACTGCCTCCTATTGAGGTGGTACTGGTGGCAGACGAGGTTGTGGTGAGAGAGGAATTTGAGGAAGCCATAGTGGTCTGGATGGAAGTTGTAGGAATCTGCAGGGCCTGTGTGGAGGTACTAGGTGAAGCCAAGACTTCAGACAAGGTTTGTGGCTGTGTACTGATATCCACTGGTTCAGGCTTCACCTTTATGTCCATGATATTTGACAAAGACTTTTCTGACACCTGAAAAGAGATGAGCAATAGTCACTATGCAAGAGTGAAAATTTGCACACGGGCATATAATGATCCATTTCACAATTTTTCTTTTTTAATCTACATTAGATAAAAAAAATATTTCTGTCTTTCCAGTACAGGGTTCATACTGAACTATGGATGATAAATTCAAAGACTTTTCCCAAACTTTCAAAGACCACAAACAGAGATTTCCAAGACCTGTTTTTGCTAATATTGTGTATTCAGGTTATATGAGAAAACAATGAATGCCAAATACTACAATATTGATTACGGATTAAAGTCAAACTATAATTAATTTCCTAAAATTGTATTATTATTATCTGGAAGATTGGTTAACATTCGTTGTTCTTTCAGAAATATGCAACATACGTGTCAGATTTAATACAAAATAAATTGTTCTCTTAACAGACATCAGCAATGCTTTAAATGCATTATTATATTTGTTTTTTTTTTCTCTTCAATCATTTTGGAAAGAGATGCCAACACTGTCATCTCTTCCTCTGCTTTTCTCCTAAGAGCATTTGACTCTGTGACATGCACAATGGGTCCTTTTAACTCTGCCTCTCTGCTTTCTGTACAGAGGAAGCATGTAGGCTGGCAATGTTAGCTTCAAGCGGCAGCTTTTTTGGCTTCAAGTTCTTCCACTTCATGCAAGGCTAACTCCCGTTTCTTTCCTTTCTGTTTTTTCTCATCCTTCTCTGCTTTCTTCTTATCCAGATAGACATGGTACTTATGTCTTGCAGAGGAGTCATGTGTCATCATTTCATTGCTAATGATGATTTCCAAAGGTCCACCTGCTTTTCTCATTGTGTCAATGATTAGCCCTTGAGCTCTGAGGCTTTCTCTGCTGAGGGTCTCAACAGATACCCGTTTGTTGACAGAAAGTTCGACATATTCCTTTCTTTTGAAAAGGACAGAATAAAAGACTTCATCAAGGTTGGGAGTGTTTTTTCTCCATTTTTTTAAATAATCATTATCTATAAATCTAGTAATATTTCAAGCACTTCAATGTACTGGGGAAAACGGATTCAATTATAGTCTGACTATACCAACCCGTTTGTTTCTTTGAAAAGTCTGTTAATCATGAAATGTGCAGGAGATGGCAGTATTAGTGCCATTCTGGTCATATTCAGGTTAGAAATTATAAATCAACGATTCAGTTGACTTAGTTCTGTACACTTTTTTTCATTTAATTATTTTCGTTATTGAAATTGATAGGGGTACAAGCAAACGGGGATGTATAGTCAGACTACAGATACACAAATCAATTTCGGCAATGTGATTTTAATTTTTTTTTAAATACCATTTGGGAAAAAGTCGAGGGTCGGCAATGAAAAACTGGGATATTCCGTCAACTGGAAATACATTTTTTTAGTTCTTTTATTTATTTACCTAATCAAATGACTTCTTACAGTTAAAGCTTCACAGCACATGTTTTTTTTATATATACTCACAATTCTAGAACAACAACTCTTGCTTAACTCTACTATAGTGTATGCATGTGCACTTTGAAACTGAATATCCGTGAATTGAATTTATTGCAATGTATGTTGTTATATTAAACCAAGGAACATTATTATGTAGAACAAATTTTCGAAAATGATTTTTGTCCCTCAAACGTATTAAATAAACCGCCAGTATAAGTAAATTTAAAAGTGCCCTCTTTAGCCATATCTCCCAAATCATCACACTAAACAATATTTTATTTTATACCCGAAGAGTAATGAGTTACCATTATTTTGCCCAAAACTACCAATAGCTTATACTTCTGCATCTTCGTTCCACTAAATGAACAGTACATGTATGTAGTTACTAATTTGCAAGGACTCCTCCTATTGAAGCCACGTTGCTCATTTTTTTACACAATGTACAAAACGTCTTTCGTTTCCATAATTTATCCTTTTGCAGCCATTCCTTGTATTTCTCTTGTTCAAGCCATATATCATTGAAAGAGCAAAAGCCTGGCATTTTTAAACACTGAAGATGTAAATCGACTGAACAAATTTTGAATCCTCGAAAGTGTTACTCTCACGCACTTTCTACATAGAGTGAATTAGTGTAAAGAATATTTTGATTGGCCAAAGATGGACTCGTCCAATCAAATTGAACGATTCATCAAAAGAAAGAAGCCAGGAAAACCAGCTACATCTGAAGCTAACGACCTTAGGCAATTTTATTTGTGACTTCCTTTGATAAATTGTGTAGCCATCTTGCTTTGATGAAGAGTGCATGTGTTATTGAAGTCGCCGCCGAGGCCAACTTTGGTTGGCCAAACAAAGCCTCTTTTGTTGTTGTGGCGGCAATGAAACTGAACGGGTCATCAAAAGAAAGAAACCAGGATAACTAGATTACATTCGAATCAACCTTGGATAATTTTATTTGTGATTCTGGAAAGAAATTAAAATTTTGGGTTTTATTTCAATTTTCAAAGACTTTTAAAGACCTTAGGGTAATATGCTCGATTTTCCCAAACTTTCAAGGCCTTGAAAATGCTACCTCATTTTTCCCAAACTCTCAAAGACCTTCAAAGACCGTACGAACCCTGCAGTAGCCATATCATGCTTTTCAAGACTGTTTATTTCCCACTTCACTCTTACCCATTACAATGTTGACTGTTCATGGTAAAGATTGACTGAATTCATCACATTTTTTTTTTAAATATGACATGATTGACAGTATTTTCAAATAACAAAAAAGCAAAGAATATAGAAATGGCATAGAAAGTACCTGTGACTTATGATTGATATTGCTCTGATGATTGTTGACTTGTGATTGTTGCTGCTGTAAAGGAGCAGGGGAAACTTGGGGCTGATTTATTGCCTGATGTAACTGCTGCTTTCCCTGATTAGGAATCTGAGACAACTGCAAAATGAAACAATAATCTTGTACATCACTAAGGTCAAAACCTGACAAAAAATATGTTGCACAGTACTTGCAACATACATTAGTAGTGAAGTATTTTTCTTTTACAATCTCAAAAGAACTTATTTATGTATTTATGTAGTTGGACTAAAGTACTCATTGCAATTCTATTGCTTGGCGATAATTAGCGAAGTTCAACTATAAATGTTGCAGACTTAAAGAAATAACAAACATGTCAGTGAAAACTTTCATTAGGTTTATTCCAGGATAGAACTTTGGCATGCTACATCATTGAGGGAAATGACATTGTCTGTATAATCAATGCTTAAAATTGTAGTCTAAATTGTTTTAAGAAAGTTAATTTAAAAATATGGCAAAAGTATAGAAATTAACAGATCTGGATACCAAATTTCCCCGATTTTATGATAATGGTGGTTATTGCCATATTCATTTTTCCCCACCTATATATTAATTGTGGTATTGGTTACTTCAAGCTACCATCAAACTGTTCTTTGAATTTACCTGAGCAGTCGTCATAGTGTTCATTTGGGGCCTGGGACTGATGGAAGGTGCATGTCCAGCCATTTGTGACTGGGCTTGAGACTGAAGTGGAAGATGAGATGTCACTTGATGTTGTGCAGGAGAGGACTGGGGTGGCAGGGACTGCTGGCTAGGGATCTGTGGAGTCGGCATTCTGGCCTTCAGAGCATCAAACTGCTGCTGAGATTCACGAGATATCATGGGTGGGTTGGTAGGCAAAGTCATCTGCTAATAGAGCAAAGATATGATCCTGGATTACAACCATATATATCATTACTATTTTTAACATTATAACTGCAACCATAATTTGAAATTAGATGCTATATAATCTAGACAACAAGTGCACACATGAAAATAAGCATACATGGAAAGAAAGTATGCAAGTCTTCTGGTATTTTTTTTAATACACCAAATCAATTGATCCTTTAAAAATGTGAACTAATTTTCACTAGTTTACCATGCATGACTTTTCTTTCGGGTGGCCGAGTGGTCTAAAGCGCTTTCTGTTATGGATAACTGCTGTCTCACCTCTTTCTGTGTGGGTTCGAGTCTAAGATTCAGCTAATGTAGTTTATGTGAAAAAGCTTGCCAGTAGCTTCTCGTGGGTCGGTGGTACTTTCCGGGGGTTTTCCCTGGTTCTTCCTCCACCAATAATACTGGCTGCCATGTATAGCCTATCGTGTGCTGAAAAATGGCGTTAAAACCCTTAAAAAAAAAATTAAAATTTTCTTTCTTTAAAAATTTTACAAGATATTGGTCAAATTCTGTTAACCTGATTTTTAGATAATGCTGCTAAAATTGATTTTCCATTTTAAGTAAATGTGGACATGTTTGTGAATTTGCATAAATGTGCAAGACCTTCAAACTAAACACTTTGTCAAATATTTTAAAATTCCTATCAGTAAGTTTTAAAGTTCCTGAACATTTTTATATTTTTAGCAGCTGCATCAATATTTGATGGCAGATTGCATCTTTGTGCAAACTTAAAACTGCCCTTCATGCCAAGATGTTAAATTTTACTAAAATCTGCAGTTTTTGAGATGTCCTTAACCCTTAAAGTGCTGCATTGTTTTGCAGTAAAAGGTCCCTCAGTGCTGAATTGTTTCAGGAGAGGAAAGAAGAAAACTCCACAGTCTTTAAATTGCATGTATTTCATTAAATATACACTACTGATAGACAAACCCTATATAAAAAATGATGGTGCGTGTCTATAATTTAAGATTAGCATCAAGACACGTGTAGGTTTAACATATTTGCAGGTACAGGTG
Organism: Unio delphinus; assembly: GCA_029339505.1. NCBI lineage: Eukaryota > Metazoa > Mollusca > Bivalvia > Unionida > Unionidae > Unio > Unio delphinus. The sequence continues at coordinate 2,522,925 of JAQISU010000029.1, read as the reverse complement.
TAAATACAGGTAAAATGACAAGTTACAATTGTATTTCATCAGTATTTTTGTTTGTTTTTGATGGAAAAGTTCAAATATATATACGAAATGTTATATTCTTTAGTAGTCCAACCATGCACATGTTATGTCTGTCACAATGTTATATATAAATTGTGAAAATCACAGGTAAAGGCAGGATGACAGTTTTGCAAAAATCCACTCCATGAATGTCAGAGGTATGTTTAAACCCTCCAGTCAGCAATTAATGTTCATGAAAAACTATCACCTGTTATTTATTATAATATCATCAAACAGAGGTCCATATCTGGTGATTAAACCTCAGCAACGGCTTTATTTTTGTTAATCATTGGGCAGATTTTGTGTGAAGAGTCACCTAAATTGTTCTCATTGTCTGACAGGTGTAAATTGCTTGGAATAGCTTGAAATCTATCCCATACTTATTTTTTTGCTGATGTATGCGGTTGATATCACATCAATAGCCCATTAGGAATCGAGAACAGACATATGTACCAAACCCATTGTTTTAATCGATGCGAAAACGTTTTAGATGCTCAGATAAGACAGGCCGCCATGTGAATTTTTTCGTTCAAGTCTGCCCCATGAACTCTCTGATCTGCACTACGATTTGTTTGATCTACTATCAGATGCAATAGCTCGTCAACTAAGAAAAAGTCTTCAATAGTCCGTAGGTTAATTATTCACCATGTCGACATTTAATTTTGAATTACCAGTGAACGGGGGTTGACAGACGCGCCATCTTTTCACGTCAAGCGAGCATGTACATCCGACTCCAGTTCCACGTAAATTACTGGCTCAAAATCATTCATGTGTATTTCTATCAATACCTCGCTTGCTCCAATAATGTCATTTTTCTCAATTTATTCAAAATCGCTATTAGCATCACTATCAGAAGCGAATATTTGTTGCAAGAAATCACCTTCGTATTCAGCGTCGGCCATTTTAGCTTTGCACATGTACCACGTGTTTAGAAGCGAGCATTTGTAAAATTACATCGTTAATAGTGTAGTAAAGTACTGCCGAATGCTCGTTCCGGGCCTTTTTTAAACCAATCAAATATAGTTTTACAGGCATTTATGGCAAGATGAAGTTATAGAATGCGATCAGTGTTGCTCACCTCGAGTGCGACTATAGTCGCGACACGCACTACGGGACCACAAACAACAGCGCGACTATAGTCGCAACACGCACTTTAAGGGTTAAAAGATTCATCCATATTTAGCAATGGCAGACATATTTGATGGAAGATATGTGTAATTTCTACAAAACTGAAAATCCTCTTTGCAAGGATGCTCTCTATAAAATTGTATTAAATTCTAAAGAGATCTTTTTTCTTCTACTTCTATTACCTATAGCCACATCTGATCTTATATTTGAATGAAACTCAGAAGTCCTTTTCAAGGTTTGTATTTTTCAGGTATGGTGGGCATACTGTATCACATGTCATGATCATCCGAAAGAATTTAAAAAACCTGAGCGACGATGCTTTATTGTCAACTTTTGATTAAATTCTGTTGGACAATTTTTGCTAAGTGAATATGTGTGATCTGGCTTCTGCATTTAATGGTCAATCCCACCAGTAGTCCAAGTTTGTTGACTGCATTCAATGGCCTATCCCGTTTTTTGTCGCTCTGAATGTGTTAGATATGTCTGATTGGTTACAAATGTGGTTTTTCAAGAATCAGAACAATATTAACCGATCAGAAATGATTTTACTTTTAATTGTGCAAATTTGATTTGTAAACCACGGGTTACTAATGGAGGGCAGTTTCACTACATCTGTTCTGTTCATGAAAAATTGTAATGATGACTGACATAGGACATGATGACATGAGAGCGAAAATGAGGAGTTTATCGGGTTTAATCATGAAAATATTAAGCAAGTAAAGGAATATGTTCAGCAGTTACATATTTTGCAAGATTTAGATGCAGACAGAAGTTTCTGAGAACGAATCATCAGAAGAGGATGCTGATAGTGATGATGATAGAGTTCTTGTGAATCTAGTAGATTGTAGCGATCGTGTTAATTTCATAAATAGTGTATAAATAATTAGCAAAAGACTTTTGACAAATAGAAAAAAAATATATCACTGTGTAGAAAAATTTATCTGGAATAATTGGTGAAAACTTCCTGGATAATTATTGGATATAAGAAATAGAAATTAAGGTAACAATCAATGCATGTGCACGACAGATACAGCTTAGTGCTGTTGGGGGCATATCAGCAATAATGCTGATAACAGTGCTGGGGCTGAATGAGTTAAGTTTTCTAATTAAATAATACAGGTAGTAATACTGGATGATGGACAAGCAATATGAACAAATTCCAAATACCTTCATACCAAGATGATCAAATTCTGTTAATTTATTAACAATTGTTTTGAGGTAAATTACAGCTGCAAAGCAATTTGTTGACATGTACATGTTCAGGTGATGACCTTATAGTATTTCCAAATTTTCGTAGCAATCCATTAAAAAAATGCTGGAAATGCTGGAAAATTTGCATAATGGAATATAAAATGCACTGTAATTTTATCTCTCATTACATCAACAAATTCAGTACTGACTGCTATGATGCAAACCTATAGTCAAGGTACCGAACTAGCTACAACTGACTAAATTTGAAGGCAGGAACAATAACTGCTACAACCTACCAAATCGTGGCTAATTGACAATTTTTTTTAATAGGTACCAAGAAAAGCAGATTTGCTGTTAACTTAAAACTGATTACATTTGAAGCAGATCATTCTGTGTAAATACTAAGCAAATGAAAAAAATTCTCTCTCAATCAATGTTCTACAATTGATGCTGCCACATTAAAAATGGGCATTTGCTTATTCTCAAAAGCTGTCTGTCCTTCAGTGATGACATCCTAAACACAGTAATCTTCACTTCAACAATATTCAATAAAAACAAAAGAAACTTTCAATGCAAGCCAGCACCAAACTTAAATAAAAGCAATGTAATCTGATCGATGGTTGCCTTTTTAAAATGGACTGGAACATAGTTTTAAAAATTTAAAATAATGGCCTTATAATCCACTCTGGCGTTTAACTTGTGACCATAATAGTGTAAAATATTTCTTGGCTAGTTATTTTATTAATCTATTGTACTAAAATGGATTATGGATCAACAGAGAAAATAAAAGCAACAAGTCACCTTTTGCTATTTAACCAAGTGCATACAAAATGATCACATCTTTCTTCAGCAGCCAACATAACAAGGTGATGTCATCACAAAATTCCTTGCTATGTCTTTCCAAACATAACGATTTAATACTCACTGGATTTGGTGGTGGTGGTGTTGTTCTTGGCATGGGTGACTGCATTGGCATTCTAACAGCAGTATTTCCCAACTGGGTCGGCTGTGACAGGCTATACATGGCATCATTTACAGAGTTCATCTGACCCAACTGTGGTTGAGCTGTTGGAATTGGGCCATCTGCAACACAATGGCAAATATGAAACTTAAAGGATGTGTATGTATATATTTCACTTTAATGAACTTCAACACTCTAATCTTTTTGTCTCTTTTATGTTCTACCAGAAATGTAAAATGATGAATATATTAAAAGAAGTAATCCTTAAAGCCAAGATTTCATTTATATTAAAAAAAAATTTAAATAGTGACTTTTGTATTACTCATTCATAATACAATCATTTGCTCATTAATTTTTAATGTTATTCGAAATGACATTTTCATTGGTACTCAAATTTTATGAATGCGCAAGGCATCATATGGTTTTGAAAGATACAGATTTTACTAAAAAATGTCTAAATGTTTACTCCAAGTTAAGATTTTGAAAGTGAAGGCTTTAATTAGCCAAGTTTAGAAAGCAAGCTGCAATACAAATACCTCATTACCAATACTTAAAACCGGTTTAAATAAGGAATCACTGGTTTTCAAAGCTGTTTATTAGATGATCCCCAATTAACCAGTGAAGATGCACCAGTGTACATATATGTGCTCACTTACTGTGAATTGGGGGTCTAATTTGTTGCTGACCAGGCATCTGCTTACTGTTAATTCGAGCCATTCTTTTTTCTTCCAATTCTTTTTGGATTTTGTAAATTTTCTCTGCCAGGAAATGGTAGTACTCTTCCTGAAAATAAAAACTTAAGAGATTAATATATGAAAACAAAAAATTTTCCTGTCAAAACTGAATGCTAATGTTTTAAATTGCTTCCTTTAACAATGGCAAGCAAAACAAAAAGCAAAATCATGTTCAAGAAAATGTATACTGAACCTCTTCTTTTATCCAAGATTTAATTATCTGAAAAACATTTGATTTTGTGAATGTTGCTCCGAAATTTCCTAAATGTGTTACCGAAAAACAGTAGTTAACTGATGCTATTCCATACAACAGTTTCAGTTTTTAACTCACCGCTTATCAGTCTGTGTAGGTTTATTACCATGTCAGCACAATTTGAGCTAGTTTGTAAAAAGCCAACTTCCAAGCATGTAAATTTCATATCAAGGGAAATAGAAGAAAAATATATATTTTTTCAGTTCTGTGGTGCTTTTTTGTGTGTGCTAAACCCAAGAACAAATTTGTCATGCTTGGTCTGCAGTAGATACAATATTCAAGTTAAAGTAAATAGCCTCGCTCCCATAAAATGACATACCCTGCTATTGGCCGTTTCATACATATCCCCTTCCACTTTTCTGGCATAGGCGACTAGATTGTTCATCCTTCTGTCTTTCAAGGCAGCAGGATCAGGAGTGGGGAAAATTGCTTGAACTCTGAAGAGAAGCAAGCATGCAAAGGTATAATAGTAAAATTTTGAAAAAAGCACAATTTTTTTTTTGAAAAAGACATAATTTTCAGCATATCAATATTTTAAAAAGGTCAAAATACCCTGCTTCTTAACATATTCAAATTAAAAGTTACTTTTTAATAAAGCAAGTAACTAAAGTAATATATTCTGTCATATATTAAACTGAACTGTTCATTATCAAAATCTTGGTGCCAGCTTTTAAAGAATCAAAAGGGTCAGAATGAAAAAAGATTTTTTTAAAATTTCCTTTGAAAATTAATTCAATTATTAAATTGGAGTTGCCACTAAATTTGAAACCACTTTTTTTAATGTACCAGACAGCCAAAGTATTGTTTTATATCAAAATACATATGAAAACAAAATGTATTTACAATTTATAAACAAGGTGATTTCTGAGATCCTGAGTAACACTTTGATGCCATTCCTTGGTACCACGATTTGTTTGGGCCATGATTTGAAGGTTTTCCCCTCCAGGAATAGTTCCTCCACCAGCCCCTCCTAGACCTTGTGATAACAAAGCATTTATGCTCATCATGGACTGGGGTGTCTGGGTGCTCTGGGGAGTTGGGTTCATGCCATGGGGCACTGAAAATATAAAAATTTGTAGCAAAGACCTAAAATAAAAATCTTGCAAAATCCAGGTCAACAAGATCTGTTTTCGAAAGTGTAAGATGCAACACAAAACTATGTGCTAAATTAAATGTTAAAATGCTCATAACCTGTTCCATTACTGAAGGAAAGAGGTGACATTTTTCACATCTGTATCATCTTCAATCCTATGCCATATCAATTTCTGAAGTATGGATCAGAAAAAATGTAAAAAGTTTGACATCTTAACTTAACCGTTAACCTCACATAAGCGCCTTTGGATGCCTCTACTCCATTCTCATGGAAGTGTGTTTGGACACCCACTGTAAACATCAGCCATTTTTAGCTGGTTTTCACAGTACCAACATTGTGGAAAATCCCCTGTTGGATACTATATTAACTGATGTGAATGACCATTACATCAGATTACGTGGTCGCTGGTTAAGCTCTAGTCATAATCTGTTATTTACAGTAACTGGGTTGATTTGCCACTCTCTAAAATGGAGGCTACAGATTTCATTCAAGTATTTTCTCAAGTTTGCACAATTATAATCATTACTATGAAAGTGTCAATAGCTTAGGTAAAGGCTCTAATATTGATGTAGACTACAATGTTTTGTATAATTTATCAAATTCAGATGATTTAGTAATGTTGATGCAGACAAAGAAACGGTAAATTTCAAGTTGTGAAATGGCAGCTATTGTTGGAAAGTGATGAACAAGTTCTCTAAGTTTTTAAAGTACATAAAAAAATATTCTGTGAAAATAATTATACAGCTATAATGATTAGATTTTGCTCTTAAATCAGGATACACATAAATGTGTACCAAAAATGTAAAATGGTTCAAACTGATGTTGAATGAAACATATATTACACTGCTGTAACAGTAAACAGGCAGGCCTGTGTGTATATAGACAAACAGGTTAATTGGTGTTCTATATTATAGTGAACTGCACAGTGCAACTTTAGTACATGTATCTCAACTGCCTACAAAGCCATACACTATGAGATAATGGGTTAAATTATGAACCAAAAGGTTTAATTTATACTACAACATTTTAGCACTAAAATTTCAAGACATATGCACAGCCAATTTATAAGTATTTCCCAGACATTTTCATGCATCAATTATACATCCTTCAAAACCTTTTTTCTTTTTCTTCTTATTACACAATACAGAACATGTTAAACTCACTCTGAGCAACTTGTGTTTGAGGCCTGATACTAGGGATATCACTTGGGTGACTGGTGGTTGGCTGGTTTCCTTTGTATGGTAAACCTAACGCTGCATATGCCCTTTGCAGCTCATTCACTGCTGGTGGTGCATTTAACTGGTTACCGGGAAGATTAGGATTGCCAGGAGCTGCCACTCCTCCTGGTGTGGGACCTTGTACACCACCTGAAATTAGGATCCAACATTTCAACACACCTACCAATCTTTCTCAACATAATATATATTAAAAGAAACAACTGTCCAACAGGAGAACTAGGTCAAATTACCAGGCAAAGTTCAACTAAAAATAAAAAACACTATTTCCAAATACCTGGTCATATAAAATGATCTGGATCACAGGTAATATTGACGACTATACAAGTAACAATCATAGCTTGGATTATTATTGTACGAGTGAGGACATGTTGCCAGTTATGATTAATTACCATTATTCAAACAATGGAAGCAATACTGTTCTCAAAATGTATTAATCTCAACAGTGTGTCTACGCTAAAAATTAAAACATTCAACAACTTCAAGCAAAAACATACAGCAAGATGCATACATGCCAACCCCTGACGAGGTATTGGCGTAATCCAAGTGGTCAAAAAGCGGAATCCAGGCGGAAAAAGCGGAATCCACATATAACATGCTAAAATTTCAATAAGCAACGATTATTTGCCCTGCTCATCCTTTACTGTTTCAAGTTTTCATATGTAGCAATTTTAGCTTTACACACATCGACTAGAAACCTTGTTAAGACGTTTAGCGCTAAATTTTTAAAAAATTTCGACGCGGCCGGAGATTCTGTTATATTTTATTTCGGGGGTTTTCGGTTGCCTTTTTCTAATTTATCTGGGAAATTTTTGAAAGGGGATATTTTTGCTCACATAAATGCATAGAGTAAAATAAAATATACTTTTTAAGTGCTAAAATATATTTAGACTGGTGCTGCAAGAAATATGAATTAGAATATGGAATATGCGAGTAAATATTAAATTTGGAAAACCAGTCTGCTATCTCCTCACTATGCATATAAATAAATATAAATAGAATCGAGGTCAACAGTAGAACCAGGTTAGCTAAAAATAGAACATGATACTATTACGAAAGTCCACGGTCTAGCATACTCTTATATTGTAGTTACGTAAAGCCGTCTTTTCTAAAATACGGTCTGTGGGATTAATGGAACTTATATAATAACGAGAAAACAAATAATTGATTTTTTGGGGGGGAGGTTGATATACTGAAAAAGCGTAATTCATATACGTTTAAGCGTAACGCGTAATTTAGTGACAAAAAGCGTAATGATTACGCCAAAAGCGTAATGGTTGGCATGTATGAAGATGGCATTCTTACTTTAATTAAAAATCATAGAAAAGTATCATCAGCGACACATTATATACCTGCCCCATGCTAATTGTCTTTATGTAGGCAACTGAATGATTTGCACACTAGTTTTTTTTTCTCCTCACTCCCAGACCTTGACTTTTGAACTTTCAACTTTTTCAAGCCAAAGCTGCTCCTGGTTGGTGAAGCAAATGAATGACCTTGTGTTTGAAATTATTTTCTCCATTCAGTTACAGTGACAAAAGAATCAAACATTTCTTTTTTACCCTGACTGCTGGTCATCCACAATGTTTGGTCGAGATATTGGATGACAAAATGATATTTGTTTCCACAAACCAATATTTTCTTTCAATCAGTGATCTTAATCTGTTACCTCTTGACTCTTTATACTGTCAGTCAGTAATGTTGACCTATGACCTTTTGATCCCAAAATCAGTAGGATTTTTCCTTACCCAGCACACAAGCCATCCACAAAATCTGGTAAATGTAGATGGTCAACAACTCAAGATATTGTGCTGAAATCAGTTTTGTAATGGCCAGAAAATATCTTAACACAATATGGTGGGCATATTAAAAAAATCCAGAAATGTATGATTATAAGATAACATGAAATTAGCAAGCCTGTAAAGTGAAGCTAAGACTTACCTGGATGTTTCTGTCTGTCAGAAGCATGTTTTAATGGCAGGCAAACAGGACAGTCTTGTCGAGTACAGTTCTTCCAGTGTGTTATGATTTGTCTTGAAGATGCACAATGAGCCACTGGACAATAAAAGATACAGGAATAATGATAATGTTGTTTAAAAAGGTACCTTAGAGATAACATCTTCTATTGTCCTTTTAAACCTTTTTGGGAGTTATCTCAAAATAAACTGCCAATAGAATCATTTATTGACATCAGAAATATTCAAGAAATTACGTTTCTTCAAAATTATTCAGCTGTTAACTTGTTCTTACAGTATAATAAAAAAGATTAAACTACACAAACTACTCAATTCCCTTTAACTTTCACACAAAAACATTCACGCTACCTGAATAAAAATGCACAAAAGCGAAAGCAGTACTCTATAGTTGTTTTAAGCAGCATAATATAATACTCGAGTCTTTACTATACAGCATCAAGTTACCTTGGCAGGATTTGCCAGCGTTACAGGTGGTCATATGGTTCAGCACATTTTTCATAGTGCGACAGTGTGGCAACCCACATGCCTCTCCATTGTTTTGTTCGCGCCTCTGACACTTGTGTGCGTGAAGTAGCAGCACTAACTGTTGTTGGATGAGCTTTCGTTTTTCTGGGTCAGCAGTTGGTGGCTGCTGTCCTGTCCCTGGAACACCACCATGCTGACCTGTCTGCTGAGTCTAGTTAAAAACAGGTAGAAAAAAAAAAAAAAATGAAAAACATGCAACTTCCTTTCTGGTGACCTGCCATTTATTTACCTAGAAAATATATAACATTTGAGTTTCAAGTAAGAAAAACAAACAGAAACAAACATTCAACCCTATATTTAAAAAAAAAAAAAAAATGACCATATTCTGTGAATCATTGTACAGACAGATGGATATACAGACATGCACTTGGCTGCCAAAGTAATCATGAGTTTCTGCCTTTGTAGCCAGATATTAAAACTAATCAAATGAAAAACTTCAGTCATATATGAATTTCTTCAGAAATATATAGAAGGTGGCTTAATAGTTTATCTTAAGCCTTTCTCCAGAATCAATTCTAAAGAATGGATCAGTAAAATAAAAAACAAAACAAAAAGGATATTAAAATAAACCTTATATTGCATCAATTTCAAATTAAATGTGTAAGCTTAAAATATATGTCTGTAATCTAATTACACCAAATTCTCTCTGGTTTTAGCCTCGACTTGAACACCCTGGTCACTAAATGTAATATTCAGCTGAATTTGGATCTCTGGTCTCAAATCATGTATTTATTAATCAAGCGAGTAAACAGTTAACAATCTCGAGGTTTGTATAAACTGCCAGCGATGAGAAAATGTTCATTATAAAATATGTAGAGTATTATTTGTGGTGTAATATGTGCCTTTTGTAAGATAGAAATTATCTTCAAGTTTCTTCTGTTCTCGACTTTCAAATAATCCTCATCTAAAAGGTCATTCAAAGAACCAAATCATATCAAATCTATGGTAATTCTTCATCAAAACATACTTTCACACACACACACACACACACACACATATATATATATATATATATATATACACACACACACGCACATCACAGCTATACAAAAACTACAAGTTAGTCAGAAAGAAATACTTGAATGTACAGTTAATTTCAAAAATTGTTTTCTAAAAAAGAAATCAAGGATACACTTTGTTCCTGAACAATTAAAACATTCAAGAATATATTTACAACTTGTGCCCAAGTTCCTTAAGAGTACACCATAGTTACCGGTACTTCAAATTCAAGTACTATTCCTTGAAAATATGGTACATGATTGACATTCAAGGACAAAATATCTTTATCATCATCCTCCAACACATGTTTAGGAACTGAAAAATGAAACTACTGTCGAACTTCGTTGGAAATCCCCATCTACAAAGTTTCAAGTTTTTTTGTAGTACGACATTATATATATATTTTTGATGTGGTATGTTAGCTTCTTGTTAAAAAGTATATAATTTTAAAACAGAAGCATAAAGTACATTTATTCTAAAGATTCATTTTCTTCATTAATAGTAAAAAATAGTAAAAAAAGAATAGTACTGATGTGAAGCAACAGATAACCCAGAACCAGAAATTGTACATGTATGCATGCAGTGTTGTACCTAGGATCCAGTATCCACTGGATGTGTTGTTCTTGTCTGAGGGTCACACAAATTTTTAAAGGGAATAAGGAGGAAAATAGATACATTTAATTTCCTTTACATGGGCTTCAATTACATAATACTCGCATTTTCAGACTTAATGGAAACAGTATTTATACTGATGCCCAAAATGCACTTAGTCAAGACTCAGATGCTGGGGGAATAATTTATAGAAAACTACTTTTCTGTGCATCCCATCCTATTCTGCAACACCATGAACACGTGTGTATGCATGCATGCATATTCACTAGTGCAACACAAGGGACCTTTCAGAAACATTCATGACCAACATAACAGCAAGCATACTCATCCCTGTGATGTAACTGTGCCTCTACTTCTTTTCATAACATAATACTTGATATATATCTGTAAGGCATCACCATATCAATTAAATTATATAATCTTAGAAAAAATTGTTTTAAAACATACATCATACAGGCTTGAACATTTGCAGCTCCATGAACAGCTAGCTGCATGTATGCAATGTTTTTGTTTAGAAGGGTTATTAATTTAGCCAATACTGTACCTCAAGTAGAATTTGATATGGCCATAATTCCAACCGATTCTGTAAATAAGATGATCCTTATATCTTAAATTATATCAACAAATTATTTAATCTACAATGCAAATTGTTTTCAATCAGTGAATTCTTAACATGAACAAAGACTCTGCAAATACTGAATTTTTTATCAGTACATGGAGGAATTAATTAAAACCATATGTTCATTATTTCTCAAATGATTCATTCTGCATGAAAATGTTCTATTATATTGCATTGAGAATCAAAGATAAACTTGTTCATCCCCTTTTCCCAAGAAACTATTTGTGTAGCTCTACAAAATACAAACCAGATGGTCACTAATTTAGAGCCCAAATTATGGTGGTAATGTAATTTTGAGCTATTCTTTTGACAAAAACAAGGCTTTAGATCAAGGTTTGCAGCCAAAAATGACGGTACTATGTATGGGCTCCTTGCTTCATGGACTTTCATTTTCTAGTTCTGGAGCCTCATTTTCCTAAATTTGGTCGAGTTTTTAATATACTGAACTCTTCAAGTTTAAATGGTGTCACAAATGGTATATGGTACTGCATCCAAACATATATTAATTCTAATGGCTTGGAAAATAGATACGTTTAATTTCCTTTATATGGGCTTCAATTACATAATACTCACATTTTCAGACTTAATGGAAACAGTATTTATAATATTTACCCTCAAAAGTTCAGGCCCCACATAATGTAAATTTCCAGAATCACTGCATTTCGTTTACATTACAATCTTGTGCTAATGCAATCTGTATCAAAATTAGGTATCATCATTTAATCTTGTCCAAAAAGATTTTTTTAGGAACAAAAGAACTCATCAAATGTTAAAACCAATAAAATGTTAGAAATAAATTATCAAAGTAACACATGACCAAAAATAGCCAAAAATTGGAGCCCTGTGTAAAAGGAAGTTTCTTTACCCACTGTTCAAGCTCTTTGCATTATTCCCTTTGTAGCACAAGATAATATATGATGATATCTGAGGGGAACTTAACGGAGCCTTCCATTTGATTAAAAGGAGGGTGAGTTGTCAAACAAGGCGTACAGTCTTGGGGACCGCACGCAATGAGATACAGTAGTTTTTTTTTTTTTAAAGTAGCTAATTGTAAAGTAAAAGTAGCTAAGAAAATCATCAGCCCCCTCCTGATAAGTTAAGACGCAAGCTTAAGCTTTAAGAAAAATTGGTCCTACACTTTTAATTTAAATCCTGAAGATAGCTATTGTGCTAGGTCTAGTTATATTTATTAACTACTACTATTGCTATAATACACAACACGGTCTTTAGCTACTAAAAAAACAGAAAGGTGTCAAAATCACTATACAAACATCACTCAACTTATCTATGACTGTGACAAGTATGGAATGAAATTACAACATGTATGACTACTACTTACAGCACTGATCATGGTACTGGTAGGCATGCTGAGAGGAGGAGAGGTCATGGCAGTTGACATGTTGGTAGAAGGAACAGCAGCAGCAGACATGGGTGGGTTGAAAGAGGAAGCCGTGGAGGGATGACCAGAAACAGTAATACCAAAAGCATTACCACTACCACCCAAGGGTCCAGAAGGCTGCTGGAAGAGAACAGGTTAACTGTGGTGCTGAATGGTGCTGCTGTAGTAGTAGACACCCATAAAAGGTTACAACTTCCAGTATCATTTCAGCACGAGTCTACAAGTTTTTATTTACAACAAAGATTAACTTAAAAAAAATACTGACAAAAACTTCAAAATGCAGTGTTTTCTATGGGCTGCCTTTTGATAGTTTCTGTTCTCAAATTGTATCACACAATAATTCGGGATTATGTGTTCATGTATTAACATAACTGACAAATAAGTTTGTTATTCCTCCATTTTATTATATTTGTATCAATTAACATAAAAGCATTATCCATTTCTTTTCTCAAATTGTATCACACAATAATTTGGGATCATATGTATTAACATAACTGACAAATAAGTTTGTTATTTCTCCATTTTATTATATTTGTATCAATGAACATAAAAGCATTATCCATATGCAGGTCAGCTTAAGACACAATGTATACAATTTTAACAATTATATCAAAATTATAATGGTTGGCAAAGTTGCAGAAGTCTATGAAAGTAATCATGTCTGATGGTCTGAATGAAATGCAAGCACTATCATAGCTGTGGTAAAGTTATAATCAAATAAGTATGGAAGAAATGATGAAACTAAGAGCATTTCTCACTGCAAATTAAAAGGGCTCAATATATTTGACCCTAGTGACCCCTTCAATTGGAAAAAACACTGCACCATGCTGCTTTCTCACCTCACTAAATGACCTGCTCTATGTGGTCTAAAGGTTCCAAAATAAACTTGTAAAAAGTCTGACACAAATCTTTTAATGCAGATCACAGCAACTTCAAACCACATTTAAAATAAAAGTCACAGAAAAGCTGTGGAAAAAAGCTTAAGTACTGCATTGTTTAATGCTATCAAACCCTTCCAGTTTATGGATGCAAACCTGAAGGCAAGTGCATTAACACATACATAGCATGTATGGGTGAAACTACAATCTGCTTCTCTTACATCTTGGTAAAGAATTACAACACTAGGAAGTATTGAGTATCCCAAGTCGTTGTAGTTCCTCAGCCAGTTAAAAATGTCTTACAAGTCAGAACTTTTTCCTTGCATTAGTAATGTAAAATGGTACCACAACGAGCTCCTGATGACTTCCATATTTTTCACTCTACACAGATCTGACAAACCTTGTATTTCTATCAAGGTGGAAAATTTCATTAAAGTATAATGATATATCATGTAATGCTATTGTTGGCTTGTATAAATGTATTAAAAAATTCACAAGTGTCCAATACATATACGCTTATGTAAAAAGTCTGAAAAGTAAACTTAATCTCCAGTTCAGTTTCAGAAACTGCAGTTCCAACACCAAGGAGATCCATTCCTTCCTGCTAGATTTTAAACTTGACATAAATCTCAGATTTTTAATTTCATTGAGGTGGCCAATCATCCCAATACTCATAAACAATACTCAAAATCAACCTGAGATGTTCAATAAAAGAAATTCCTTAATTTCCTCTTATTTCTTTCCAAAGCAAAGAGTCTGAATATGTAATGTAGTTTTATACTTCTGTGCCGATTATGTGGAATAGCGACAACAAGCCATATTGGATCTATACACTGTTTTCATCGTAAAACCCAATGTTGATATAGACATTCATTTGAAGATTAGTAAAGATACCAATATTTCTGGATGTCAGATTAGTGAAAACAAGATTTTGGAAGACATCAAATCAACACCAATTTCATTAGGACCAAATGGACATCAAGTATTTTTGTGAAATGTGACCATCCATTGGAAATCCCACAATCTTGATCATAATCTTGGACTAGGAGCTCTGCATGGTTTCATAAATGTCCACAAATGCACGCAAACTCCAAGCTAGATTTTCATAATCCCACCCTTAGTCAAAATCTGTGAACATTACTTCAGCAAATCATCTGTCTCCAAAATATTCTAATGAACAGATGGATTTCCCTATCAAACACACATGCAGATGATGAATTTCTTTTAAAGCATATAATGGGAGTGCAAGACTCTGCAAAGAAGCATGATAAGCAACAAAACCAAAGGTTAACACTTGTGCTGAAAAATAGTGTTAAACCCTACAACAACAACTTTAAAACATATATGACGTTTAAATAAAATAAAAACTACGTACTTAATTCTTACACCAGTGCAAACAAAAAAAAAGAAAAAAAAAAGGGGGGGGGGAGCCTGGCACATTTTAAATTGATTAAATAAGTGCATATATAGCCTACATGCACACATTTATCACAGCCGGACTAATTTCCTGAGTTACAAAGTTGCTTGCCCTATGACGATAATAGATTTTAAAGAATAAAGTGTAATGTTACTGTTACCTTCATCATCTGAGTCTGCTGCTGGTTGGCAGCCATTCCTGGATGACCCCCCATATTTGAGTGTCCCGACATTTGTGGTGGAGGGTTCATAGCACCAGACATCATGTTTTGTTGACCATGAGACATCTGTGTCATGCTGGTTGGCACCATGTTCACACCCCTCTGTTGCTGCTGCTGACCCATGTTTCCACTAATAGAATACACTTGTCCATTGATCATTTGATTTGGATGACCACTTACGGACATTCCAACACTGCTGACATTACCCATATTGTGTGTAGATATACCCAAATTCCGTAACATATTTGGCATGGACATAGTTGATAAACTGGGGCTGTTTGTACTACCAGCAAGTGAGAATGATGCACTACTTGACACAAAATTGGCATCTGTTGAGAAATGAGAGGAAACTTGGGATACAGACTTGTTAGGGCCATGGGGAGGAGATGATAAACTAGTGGAGTGGGGAATATTTAAACCTATATTGGGGCTTCTACTGGTGGGAGGACCAGCACCCTGTGTCTGTGGACTACCTGTGCTAGCCCCACTACTACTAGACAGTAACTGAGTCAAATGCTGGTGTTTTTGGATTGTGCCCTCCTGACTAACTAATGACATATGAGAATCACTTGTTCCATTCTGGGATCCTCCATCAGAAGTAGCAATCATCAGTTCATCAGGTAGATCAAGTAGGAAATTAAAGTCTGAAAGATAAATGAACAATGCTTATGAAGTCTGTGGGTCATGTTATCTTTTAATAAACTTTATGTTTGAAGAAATAAAATATAAATATTCTAAATATGAAAATCTACTCCCAATAGATGATTCCAAATTACCTATCTTGGGCAATAGTTCAACAACCTGAGTATTTTCTCTGGCAGTAAGAACTAATTAGCATGACAAGCATTATAATTGGGAAAGCACAAATGCAGCTTTCCTCGCTTTTTTTTATATTAAAAGTTTGCTATTGCTTAGGGAGGTACATATCACCACATTATCAGGTATGCATTTATTTTAATCACAAAAAATTAAATATCTCATTTTAAGAACAACGAAGACAAATTCTTAATTTAACACTTGTCCTTACATAGCATAAAAAGATTGAAATGTGGCTGGATATGATAAGGTCTTGGAGGTATGCATGTATATTTTTAACAAAACATCAGCACAACAATGGCAACATGATCCCAAATTAATGTATATCCAGTGATGGCACTGGCTTTAATTAAAATAACCTCAATATTTTGTCGACAATTTAAGAAAAACTGGCCATTATCATAATACAGTACAGTAAAACCTATTATGAGACCAGCTCTTCTGCCAACAAAAAGTGGTCTCTCATAGCAGGTTTGTACAAAAAGACCAGTTTGCAAGTTAGTTTTAAATTAGTTTTTAAAAAAAAAATAACCACAAATACTGTACATGTATTCTATTTTAATTTATAGTTCTTAATATGCATTCATCTAAAAACTAAATTATATAGCAATAAGGATATTTTTAAATATGAACTCACATGTACATTTGAAGATCACATAGTTTAGCATATGAAATCATTACTTAATTACCGTATTATCGTATATATATAACGCATGTATTATACATGTTTTTTTTATACAATCAGTGCATCGAGGAATTTCGAGCAACCACCCTAATAAACCGGTTACAAATAATAAAAGATTTCTTTCATATACATACAGTATAAATGAGGTTTATTCGAATCTTTAAGTAGAAAATAAACTATTCAAGCTGACACCATGTTTTGCCACTTGCGCATATGTATGTTATGGTATGTAATTAATATCTTTTATTCGCACAAGACATACACTTCTATGTAGGACAAAAACTGATAATTGGTTTAAAATCGGATTTCAACAAATAATTGGTGTTGGAGAAAAAAACTATATTAACATCTCTATACTAGGGATGTTAATATCGGTTTTTTCCCAAAACCGATTATCGTTTGTAGAAATCCGATTTTAAACCGATTATCGGTTTTTGTCCTGCATTGAAAATTACAAGAAATATATTCTTATAATGCAAGTTAGTGAATGCCTCTTGCGAATAAAAGATATTCATTACATACCATAACGTATAGACGCGCATCGTCTGACGGCATGGAGGACGATATTGTGGCTCCATCAAATCACGGAAGGAATTGGATTCAGCAATCGAACTTGGTAGCATGTTTTCAGCGACAAACTTAGCTACAGCAGCAGTAACTTTTTCTTGATGACTATCAGGACAGTTTCTTTGTGTTCCAGTTGTTAATCGCGGCTGAACATTTGAAGGAGCCGCAATTCCGGGATGTTTGCTACGCAAATGTGCATGCAATCCAGTAGTAGTACCACCGCTCCGACTTATTTGTTGTGAACATAGTTTACAGCGAGCCATGCTTGATGAAATTTTTTCAAAGTTTTCCCCATACATCAGATTTATTTATACGACCAGCCATATTTGTAAACTTGAAAGACACAACCAGCAGACACCAGTCCTCAACAACAGAGACTGTAGCTATTAACAGTCTATTGTTGTCAATTTTGGACATCAAAGAACTTAGCGACCGGTCGGTCGACTAACTATTTACATCCTTCAACAATAAATGTATTCATTTACAAACACGCTGCATGGAGCGCTCACAAATTTTAAACAAACACACCTTATCTGCTGGCCATATTGTTTTAAAATGTAAACACTAAACAAATGCATGAATGAATTTTTTCTGTCATTTTTTTAAATTTTCACTACAAAAATGGTAAAAAATATTTAATTCGATTATCGTTTTGTAAAAACAAAAACCGATAATCGTTTCAAAACCGATAATCGGATTTCCGATTTTCGTTTAACAACCCTACTCTATACCGGCATGCATGCATTCCAGCTGGAAAATTAGCGGAAACCAGTAAATACATGGTTTTAAAGCAGTTGCTATTTTGCCTCTCTTTACGCGAAAAACAGTATGTGTCATTTACGACTGTACAGGTATCTATTATGAGCAGAAAGGGATAAAGGCACAGGTGTTAAATCACTGGATGATGAGTGAGACGATAAACAGCCTAGAAACCTATATCAGATGAGGCACCTCTGTCAGTCCTGTGTTGGTTACTGCGCGGTATATGCACAGACGCACAATCCAAGAATTTTTTTTTTTACAAAAAGATGTAATTTCTGCGCATTATCCACTTTAAAAATACCTTTTCCTTTATAACAACCTAATTTGTTTTACCAACCTTTAAACCACTTTTGCGAGTGGTCTGAACTTTTTCACTAATTTCAGCTACAATAAATAGTTTATCCAGCTTAATTTTTTTCTTTTCTCTCTTTTTAGTTGGAGGTTCATTATTTGCTAACTTATTTAGTCCATATCCCGTCAATGCTCACAATCCGGTTTCAACAGCCGATCCAGTCAATACTAAAAGTTTCTCAACTGCATTCAGTGGTCGATCTTGTTGTTGCTCGATCTGGTTGCTAACAAATGATGACTTTACATGAATCAGACCACATGCAACCAATCAGAAATGATTTTACTTACATTTATGCAAACTTGAAATGTTCAGAAACCAAGGATTACTAATTGAGAGCAGTTACACTACATGTGTTCTGTTCTTGAAAAATCGTAAAAATGATGGCAGAAGCACAAATGATTTTTTTATGGCTACAAGGGGGAAAATGAGGAACTTCTCATGTTTGATCCAAAAAAATATTGAGAAAGCAGAAGAATGACATGTTCAACAGTTGGATAATTTGCAAGATTTAGAATGGGATATTGAAGATTCTTGAGACTGAGTTGATGCATATTGTAATATTGGTATCACCAAAAAAATAAACATGGTATCCAACCTTCAAAATGTGTTCATTAAACAAAGTTCGATCTAAACCAAAACCTGGATGTGAACATGTAAATTTATGTACAAATTGTTTCAAACCATATCACATATTAATATTTCCTGGTTTATTTTAATGGAATTAAGTGCTGATGTGATTTTCCTAACAATGTTGCACATAATTTTGTAAATAGTTTATAAAAATATTGTGAAAGACTTGGACAAATTGGAGAAAAAAATACATCACTGTGTTGACAAATTAATTTGGATCAATTGCTGAAAATTTCACGGATTACTATTGGATACAAGAACAGAAATTAAAGTGTGAATGCATGTGCATGACATTTACAAAATTTTTCAAACAGAAAAAACACTGGGACACAAGCAGCTAGACACAGCTTAGTGTTGCTAGGGCACAGTAGTAGTCTTACTGAAACAACAAAGATCACAAGTATTGAACACTATCAATAGAATCCCGCAAAAGAATCTCTCTTGCTGGTTTAACCCTTTCACTACTACAGCTGTTGAGCACTTTCACTACTACAGAGTGCTATCGTATCAGTTACTGAGACTATAGTACTAAGGCTGGTTGCTAGGCTGAATAGTAGAAAAAGTCAAAATTTTGAAATAAGCAACACTTTAACGAGCCAAAGACTGCAACATCATCACAAGAAATATTCCATGAAAAAAAGGCTGCCTTCGTTAGTCACCTCTTATAGCAAACTGGGCTGCAGCGACTGCATGGTGGTCACATGGTGTCACTGGTATGTACATGTCTGCTATTGCCATTCTAGAAGCTCTGCAAGTCTAACAACATTTATTATAGAGAGTGATTAATTTTCTATTTAAATAATTTTACAAAGAATAATGGGCAAAGTTTCAAAAGTGTGAGCAAATGATGAATGACTGAAAGAGAATAGTATACATAGCAAATTGTGTGAACTGGCGCATTTTGTTAACTCAGTCGACCCAGATCCTGTCAATGCACGTGATCCAGTTCCTGCATTCAATTGATAATTTTGTCATGTGTCAAAGTGTTTTGATTTTGTTAAGATACAACATATCTGAATGGTTGCAAATGGGGCTTTGCCAAAAATCAGGTTCATATTAACCAATCAGAAATCATTTTACTTTTTTGTGTGCAAACTTGAATTGTTGAGAAACCAAGGGTTACTATTTGAGCAGTTTTATATGCATTCCATTCTTGAAAAATCGTAAATGTTGGCAGACGCAAGAGTGAATTTTGTTGATGATAAGAAAGAAAATGAGGAGTTTCTCACATAGCTGCCAATCCCCGAGTGCAAAAATGCTGATTACTTGTGAAAAAAATACTTATTTTCAGGAACAAATACTGATTTTCAAATTTCAATGCATATGTATCTATTTACAACATATACAACCATCAGTAAAGCTGGACAGTGCCTTACATAATTAACTCTTTCAGCCCCAAGAAACACTGTTACACTGTTACTGTGCCCCAGCCACACTAAGCTGTGACTAGCTGCTTGTGCCCCAGAGTGTTTTACCTGTTTGGAAAATTTTGTGGAAATCATGCACATGCCTTCACATTTACTTTAATTTCTCTTCTTGTATCCAATATTAATCCATGAAAATTTCACCAATTAATCCAAATTAATTTGTCTACACAGTGATGTATTTTTCTTTCTATTTTTTTTCCCCAAGTCTTTCACAATTTATTTATACATTATTTTTTTTACAAAATTATGTGCAACATTGTTAGGAATATCACATCATCAGCACATAATTCCATTAAAATAAACCAGGAAAATTTAATATGTGATATGGTTTGAAACAATTTGTACATACATTACTTGGCAATGTTCACATTCAGTTTTTGGTTAAGATAGAACTGTGTTCAATAAACACATTTTGCAGGTTAGATACTACATTTGTTTGGTGATAACAATATGCACTTTTAGGCATTATGGATTGGTTTCGTTTGCGATGTCCGTGTACAGTTTCTCCCGAAATAATAAGTGAAAAAAGATAAGATTTCTCTTTTTTCCTTGTCTATTTGTCATTGTATGTTGTAGGTCCAGGATTCATTCCACTAAAATCATTGATCTGGATTGACAGAAGAAGATCACTCCAATCTGCTAGATCGGCAGAAACTTTCATTTTCGCTACCAGCATCCGCTTTTTCTCACTATTCAATCTCAAGAATCTTCAATGTCCCATTCGAAATCTCGCAAATTATCCAACTGTCGAACATATCTCTCCTCTGATTACTCAATATTTTTTAGATCAAACCCGAGAAACTCCTCATTCTCGCCCTCACCGCCATCATTTTATGATTTTTTTTAAAGAAAAAACACTTGTATTGAAATGGATCCCAAGTAGTAATCCTTGGTTTCCGAACATTTAAAGTTTGCCCAAATGAACGTAAATTCATTTCTGATTGGCTACAAGTGGGTCTGATGCTAGGAAAAGCCCCATTTGTAACCAATCAGAGACTTTCTCTCAACCATACATTTGGACCGCAGAAAAGCGGTATCGGCCGTTGAAAGCAGAAACTGGATTACGTGTAAACACGGCATTCTGGCTGAATGAGTAATTAATGTCAAAGATGCACATGTTGCACATCTGTACCTTCTGGAGTTGCATGTGTTCCATATGGGTGCTCATTCAAAAGGTGCAAGAGTGCAACACACTCAAACACAAGCTATTTATAGGAGCCCTTTCCACGCCTTATTTTTTTTAAATCATTGATTCCAATGTACCAATTTTCATTTATTATCTCAATTCTGTAATTTTCTTATTGAAATGTTTTCGTTCAAGCATAAGAATTATCTTTAGCGATTTTAATGTCGGAAAAACTTGTGCAAAATAAATCGCCAACAACATTAGTAACTGAAAAAGGAAGGTTTATTTCTAAAAGAAATTTAAAAATCATATTTCAATCGATGTGCATTAAGGTTTTCTCTGTCATTTATCTACGTCTAAGTTCAGACTGAGTTGTGTGTGATGAAACAGGATGCTGATGTTTATTAGCTTTTTCGTGCTCTTGCATTTCATGGGTGACTCCGTGCTCAATAACAAAATCACGTTACACAATTTACAAAACGTCAATTATTCTCCTTTACTATATGGTTTCACAAATTTATAAAAGACTGCATAAATATCCTTCCAGTTGTCTCCTATTTCTTCTGGAGAAAATTCTGAACATTCTGCCTTCCAATTTATCCTGATTAGAAGCTGAATATTACAAAGACTAGATACAGCAACAGCGGTAACTATTGCGAAATCCAATATGGCAGATAACGACAGGCCTGGTAGCCTCGATTTCGAATGAACCAATCTTATTGTAGAACTGTATTCGTATATACATGTGATATATTATGTACCAATAGAACCGAGAGCAAGTTCTAAATAAATTTTATTATTATTTTTTAAAACAAAAAACAGATTTTTTGGAAAAAAAAACGTACACTCATATTCAGGTCCAAAATACGGAAAAAAATGGGACAGTTGGTAGCTATGTTCTCGGGTTTGATCTAAACAATAGTGCGGAAGCAGAGGAATGATATGTTAAGCAGTCAGACAATTTGCAAGATTTTTAATCAGATATTTAAGTTTCTTGAGATTGAATCATCAGAAGAGGATGCTGATAGTGAAAATGAGTTTCTGTCGATCTAGCAGATTGGAGCGATTGTCTCAATCTTGTCCAAATCAATGATTTTAGTGGACCAAATCCCAGACCTACAGCAAACATTGACAAGAAGAAAAGAAAAAAAAGACGAGAAATTGAGTTTATTCAGTTATTATTTCTGGAGAAACCAATAGATTTGCCAAAAATGCAAAATGTTATATTGGTATTACCAAACAAAACATATCTAACGTGCAAAATGTGTTCAATGAACAAAGTTGGATTAGGGAAAAAAAAACGATGTGAACAATGCCAAATAAATTTATGTACAAAATGTTTCAAACCATGTCACATATAATTTTCCTGGTGTATTTTGATGGAAGTGCTAATGACATGATATTCCTAACAATGTTGCACATAATTTTGAAAACAGAGTATAAATAGTGAAAGTCTTGGACAAATAGGAAAAGAAACACCTCACTGTATTAAAATTAATTTGGAATAATTGGTGAAAATTTCATGGATTACTATTGGATATAAGAAGATAAACTATGGCAAGTGTGAAAGCATATGCATGATGTTTAAAAAACAATCCAAACAGGTAAAACATGTGGCATAAGCAACTAGAAAGTGTTGCTAGTACACAGTAGCAGTGATATTGACAACTGCTGGAGCTGAAAGAGTTAAAGGTTGACACATATGTACTCTGCTGAACCATCTTGTTGGAACACACTGCATCGACGTCAATAATAATGGCAGCACATGTAGCACTCTGAGCATTGCTTCATTCATGGACTGGAAAACAAAATTATCAAAAGCTGGGGAGGCAAAAAAGTATTGTAGAAGGAGATAGTTTTTAAAGCTTAATTTTCTGGTGCCAGATTACAAAATAAAATCAAGACCATCAACTGTGTTGATAAAGAAACAATATAATGATGGAGTTCAGAAAATGTTGGCGGAATTGGAAAAGGCTTATTATGTAGCATTTACAATGGATTTGTGGACATTATTCGCAAAACACTGCCAATATGTGCATGACTGATCACTAGATAAATCATGTCTGGGAACTAAAAAATCAGCCATTTTGCAGACAAGGGAAACTCAGGAACGATACACGGCAAAACTTCAATGTTGGTACCAATGAGTGGAACATTCCAGTGAATAAAATAGCTGCAACAGTCCATGACAATGGATCAAATATTAATCCAGCCATGGACTTGCTGGATGACTGGTCACATAAACATTGTTTTGCTCACATGTTACAAATGTCAATTAGTGCTTGGTGCTGCCAAGAGAATAGAAAAATATCTCTGTAATCCTGCAATGTCAGTTCCATATGAAAGTGCTTTTTCGAGGACAGGACACATTGTAATTGTGCATCGTCACCAGATAAGGATATGTTGGTTGGGGGGGGGGGGGGGGGGGGTTATTAGCAGGAACTGGAATTTTGCGGGTGACGATGTTAATGAACTTGTACAATTTGAATTTTCAACCAAAACAGCATGTGATCAAATGTTTACAGAAATGGTGTATCATTGTGCAGAATTTACCAGATGTGCCAAATATGCTGACATGGTTGGATTCTTAATTTTACGAAAATGATAGTCCTGGACTCCCTAGTTTTAAAATCCTAGCAAGACCTCTGGTCAGAAAAATAAATGAACTGGGAAAAATTGTTGTCCTGTAATAAACTTCAGAATCATAATGTGGACACTTGGAATCTGCTCAATACTTTTTTTAAAATTTCAATCATATACCACACTGCATACTTAATTCATTTGGCACTTTTTTTCCACTTGAGAAATACATAAATCCCAGACATAGAACACTGCAACATGTAGCACTCATCAGTGTGTTCTGTTCAGTTGAGTCAATATTAAAGTTAAACGACAGTTCTGCAAATCATGTATCTTAACAGACAAATTGGGTCAGTAGGAAGCCCATTTTGACACAACAAAATTACTCTCATTGACTTATTATAGTCTCAATTTATTCTAACACGCTAAATATAATATGTCAACTATGAATTAAACCATGGGATTCAAGTAAATTATGAAAATGACAACAAAATCCTGGAAACACCTGATGAAAAAGTTTCTGAAACAACTGCTCGACAATCATAATGCCCAAACTCTATTAGTATAAATCCCTGTTCTTGATCTGTCAAAAAATATTTTTAAAATATTATCAATTTCTCTTTCACCGCAAGTTTCAGTGTACCTTACATAAAAGTCAAACATAAAATATTTTCATACACTTTTTAATTAACGAAAACTTACAAAGAAATGATTCAAGAACACTTAAATGCCTCAGTCATTATAATACATTTACTCACTGTTGCAATATCTCACAATGCCAGTACAGCATGGGTCATGCATTTGTTTTAAATGTTTGAGTGGGAATATTTTTAAATAATATTTTGAAAAAAATCGACTTATCTTTCTATCTGCACTGTATATTTATAATTTGTTAACGATCCCACCCACCCCTATCAACGAACAAGTTTAAAGACCTAACATAGAATCCCTTAAAACTTTCAAAATCCTAAAAAATAAAAGCCTTCACTTTATTATATGTAGAAGCAAATATTAAGATGTCAAATCATTTTCGAGATACTGTCTATATATTTAAAACTGGAAATTATCATCCTAACTAATAAATCTACAATGCAGACTTTCCTTTCAAGAGGTACGCAAAATGTCTACTCTCTTAACGCACACAACAACTGGTTAGGTTTGTTGCCATCAGTAAACTAATAAACTTAATTTAATGTAAAATGCATTCGGAATAATCCCTAAAATATTACTTTCATAAGCATTTTCAAATTCACCCAGCCCCAGCTCAGGAAGGCATTGTGGAACCAGAGTGAGGCTGAAGTTTCAAGCAATTTCCAGTACACAAAAAACCCCAAACAAAATGAAAATGAATAGGAAAATCTTTGTTATGCGGGTTCTTTTGTTACGCAAGATGTGAAATATTGATAAATCGATCTTTAGAATGCACACTTACCAGATTCACTGACGCCTGGAGTGAGTGAGGGGGATGCAATTTTCGGTCTCTTGGCCGGGGGGCCATCGCCTGCAATGTCGGCCATTTTTCAACTTTAAAATGGCACCGACGAAATCGACCTCTTTTGAACTGTAAAAATATGGAATCTCACATCGACTGAGTGGTCTTCAGTGAAGATATAAAACTTAAGAGAAAATATAGTTTCCTCGCCTGAGATGAATCCAGTCATTTGATGAATTTGTATCTTCAAAAACCAATTTTACCATGATCACTCAGTACAAAGCCTACGATCCGACTGACGGAATAATTTATCCTAACATCTTGATCTTAAACGGTCCTCGTGTAACTTTCCTTCTCTGAGATGATTCTCATAACTTCAAAGGTTATCCACAATAAATATAATGAAAAACAATCCTCAAATTTCGATTATTTTTTAAAATAAAAAATGAGAAATTCGAGGACCCACAGCCTTCAATATGGCGGCTGTTGATGAAAAGTTTTACGCTTGTCACTGAAAGTAACGAAGATTGCCGATTGAATATTACCTTTACGGAGCTTTATTATTCATGAACTTGCTTGATCACGTGGTAAAATAGGTTCCACTCATTGGATATCGAATGCAAGGAACGCTGATGGGCTGGCATTACGAATGATCACGGAAATTCTCGTCTTCTGGGAAGTCTGGGTAATTTTTCGGAATGCCCAGTACTGGATATTGTATTAAATTCGATACTTAAGTAATTACATACAAACTAAAAGAGATTGATATCTTCTTTTTTCTTACTTTTACGAGGAAAGTTTTATCCAGGATTCGGAATAGGAAGGATTAAAATGATTATCGTGTCCAGATGAAAAATTTCATATTTAAAGGAACTGGTTACTTTTCAAATACAACGTGTATTCTGTCATTTTCTGAAGACAGAGATATATATTTCATAACCAATACATTGAACGCAGTTTTATTAAAATTAGTTAGACTTAATCAGGAATAAAATACATTTGTAACTATCACGCACTGCACGTCTAGTTTCTCCCGATTACAAAACCGAACGTAGCATAAAGCTTCGCCCATCCCCCCCCCCCTCCACACACACACACGTTTCTCTAATATATTATGTTACTGTACTTTAATTGCAGGTGAATCATGAATCATATTATGTTTTCATGAAAAAAATATGATTCTTGCAGTTATATATGTTTTAATTTTATTTTATGTTAATAACGTATATTATATCCTAAAATGGGGGAGGGGCATTAGAGTCTGAACTCGATAGCATAGGTGTTGACTATCTTTCGAGAAAATTCTGTAAATTGAACTGGCTGCTGTTTATAAATTGATACAATCATGTTTGTTTTATCCTGCTGTCCGGAGTCGTCATTGCTTTAGTTTTTATATTATAAGCAGACACATTATATCTGTTTCGAACCGTTCTCTGTGAATAAGCGAAAATATTAGTTAAATTATCCTCTACTTTAATTTTTATATGTGACTACCATATTCGCACTTTCAAATATGTGTTCGTGCGTGCGTGCGTTACAAAAAAAAACTCATGTTTGCATGGTGAAAAACTGCTGTTAAGGTTCAATAAATTTATTCATAGTCAGTGAATTATAAATTATTTTAATTTTTTACTCATTTCCATATCCATGTACACATGGCCTAGTGGTTAGAGCACCCGTCTCAGATGCGGGAGGTCATGGGTTTGATCCCTGGCCGAGTCATACCAAGGACTTCTAAAAATGGTACTAACAGATGCCTCGCTTGGCGCTCAGCGTTAAGAGGTTAGTGTTATGACTGGTCGGCTTAATGTGACTGGGATATCATGCTACATCTCTGCGGCATGATGCCCCAGTGATGGACATCACTATGAACTGCCACAGTTAAGACATCGTAGCTATATGACTCAGATTTTTTTCAAAGTTACGTTAAAAATTCAAATCACATCACACACCCCAATGTTTCAAGCTAATTAAACTCTCCGTCAGGAGAAGAGATAACTTCCGTCAACAAAACAAACAATAAACACAAAAGCCTGGAGAAACCTGGACTATTACATGCTTAAAAGGACAAAAGAATCTACAAAGAAACTTCATTTAATTTGGGGAAAAAACTTTAAAAACCCACATAAAAAGAGGTTTTAATATGAACAAACTACGTATACTTTGTGTCAGACCAAAAATAGTTCAAAGCAATTTATAAAAAAATGACGTGCTCTTATCGTACAGTGAACCAGTATGCTTTGAGTCAAGTGAGGGAGTAATGAAGCTCATTTAATAGAGCGTTGTATTCGTATTCTAAGGGTTTTGGGCTCGATACCCGTCAAGACGAGTCCTTGTGGGCTGCTACTCTGGCATTTAGCTCTCGTTTCGTCCGCATAATATCGCCAAAAATTGTGAGAAAGAGCCGTCGAAACCAAGAACGACAAAAACAAAAAGCTAATCACACGACCCACCCAAAAGGGTCAAAGTGATAAAAGGAATACAAACATAAAAATATACATATCATATATGCCTTTTGTTTTCTCTCTATTTGTACACTCTGTTTTAACTTTCTTTCTCCCTTGATTTCCTCCTTTATTTATTCCGTCGACCAAATGTATCAACAGTACATATGGACTAAAAAAAATTGTGCATAAGAAAAAATGTATGAAATGTTATTTTTCTCAAAAGGTGTGTGTGTGTGTGTGTTGTTCCTTGTACTACACGGTAATTAAGTATTGGAAACATCGTACGTGTTTTATAGTATGTATGTATGTATGTATGTATGTATGTATGTATGTATGTATGTATGTATGTAATTATGTATGAATGTATGTATGTTACTTTCTCTAACCAAGTGGCTCTGATTTGGCAGTTACCCTAAAAGATAGGTTTTCTGAGATGATTCCGCTTTCATATTTTAATAAGTTTAAAAAATTGGGTATTGATATATGTGACGGACTTCTCCCCTCCCCCAGTCGTGATTTATCGTGGTTTTGTTTAAATACTATAAAAGGGCACGTGTATATGGCAGATTACCATCAGTGAAAGTGGCAAGTATGTTATGTGACAATACAAGAGGACGTTTTGACCGAAATAAGCAGCCGACAAAACTACTGTACCATTATTACGCTACTATAGTAGACACTTGATAAATATAACGCATGTTTTTGAATTTGTTTGTCATTTGTAAGTGGTAAAATGTCATTCTGTTGTGAGTTTTGGTCATTTGTACGTTCAAACGCCACTATCACATGCTTTGGCACAGCAAGACCATGCTGGGTATTTGTTTCCTATGCAAACGAGTCCGTCATTATCACTTACTGAGTGCGCATCAATGAAAAAACAAACAACGTCCTTTTTATAATCATTGAAGGAAATATCACAAATATTCACCATGTTAACGTAGTTAACGCAGCTAAACCAGCTCTACCAGCAGCGACAGTTCCATCACGCCAAATCGCATATCATGGCATTGCTCTTGCGGGTTAATGTGACTATGTTTGAGTCCAAAATTAACCTTGCGAACATCTCTGCAAAACCTAAATATCTTACGGTGAGGAATCGCACACAAAAACAACAATGGTGCTTCTAAAAGTAGTCCGCGACATGGCGTAAATCCATTGTTAACACCGCCATTCGCCACCACAATTTCTACACTTACAGTATTAGCCACGTTGGTCCTCTATGTCGTTTAAAATTGTATATGTGTGAGAATTCACATTATCAGATGGATCCTTGATAAACATCTTAGATGAACCAGGTGATTGTGCGTAATCATCCCTAAATCTGGTGAATCCAACAATCATTATTGCAATCTCGCCGTTGTCGCGAATTGATTCGATTTTCTTTCTGTGGATTGAAGAACATGCACTGTTGAACAAGGCCATAATGCTATTTTTTTTTTAAAAAAGAAATCCAACCGGCGACCAACGTTCCCTCTCAGCGAATGGTTGATGTGCGCGCAATGCTCGCTGCACTGCGCAAGCATTACGGAGACGAGCAAATTTAACGTTGGATTCAGCAAAAATTGACTATTCAGCTGCGCGGGGATGCCTGAGCAGCTGCGAGCGCGCGCAGCGCAGCATAGAGGGAACGTTGCCGGCGACGTTTTCTTGTATTCGTCTTTCAATTATTTCCAAGAAAGCTCAACATAGAAAAAAGAAACATAGACGTATCTTGCATTGTAATTCTGTTTTGTTTATTAGTGACCCTAGCCAAGTATGAATATTACCGAAGATCACATTTGCTTCCATCATCCAACAACACAGGCACACCCATATCAAATGCTGGATCGGACGTATCCTTGAATTGAACCATGATGAAACTATATTATATTCACTTGTTATAATACCTTTTACGCTGTCAGAATCTTTTAAATTGCATCATTTACCGAATCGGATAGACGTTAATTAGCGGTTACATTGATAATTTACCAACCCATCCTGTCATTGTTTCTGTTGATGGCAACGTAATCGTCTTTGGTTTTCAACTCTTCGCTATAGTCGAGCTCAAATCGATTGAAACGCTGTCAATCCCAATTTCTGTAACCAATTGGCAGCAACCATGCTATCAACACTCATATGACCTAGTGGTTAGAGCATGCGCCTAAGATGCGAAAGATCGCGGGTTCGAACGACGGCAGAGTCATACTAAAGACTTGTAAAAATGGTACCAATCAGCTGCCCCGCTTGGTGCTCGGCATTAAGAGGTTAGTGTTAGGACTGGTCGGCCTTGTATCAGGATAATGTGACTTGGTAGGACTTGATGCTACATGTCTGCGGCATGCCCAGTGATATACATCACTATAAAGTGTCATAATGCAGACATCGTAGCGATAAAACTGAGAAATTAAAATCGAAAACACACACACACACACGACTCGCATTGCAATTTGTTTAGCACTTGATGCAACACGTATTAAGTCAAGACATTGAGCACCTATGATGCCCCTGAAAATAAATCTTGAACAACATCACCAATAGCAGTTCCGTAACATATGTCACGTAAATATGTTTTCTCGCGATAACAACACGCACTCGTTTTACATGTCCACATATGACAGTCATTATATTCAATATCAGGTTGATCTCTGGGGTACACAGTTGTGTTGTCAATGTTGATCCACGGAGATATCCAATGTGCCCGTTGTGATTTAAACGTGTAAAATGAAGACGTGTCACTGAACTACATACGCCAGTGACACAGGAGGATCTGATATCAAATCACATGGTTCCACAGATGGTGAAAACTCAAGCAACCTATAACCCTGAACCTATAACCCGTCGTGACAGATTCACTTTCATAACCACGACTTATGACGTCACTGGTTAAATGTAATTCAATCATTGTGGTATTTATGACAATATTAGGCGCCATATGATATCCCTTGAATAAAATCGTCTGTCATCTGGAATGTATTAAGACCAACTTAAAACTGATAGTGTTGATGACCGTTTCATGTCAACCGTTTATGGCAGATATGATTGAAAGAACTGAATGTGGGTTCCTGTGCACAAAAATTTGTTGTAGTCTTTGCTGGTCAACAGTACGATCTGTCGTCGAATTTATTCTTTGATCGATTCCATGTCGTACGCGCCTGATGATAGTTCAGTAGTATTCCAGGTGGCACCCCTGCCTGTTAAAACACATGTTTTTTTGCTGAGGAATTGCTAACAAATTGGTGCCCCATCGATAATGACATTTAGTGCATTGTTATCAGGGCTTATGCGTCAATGAAGATCAACTATTGTTTGAAAATTACTAAAAAATATGATTATTATTGTATATTTTGTTTTAAAATCGAATCCACTCTTTCAATACCCATGCATCCCATTCCCTCTTGATTTTACAAGGTGCGAATCATGTGGTATTTTCCGCTACAACATGTAATCTTTTAAATGTGTTGAATCAGATTCCTCAGGAGCGAGCTCCCTGGGATTTTGATAGATCATCTGTCTTGCAGTTTCATTAAATCCTGTAACTGGTCTTTCCAATTTGTCTCGGTATTTGGGTGGTTCTCGTTGATGAAGATTTGCAAGTGCCTCTTCATCATCCTCTGACTTTTCTTGTGTTCTAACTGATCGGACCAGGCCATTAATGTATTCCCATCATTGCTGAAGCTGTTCCCGCTACTTTCTTTCTATCTTCCACACTTTACTCAGTCATGTTACAAATTTTGTTTTGTTGGTTTGATCAGCGGTGTTGTATCGTTGAGTTAAATAGATAAGATTGGTGTTTTGTGTCGACCTATGTAAAATATTTTGCAGGATTAATTTGTTGTTCATGCATCACACAATCGTACATGACAAGGTTATTTTCATTTGAATCAAGGCCATCAATAGAAAGATCGTCATTCAATGCGGCAAATAAATCAAATGTGGACGCTTTACGATTCTGCGCTTCCTTAAAATCATTCAGTATATCGTAACATGGTTGATCACCTGATTCCGAAAAACTGTCACCGTTACTTATGTTTAAAAACAATCACAACCACCGCCGTTACAACCACTCGGAAACAAGTTTGTTTTTATATTTGTATATACCTATACCAGGAGGCATCGTTGTGCTACTGACCCTGTATGCTCCATTGTTGAATTTGCATTTTCAGATCTGATTAATTTTCCATGATAACCAACACATTATCATGTCATAAACGTCTACCAAGCAGAGCATTTGTGAGAGAGGAATTGCAAGTTGTTCCAGCGGACTGACAATTATTATTGTGTTACAATCGTGTGATGTTGAAACGCATATGTGGTATTTACATCAGAATATATCCATAATTGGGTGTAAAGTGGTTGCACACTCACCTTGTCACGACGGTAGACATAAACGCAATGTTTGACCTAGTCATATTTACTATGTCGCGGGGGGTGGGGGTGGGGGTGGGTATGTGTGAAATGTCATTGCCCTCGAAGACATTCGATAGGCATATGAAGCCCGAGGTCCTTTTGCACAATAACCCTTGGAACTCCTTATGCTCTCATTTCATTTCCAGATATGTCGTCCAAGCATAATCGAGTACAATTTGAGTTGAAGTTCCACATATCGTTTGATGGGTTTGCCCGAACACTTGTCTTTAAATTGTCCTACGACGTTTCTGTTGGTGTTACTAAACAACAGATGGCGGATGTTTTAAACGTTTCGGCGAGTAACAACACACTGCTCAAGTACAGATCATGATAGTCAGCCCAGCCCGTAGATTCAAACCCAGATCAAATTTTGCATGTTCATAATCTATTTTTCTGAAATGACAATGATGGATAAAATGCTTCAATCGGTATCAAATGAGTTTTGGTAAACTTGTCCCAATCCCTCATGCACTCGTACGACGCTTGATTTCTAATTAACAAGTCATTGTTACTAGTACAATATCGACTAGTAATCTAAAAGTTGTCTGCCTCTTGATTGTTAATTAATTTTTCCAGTGATGAATTTAAAACCTGATACAAATCGATAAGTTGTAGTTGTCAGAGTTTAAACGTCATGTATTTTCCATGTTGTTTTAAATGACATTTATTGATGTCTTTGACACTCATGATACATCTTGCAATATCAAAGGACCATCACTCCCACGCAGATTACGAATCACTACATGAATTCTCGTCTTGTTTGGATACATTTGTAAATGCAAAGTTCATGCTCTGTGTGCAGCTCCTCTATACACGCCAACGCCAATGATATAACAGTGTTCACGTACTCAGAAAGCTTTCACTGTCAATTCCATGGAAAGGACCCTCACAGATCCAGAAATGTCAGTTCCATGGAAAGGACCCTCACAGATCCAGAAATGGGTCGCTATATATAACGCATGAACGTCACATATGATTATCAGCGGCGTCGCTAGGGTTGGTGTCACCCAGTGCGGTAAACTCATGGTGTCACCCCTCCAGACTTCCACCATGGATTTCTTCTTCTTAAAATAAGTCCACAGTATAAAAATGACAAGAACAAAATCAAATTAATTGAAGGCCAGAAGATAAAAGTATTTAAGAACTTTAACAACGTTAAGTTATAGTTATTTTTACATTAAACTTACTTTATCAGAAATTTCCCAGTGTGTGCTCTGTAAAAGTTGCAATTTTTCATTTTGGTGTCACCCCTCTGAGATGGTGTCACCCAATGCGATCCGCACCCCCTAGCGACGCCACTGATGATTATTATCATTTCGGCGGGCGAATAAAGTTGTTATCGAATCCATTTCGCTCTGACCACAAGCGATTTAAGAAACACCTCTACCGAACCCTTAGCTTG
The DNA here is from genome assembly GCA_029339505.1 of Unio delphinus. Taxonomy (NCBI): domain Eukaryota; kingdom Metazoa; phylum Mollusca; class Bivalvia; order Unionida; family Unionidae; genus Unio; species Unio delphinus. The sequence continues at coordinate 2,489,016 of JAQISU010000029.1, read as the reverse complement.
ATATACCATTGATGTCTCAGTTTCTCGTTTGACAAAAGTGTAACTTGGGACTTGCTCAACAACTTGTATTTTATTGGTTTGGTTGATGGAACTCGCCTGATCATTTCTAGGAACGTTTAGGCATTAAATATCCTCACAAGATGATACAAGAGCGTTTAATGTGTTTTTTTGGGTTTATTTTTTTTGTTTGTTGCATCGCTCTCAAGTTTAAAATATTTACTAGCTTCTGACATAACAATAATCAGTTGTTTTTTTTTGTGTGTTACAAATCTAACTCCACGAAAAGAAATGTCATGGTCGTCAAGCAGTTATCTGGTCCTAAGTACTTGCATGCAGCGTCTAAGAAGGAAATGTCTTATTCTCGTGTTTGCTGTGTCGGCATGCTATTCGTGGTGAAAATCGTGATGAACACATAATGGCACACAGACTCTGAATCATGCAATAATAACAAATTAATATGTAAACATCGGCTGTGTATATGCGAGGATAGTCGAATCGGTTGCAGATATTTGTTCCAACAAATAACAACACGACGGTATCATAACTGAGTCAAAGTTGAATCGTTCACACATATTGTTTGTATTTTCTTTATTATCACTCGCCGCATGCAAAATTCTACAAAAGCGCCCATTCAAAACATCAGTTGTCGTCGTTCTTTTACCTTTATCACTAACCACGGTGGAATATTCTATCAGCAACATGGTTGGTATGGGGTAATATACAATTCAGTTTTCAAGAGTCCATACTGATCCTGTATTGCTGTATTTTTTCCAACGTGTCGATAATCTGTCAATGTCTTGATTCATTTCATCATTCAAAGAATCGGTTTCTTTGCAATTCAAAATTATACAAGCACCGATGCTATTCCATGTTTTAGTGATTTCAAATCCATCTTTTCAGGTGGGTTTCGATTAAGTGGCATGGCTAAATGCGACTGAAAAATAATATCTGTTTAAACTACCGAGGTACCCGAACACTGCCATGATTCTAGGAATCATACTGGATAAAGTTGTTTGACGATTTTACTTATTTTGCATGTGTGTGGAATGATTGCCAGATGGTTTTATAATTCACCGCTGCGCTTGTGAAACTTACTTTCGTGTGTTTGTAATTGCCGTGCATTGGTTGCCACTCCTGATGGATAGTTATGTGTTACGGGCACAACAGCGTTGGTAGCAGAAGCTCAGGTCCTAACTTGGATACAATCTCCTTCACGTTTACACTTGGACCATTGAGTAGAGCTACTCTTCCATTGTTTTGGGGTTGAATTAATAATCTCAATCGGAGAAACGAATACAGACAATCCCAGGATTCCATTCTTTGAATTTAAAAAATATATTAGCTTTAGTAAATTCATCAGATAAAACTAGCTGTTCTGCTTCTAGCTCTTTTGCTTTGTCAGACCTTTCACAATCGGGCAATCGTATTTCATTGTCATAGTAATATTCGAAATATCTATCTAACTGATTTATCCTTGGTATTCTTCAGTACTGCGACAGTATTTAGCTTGATTTTTGAATGCCGTCATCATCACGTTTGCGCTTTAATATTTCTTGCATTATATATCAAATAATGATTTTTTGTATGGTTTCTCAGAAAATGTTAGCCAAATGTACATCGTTCCTTTTCCAGTTTAATTTCTAAGTTAATTAATGCATCAGTATATCTATATGGAATCGAAATGTAACATAACGCATTTTGGGCCTTTTTGACATATCTGTATGATGTATACAAACAAAACATCCATTTAATATTAGCGGTGACATTAAACACAATCCAATTATTTGGTAAAATAATGCTACAATTAGATCTGCATAGACTTTTGAAAATACTGTATGCATCTGTGCATTTTTCACTTTTCATATGCTACCGCAATTTCTTAATGGTTTTGGCCACAGCTGACATAAAATATCCTCCATTGGCATGAAATATTCGCTGTAATATATAATACTTATAATAATAATAATAATGACTTTGTATATCGCATAATCTTTAGAAGCTCTAAGCACTTTACAATATCAATAATAATAATAATAATAATAATAATAATAATAATAACAATAATAATAATGATGACTTTGTATAGCGCATAATCTTTAGAAGCTCTAAGCGCTTTACAACATCAATAATAATAATAATAATAATAATAATAATAATAATAATAATAATAATAATGACTTTGTATAGCGCATAACCTTTAGAAGCTCTAAGCGCTTTACAACATCCATAATAATAATAATAATAATAATAATAATAATAATAATGACTTTGTATAGCGCATAATCTTTAGAAGCTCTAAGCGCTTTACAACATCTATAATGATATGACTACAGAAAAATAAAAAAAAACAAAAACCATGAAATTGGAAAACATAAAAAAATGCACAATAAACATAATACAATATATAACATTCACTGCTACAGAAAATATTCACTCTGTGCAGTGGCGATCAATAATCTTATTTTTGTAGTAGAGCAGATATTCGTAGTACATGCACAATCAGTAGTATAGGCCTGACTGAAAACTTTACCATGCGGATCATTATCATAATAAACATCCTTGTCCGCCGTTGTGTGATAAGGATGGTCTTGTCGGTTACGGATATAGGTCACAACATTATTTGTCCTCTTGTATAGTTACATAGCTGTAACATATATTGCAAGTGTGGCTTTTGATATAACCAAAAATTCACGAAAGCAGTGACCTACATTAATCCCCGATTTAAAATCCACCATTAACACACTACTCGAATGCATCAGATATACAGACGAATCCCTAATATTCCCATGTACATCTTGTTTAAATCTATGCATGTCGCTGTGGATTTAATTTTTGTCAATACTTAATGAAACTTAAGCAATTTTATCGTCGAATCGGTTGGTTTTCTTGTTTTGGTAATTGTGGTTTGGGGGTCTGATAATTAAAGTTTTGAATTTAAAAAAAAAATGAATTTATTCATTTAAAAAGTAATTGTTTTTGTACTCATAAATATATGGTCCAGCTTTTGAATTTAGTCTTCATATATTTGTGGCTTGAAATATATCCACTTTTATTCCCAGCATATGTGGAGACATGGTTGGAATATAGCCTTGTGATAACAAATCATTAGGTCTGTTACCTCACATTCATTCTTGCAAAAGTAAGGTATTTGAATAATTGTGTACATTGTCATAGTTCACATGTTAGTCACTCTAGAATCAGCAGACTCGTCAAAACGATTTAGTAGAGGGGGTAACGGATTGGTCTTTTTCACGAAGAAGACAAATGAGTTTTCATGTAGAGTTTCGGTAAAAATGCATTTTTTTATGAAATTATTTGTATGGGGATCTTTAAGACCTCTAACATATAAATACAGACAAAAATTGCCATTTATATATTTGCAATCATCTCTCGATTCTTGGTACCATGGTGCTGTGCTCATTTTGATTTATGAACTCTAATTTATTGTTCGAAAATTTAAAAGCAAAAGGAGAAGATTCCTTAATTTGACGTTTTTACCGTAATTTAAGAATATTATAAGTATTAATTTCAGAGTTACCTAAGAATATAAGCTACTACCTTTGAAGGAAATGGAGTCAGATCACAGCGTAAACGTGCACCGTAATCATGTGCGTAAAAAGAAACTGGAAAACCAAACTGGAAGTATTGGACTTCGATCCTCAATTTTCAAAGGGTTTCTTCTCTACTGAATTAAACGGACAGAAAATCTATGTGCAAATAACCATAATGTCAAGACATTGCATTAGGTGTCAAATATAAAAGTAATCTTGATAATCGTGAGAAAAAAAACTGTGTGTACAAATATTGATGTCAATGATGCAAATACTTCTAAAGTTTCTGAGTGGAAACCAAAAACGTATCATTTGTTACAACTAATCTAAACTGAATTGAAACACCGATCCCGCATAGAATGGTTTCAAAACTAAAATAGTGAACTGATATTAAAATCTATCTTTCGGAAATATAATCTATAGAAAATTCAAGAGAGAAAAAAGGTACATGCGGACGAACAAAGGTACAACGGGTATTTAAAAAGTTCTGAATATTAGTGGGTTCTGCAATTAAGTTTTTAATAGTGCAATTAAATTCTTAATAATAATAATAATAATAATAATAATAATAATAATAATAATAATAATAATAATAATTTTTATTTAACGTGGATTACACATTTAGGCATGAAAGTTTCCTCACTGTTACCGATGACAGATTAATGCGCCTTTGCGTTGTCACAGAGAAGATGGACACCTGGATGCCAGTGCATAGACGGGTGGTTCAGTAGCGTCCCACGACTTTTGACAAATACTTTAGAGAAATAAAAGTGTCCAAAATAACAGTCATGCACAGATGATTTAATGACTGGACCTTTTGCATCAAAAAACTAGTGCGCTAAAAAAATTAATTTATTTCAACTGAGTCAGATTCCAAAAGTAAAATGAAATGTTATATCATCCTTGACAATCTCAGTCAAACATTTCGGGTCACTCTTTTCATATTGGCGATTTGCTGTTTGGTAATTTCAACCCGGTTTTGTATTTGAGTAGCCGTCAGCAAAAACCTTTCTGAGCAACAAATGATTTCGTCAATATATTTTAAACAGATGATGAATTAGTGCCTCTGGTAATAAAAATATCTACCACTTTGTGTGGAGCATCTTTAACGATTACCAAATATACATACGCTTCATCCCGCTCACAAATCGTAGAGAATCCTCTTCTAGAAATCGGTCATCGTTTGTACTTTCGAAACCAACTTTTGAACGATCAAACCAACATAAAACTTTACGATATGACAAAGAGGAATACATAAGTCGATTATGTCCAAGTCGGCCTCGATATTAGTTGGAGTGTATCTTAGCAGCGTCTACATTTACGGTGTTGTTTGCTCAGTTGCATATTTGTTCTTACTCTCCGACATTTGTTTCTATCTACCTGTCGTTTACCTAGGTTACGTCCCACACATTTAGCCGCAGTTGTCCAGAGTGGTGTCTGTGTTACGTCCTACACATTTAGCCACAGTTGTCCAGAGTGGTGTCCGTGTAGCTGCAGATCATTTATTTATAGAACATTACTTCGTCTATCGATGGGAATTACAGTCTCAAAGAAACCAAAAATATCACCAAAATATTCAGAACTATTCAAGTAGTATTCGTATGCACAGATTTACTATATGGGATATGAAAATTAAGAAGTCGTCAGTTTTTTTCTATATTATCAAATAATAACAATTTTACTTTCATATTTAGGAATTATCATAAGGGCTTAACTATTTATTAATGATAATATGATAATATGAATTGTGATTTCAGTTCGCTCGCTTCAATCTTTTACAAATGAATACAAATAATCATTTTCTTTTCTTTCTTTATATATATATATATATATATATATATATATATATATATATATATATATATATATATATATATATACACTTTTGCAACTGGCTAGGAGAGCTGAAAAGTCTTAAGATTGAGATTTCACCATTAGCCAACCAGAAACGGCCTTTAAGAGAGTAACGCTGTCGTGTGTCTGGCAGAAAAAAATTCTGAATTTCCAGTTTTAACTTTTATGTTTTTTAGTGAAACAGTGTCATATCTAAAACTCAGACTGGTGACAGAAACCGGACATACTGTCGCAACGCATCGATACTTTCAGACCTCACTCGAGTGGTTTCAAATGAACATACTACTTGGCCTTGTGTCGTCACTTGAAGGCGATAAAATCTGTCCACTGCATTATCTTATTGATGGATCATTTGATCAATATGTACATGAAATTATAACATAAACTTTTAACGGGATCAATTAAGGAAAAAAAAAACTCAAACAATATAATGGCATTATGAATCGATAATCCTAATATAAATGTACACGTCATATTTAGGAAACCCGACACTTACGTTTAATTTACATACGTTGTAAGGCCATAATATTTCAGTCGAATAAAGGAATTTCCATCGATTTAAAAAGCCAGTGTGGATGCACCCTTGAAAATCCCCTCGACATATATTGGTAATTGGTCGGTTAAATTTAGATTGATATAAGCTAATATTACGAACCATGTCAGTAAAACGAATTAAAATAAGCATGATTTTTTAGTTTTGATTAACGTTTGGTTACCTCTCGGCGAATCAACAATAAACTGGAAGATATTACCCATGTAATGTAGACACAGTGGAATGTGAACATATGCATAAGTATGCGTAGATGTGTATGTGTGTGTGGGTGTGTGTGTCAAAACTAAGGAGTAAAAAAGAGTACCTGGGAAGTAAAGAAAAAGAGATGCGACTTTGTCAATTAAGTTAAAATTTTACTGGTCCCCTGTCTCAGCTAAGACAAGAAACAGTTCAGGAACTTTACCTGTTATAATATAATTGGTAGACGAAACTCTTATCAAAATACAATGTTGTACAGAGGTTTTCCAAACAAGTGTGAAGAAAGTATGTTAATACTGAACACTTAATTATTTCGTGGAAGACAATTGTATGCAAACCTAACTGGTATCCAGAGGCGTAGCTATGGGGGGGGGGGGGGCAGGGGGGGGGGCAGGGGGGTACATATGTCCCCGGGCGCCAAGGTACAGGGGCGCCAAAATGAGGTTTACAACGTTACATTATAATAAGTAAACAAGGGTAATAAATCCGTCACAAGATCGCTGGGGCGCCAATTTTATAGTTCGTCCCCGGGCGCAAAATATCATCGCTACGCCTCTGCTGGTATATCATCATCATCATCATCATCATCATCATCATCATCATCATCATCAGTCTCTTGGCCTAGTATGGTCGTCGAGGCACTGTGCTGCTGGACATCAGTTCCATTCACTTGTCTCGATCATGTGCCAATACCTGTGTCTCCGCAAAAATGTCCCTGGTCCATTCTGTGATGTTGTCAGTTTACTTTTTATCTGTCTACCTCTCCTTCTGTAACCCTGGACGCTGTCCTGCAGTACTATTGTGCATAGACTGTTGGCTCTAGCTCTCTCTCTGTTGACGGTGGCGACGAGGTCTTCATATTGACATACGCTGTGACTGATGGTGTTATGCTCTTCTTCATTTCTGATATGGTCCATGTAAGAAATGCCAAGGATAGTTCTGTAGCATCTCATTTCAAGTGCCTGGATTATTCGTCGTAATCTTTGATGTAATTCTGCTGTCAAGATCCAGGCTTCACATGAATACAAAAAGACTGAGATGACTAGAGTTCTCAATAGTCTGATTTTAGTTTTCAGATATATATTCTTGTCTCTCCAGATTGACATAGCTGCCGTTGTTTCTGCTGCTCGTGACAACATTTCTGCTTTTGATCTCTCCTCGGTCATTATGGGGCCAATACAAATAAACTGGATCACTGTTTCCAGTTCCTGTCCTCTGTCTTTATTCTGGACTGAGATTTGTTTGCCACTATTTGTCATCAGCTTCATCTTTCTCTGACAAAATAAGAATGACCTTATGGAGTTCAGTATTTTTCGGACAAAATGAGTTCATATTTTCTGATACAAATATAGTAATTATTATTATTATTATATGTCCACGTTGTTAAACTACCTAAGGCTTAATAATAAAAGACATTACAAGAAACAATGTTGCTGTATAGATTCATCAATACACAATAAAAGTATTCATGCGCAGATGGCTCCGCCCAGCGATCTTTACACTTAGTCGCGCGTTCTACATCATTTTTAAAAAGAACTGTTGTTTTGGCCAACTTAAAATTGAAATTTAGAGTCATAGTGTGAATCATTGAGCATAGAATTTGTTTCCATGTTGATCCAACTTAATTCTGCTATTTTGATTATGAGGATATGGGTGTTAATATGTATGTATGCGTGTATGTATTTAACACACACACACACACACACACATATATATATATACATGTATATATGTGTATATATATATATATATATATATATATATATATATATATATATATATATATATATATATATATATATATATATATATATATATATATATATATATATATATATATATATAATGGGGGGGGGGACCCTAGTGATCAAGTGGTCTAACACGCTCACCGTTAAAAATCACTGCCTTCTCACCTCTGCATGCATGGGTTTGAGTCTCGGGCTGGCCCAAAGTGTGTATGTGAGAAAACTTACCAGTAGCATCTCGTAGGTCGTTGGTTCTTTCCGGGGTTTTCCCGGGGTGCTTTCTCCACCAATTAAACTGTCCGCCGTGTGTGTGTGTGTGTGTGTGTGTGTGTGTGTGTGTGTGTGAATGTCTGAATTTAATTGTGTTTTTTCAATAATGTCATAATTAATTTTTTAAGTAGTTTGGGGTCTGTATAAGCCTTCCCCCTACCCAGTAAAACAGTTTGGATAGATCATAGGTTCTGCAGTGATAGAGTAATGTTATTAGAACAGCTGAAAATACTATGGCAAACCCATGCGGATTTGAAGGTTATCCCGAATAAGGCTATAGTTATACATTCAGTAATCTTGTGACGATAACCTGAATAAAGCTGCCTGATGTGTCGGTGCAAGGAAGCTGAGGTAAAGGATTTGAGAAAGAAATACAGTTCTAAATCCGCTACTCAGCATTTTCATTACCGTTTGGGACACTGGAGACTTTTCGCAGTCATGGCAAGAAGCAGCAGCGACGACAATACCCAAACCTGGAAAGAACCAAACAACCCTTTAAACTATTGACGTATATTGTTAACAAGCTGTATTTGAACACCATGGAACAAATGTTAAATTATAGAGTACTCTGGTATCTTGAAGTCAACAAACTACTAAAGTCAGACTGTCAGAGGAGAACATCAGAATATCGGTTCAGACGTGGACAATTTGTTGGAGAAACTTTATAAAGAAAGAACATACAGCTACCGTCTTTTTTGACGTAAAGAAAGTAACTTCATTTTACTAGGTCTCCTCACAGTGGCATATTGTGGCACCTTATTCGACACACAAATTACCGGCACGGTGACATGCCTTAATCGAGTCTTTCCAACCCCAGGTCGCGACCCATATCGGGGTCTCGAAGACGTTTTGGAGGGTCGCCAGGATTTGTTTTTAAGATGGCAAAACTTAACAAGATGTAGAAACCGGCTCAGAAAGAAAAAAAATATTTTTTTTAGGGTCGTGGCCATGAAAGGCTGGGAACCAATGGCTTAATCCCTTAATCCAGGCAATGACGACTTTTTGACCTGCTGTAGATCGAATGGTAAGCAAAATATTGGACATCAACTACGGACAAGCATAAACAGAGTCCAAAGATGGGCGTAAGATAATGGGCTCAAATTTTGGATAAGTTTTTTTTCTTCTGCCTGTTGCATTATATTCCTGATGATCCAAATATGTATTGTCAAGTTATTCCTGTTGAAGAGGGGAGCAAATTTTAAGGGCTTTTTTCGACAGAAAACGAAATTTTCTTCCACATATTCAATACCATGGAGACAAAAGTCAAAAAGAAAAATCCTTGGATTAAATACGCGGCAGTCAATTCAAGGTGTCATAGGTCACGGGACGCCAGAACCCCTTTAGACCTTCATCGTCAACCCGGGCGCCCATTACTCGTACTATACCAGTATGTACGCAGGTCGGCTTGTTAATCGTATCTGCATATTTTTGATCTGATAAACCATCAGTGACTTTAACTCTATCTGGGTGTATTCGGAATGTCCCATTCAAAAGAAGTTTCTGAACCAACAAGTTATCTCAGACGATCGAAACTGGCTCTTCAATATTGTACCATGCTATCGTCAAATCCATCTTATGATTTAGTGTTTACGTTCAAATACCAGACCTCGAAAATTCGGCAACCAAGCATGATTCCACCTTTTGTGACATGAATTCGTCCTCACATGGTAGCAACAAACATCAGTTTTAGAGATATTGCAAAAATTTTTATACTTAAATCATCACCGCTTCAAAACCTCCTAAAATAATATCTTACCTTTGTTAATTCAAAAAAACTCAAAAATACCTCACATTTTTTGCAGAGGAAATTTTAATGAATCACAGCCTCTTCTCCACTGTTGCAAATTGGGCGCGAGTTATTATTATGTGTTGCCATATATTACACAACTATGCGAGACCTCAACTACCACCCCGGGCGCGCATTTTCGTCAGGATCAAATTACGAAAAGTACTCCTATACTTAGTCCGAATTTCGTCTGACCTTTCTCCTCCACCCATTTTTTATATGTTGATGTAAAAAATGGGGTCAGAGGAAACTCGGACTAGCCTATAGCGAGCAAGTTTTTTTAATATAAACATTGGTCAAAATTATTGACGTTCTTGTTTGTGCTAGAAATGGATGATGTCGGTAAAGGTGATACAAACACTTAAGATGACAGTGAATCTTCTACACACACACACACACACACACACACACACACCGCAATGTATCTGACAATGAACACACACACACACACACACACACACACCGCAATGTATCTGACAATTAACACACACACACACACACACACCGCAATGTATCTGACAATGAAAACATTCCATGTTTGCCGAGTTCGTACGTAAAGTCGTTGACGGCACATACAAGTATAACGTATTTTCTAGATTATGGTCACACTTACGACAAGAAAGATTTAATTTTTGTAAGGTTGAAGTAATTACAAGAGAAACTCAGTTTATCCAAATACACCGATTCTTTAAAAATTTAATTCATAATTTATTGATTTGAAATGAAAAGTAATTGAGAACAGAAGAAAAACAACGAGTATTTAGTTGAATAGTTGATAATGAGTTCACGCTAAATCTATTTAGAGAAACATCCAAAACAAAAAATTCCATGGTGCAGCTCCTTCCAGGTTAATAAGATAATCAGACATGCTGATATTTTTATTAGTGACTTGAGTAAATGATAAAACGTTATTGCAATGATGTAAGTGTCCAAGGAAAATACCATCATACCATTTTCCAAGGAAAATACCATAATACCGTGCAGACGAGAAAGTTAAGGCGGCAAAACTGTCGCAACAAATCAGGTTATATTTTATTTAGCACTACATGTTCATCATGTACTAGTTTTCCTTTGCCCCGTTTAATTGTTGAATGTCCGCTACGCTTGGGATCATAGACGCAACGCCTATGGTATCAAAACTTGTGTGTGCGCGTGCCTGTGTGTAATTTGGATTTTCAGCGTAGTTTTAACAATCTTTCCTTCATATCGCTACGATGTCGGCAGTTTATAGTGATGTCTAGCTCTTGGGCATCGTGCGACAAACAATTAGTATAATGTCCCACCCAGTCACTTTATCCTGACACCAGGCTGACCAGTCTTAATACTAACCTCTTAATGCTGAGCGCCTTGCGAGCAGCTGTTAGATAAGTCTTTGGTATGACTTGGTCGGGGTTGAAACCCGCGACCTCCCTCATTCGAGGCGGACGCTCTAACCACTAGGTCACCTGAGCGATCAATGCTCGTAAAAAGATGACTGTAAAAAAGGTTGAAAGGAAACAAAGTTTGAACTGCCATTTCAGAAAATTATAGTCTTATTCAAAGTCTCTCAAAAGACAAATCAACATAATCTTGTCGGGTTTCCTCTCAACCATGAATGCCTTGCAAAATATGAAATTTGAGACCCGATAATATCCCAGATATTACAGAAACATACGGTGCTTGTACAATTTTGGAAATGCAACCCGTTCTGTTGTCTGCCAAGTCAGATGGGTTTAAAGAGTAATGAAAGGTAAGACAAAGCAGCCAATGCTGCTTACAGTCACCCTTTTCCGAATGGAAGATTCGATATACTGACCTCAGATATTGTATAAATATGCATATAATTATGGTGGTAGTCCTCCACCATTGTATTGTGCCGATCTTGAATTGGACATGTATACCCGACTTGCGAATGGTGAACTTCGGCCGGAGTGTGTATCCTGGCAGTGTCTTCGATACAGTGGCGTAGCGTGGGGGGGGGGGCAGGTGGGGCATTCGCCCCGGGCGCCGGTGGGTAGGGGGCGCTAAATCGGCCCAAAGTATCAACAATACTGCGCAACAGGGGCAGTCGGGGGCGCAAATTTGGGTGTTTTGCCTTGGGCGCCACAAATTTGGTTGTTTTGCCCTGGGCGCCAAATATCCTTGCTACGCCACTGCTACGTTAAATAACTTTGGTAAGTGACACAGACATGTTGCAAAAGTTTTGAGCCACCACATAATTTAGACATTTATAATTTAAAAAAACAAATGAGGCATGACGTCTAATTATTATTATTATTATTATTATTATTATTATTATTATTATTATTATTATTATTATCTTTCCACAAATAAATTTGTATTAATAGAGGACAATGAGGCTGATCGTAGTATATTTTGTGAAGTGTCTTACATATATCATTGTTTTTATAAATGGCTAAGTACTGCTGTCTTTTACAAAAGAAAGGGTATTTTATCCTCAGATTGAATTTGAAGTGGCGATAAAGCGTCTATGTGATGCGATACAAGTAATGAGCGGGAAAGAAATACGTTTGTATCAGACACTTATCTCTGTATGTTCTTCGTGTTTGTATAAAGTTCAACATGTCTGTCAACGTGCATGGGTGTTTGCATGTATGGTATATATTTATGTGACTGTCACAGAGAGAGAGAGAGAGAGAGAGAGAGAGAGAGAGAGAGAGAGAGAGAGAGAGAGAGAGAGAGAGAGAGAGAGAGAGAGAGAGAGAGATTCTTTATCGCAAACTAGCAAAGCTACTTCTTCGGTATAAATATCCCCAAACCTGTGAGGGGTAGTTGAAATAGAAGGAGCTGCCATATGGCACTTACTTTCAAAATGTTGCAATCGAATCCTGGATAACAATTGAATAATTTCACCATCAACGTCATACTTTCTGCTATTTGTTTATTCTCCGATTTTGGATCAGTATGTCTATCGACTGATAATGTTTTAAAAATAGCTTTCACTTTTAGTATCTGTGTTTGCATGGGTGGGGGAATGATGTGATTCGTGCGAGTCATAAACAACATAGAAAAGAACACATGAATTTGAATATTTTGATACGTTTTTATTTCTTAGTGTTTAAGAATTACTTTAATTCCTCCTCCAATAATAATAATAATAATAATAATAATAATAATAATAATAATAATAATAATGATGATGATTATAATAATAATAATAATAATAATAATAATAATAATAATAATAATAATAATAATAATAATAATAGTTTTGATAATAATAATAATAATAATAATAATAATAATAATAATAATAATAATAATAATAATAAAATTGTGTATGTTTAATCATTGAGATATTAAATTGGGGAGAGGGTATCTATTACACTGCAAAAGAAAGAAAATAAAGCAAAGAACTCTTAAAAGAATGGATAACTGTTACATGATTAAATCGGGTCGATGAAATATTTTCAACAGTAGCAACAATTGCAATGTAAACGAAAAATAATTAATTTTGACTGAAAAGGTGTGAGTTTGTTAGACTGCATGATAACTTACACTGTGTACACTGTAGAATAAACCATAAAAAAGACATGATTTTGCCGGTTAATTTGGAAAAGATTTTTGATTTTCTTGTTTGGATATATATATATATATATATATATATATATATATATATATATATATATATATATATATATATTTATATAAGGTCATTTTGTGTACATTTCTAATATTATCTTTTTTTTAAATATCTTATTTTCTTTCATTGTAACCAATTATTTTATATTGATATGATCTTACCTTTTAGATACGCAACCAAAACGACGTTACTATATATTTTTTTTTTCTAGAAGATATACTTTCTCAAGCGAAACAATTGTATTGTTGTGTTGGATCCAAAGTGAATCGAATATCCAGTGCAACTCAATTGTCGATCAAGTGACCTTACATTTGTTACATCACCGTGAGTATAATGGGAAGAAAAGAAAACCTTACCAGTCGAGAAACTGGCCCGTTAAGCTGAAATAAGATATTCCAATCTGCTCCCAAAGGATGGCAATACAAACCTAAGCATATTTTACTCTGTAACGAGAATAGCATGTCAGTTTCGCACTTGAAAGTCGCAGTTTCCGAGAAACATAACAGTCGTTGCTGGAAGCGTGAGGTTGTGGGTTCGATCCCTGGCCGAGTCATACCAAAGACTTACAAAAATGGTACTAACAGTCGCCTCGCTAGGCGCTGAGCACTAAGAGGTTAGTGTTAGGACTGGTCAGTCGGTGTCAGGATAATATGACTGGGTGGGGCATCATGCTACATGTCTGCAGCATGATATGCCCCAGTGCTAGACATCACTATAAAATCTGCATCACCGCAGACATCGTAGCGATATGACTGAAAAATTGTGAACGCTACTTTAAAATACCTAATCACACACACACTGACATGTGAAAGGGGTTTAACATGTAATATATATATATATATATATATATATATATATATATATATATATATATATATATATATATATATATATATATATATATATATATATATAAAACCTCATGTGGCACTATAAAGCAATAGCATGGATTGTGCTGATGTGCTACTTATAACCAATCACATATATACATGGATGCACACACACACACACACACACACACACACACACACACACACACATACATACATACATACATACATACATACATACATACATACATACATACATATTTTATCCCCATTATCATAACGAGTTTTGTCTGGAAGCTGTCCACTTTGCAGATGACTTTCTAAACAAAACAAAGAAAGCTTGTAAAGCAACGTATCTTACAACGGACTCTGACTCTGATATCTTACAACGGACTCTGACTCTGATATCTTACAACGGACTCTGACTCTGATATATTACAACGGACTCTGACTCTGATATATTACAACGGACTCTGACTCTGATATATTACAACGGACTCTGACTCTGATATATTACAACGGACTCTGACTCTGATATATTACAACGGACTCTGACTCTGATATATTACAACGGACTCTGACTCTGATATATTACAACGGACTCTGACTCTGATATATTACAACGGACTCTGACTCTGATATATTACAACGGACTCTGACTCTGATATATTACAACGGACTCTGACTCTGATATCTTACAACGGACTCTGACTCTGATATATTACAACGGACTCTGACTCTGATATCTTACAACGGACTCTGACCAACCGAACCAGGTACCGAATATGTATTTGTTCAGAAATAACTGCACTAACAACCATTATTAGAGTGATCAATGACATATTAGCAAAATTTATTTCTGAATTAGGAAAAAAAATTAAAATAGTCATATTGTTTCATTTTGTATTTATATATCAGTTTTGCAAACCATTCAAACGTTATTTGCTTTAGAACACAAGAGAACACTTTCGCATTTTTTTTATCTCCCAAGAATCTCTCAATAAACTCAACTTAAAACAATTAATAAAGGTGGTCAGGTATGCTCTACATGATAAATTAAAGAAATATACCAACAAAAAAAACATTTTCTCTAAAAAGGTTTTTTACCAACGTGACGTAACAAATATATTTCGCGAATCAACAGATAGATTTAAAAATGGTACATATTTACAATGAAATAATACGTTCATCAACATCAAATTGCCAAAGGTAACAGCATTTTAAACGACTTAACAACAGTAAGTGACAGGCAAATATACAATGTTAATTTTACGTTTGAACATTTATTACACATAAGAAAAAGGAGTACACTTAATTATTTAAGTAGGGAGTATGATAATTGTATTGTTAAAAGTATCCACAGTCAGTGATAACAACAGGTTAAAAGGAAATGTATCAGTAAATAGCATTCTTCCAAAGGCGCACATTGGATTAACAATAAGCACTCGGGGTAATATAGGCGCACATTGGATTAACAATAAGCACTCGGGGTAATATAGGCGCACATTGGATTAACAATAAGCGCTCGTAGTAATATAGGCGCTTAAAGTTTAAATTAAAGGCTTTAACATGTGATCTACATAATAAATTAAGGAGATACTTAGATGTACGCAAATGTCCTCTACCCGGTAAATTAAGGAGATAATCAGATATGTTCTGCATGATGAATTACAGATATACCCGGATGTGCACTACATGATAAATAGAGGTACTCAGATGTCCTTTGCACGATAAATTAAGGAGATACTCAGAGGTGCTCGATATGATAAATTAAGGCGGTACTCTGATGTCCTGTACGTGATAAAGTAAGGCGGTACTCTGATGTGTTGTATGTGATAATTTAAGGCGGTACTCTGATGTGTTATACGTGCTAAAGCAAGGCGGTACTCTGATATGCTGTACGTGATAAAGTAAGGCGGTACTCTGATGTGTTGTACGTCATAAAGTAAGGCGGTACTCTGATATGTGGTACGTCATAAAGTAAGGCGGTACTCTGATGTGTTGTACGTGATAAAGTAAGGCGGTACTCTGATATGCTGTACGTGATAAAGTAAGGCGGTACTCTGATGTGTTGTACGTGATAAATTAAGGAGGTACTTGCATGTACTTTACATGATAAAAATTAAAGATGTAATTAGATGTGCCATACACGATCAACTTGAATGTGTTCTGCAAAAAAAAAAAAAACAACTCTTTAACCACGATTAAAATTTTGATTTCATATTTATTATGAATTAAACGGCGATTTTGCTTTATGCAGTACATGTTTTGTCGTGTTAAAGTTAATTTAGTGGTAAGAATGATTGGGCAGTTTAATAGAGGTCTCAAAATTGATTCTTGAAGAAAACATTTTATCATTCTAAATTTTGTCTTAACCAGTCATGCACGCACGTGCACATGATTAAGTTGTTTTTCTGTAATTGGTCTCTTTCTTGCATGTTGATGCTTTAAATCCTCCAAATACAACAGAAACAATATTCTGTTTTATTGTCTTGTAATGCAGAATGTGTGGCCTTATTGCAGGTAGATACGCGATCCACAACTTTGATATGGTAGCTATATATAAATATAAAATATATAAAACCCACCTGAAAAGATGGATTTGAAATCTCTAAACCATGGAATGGCATCGGTGCTTGTATAATTTTGAATTGCAAAGAAACCGATTCTTTGAATGATGAAATGAATAAAGACAAATATCTGCAACCGATTCGACTATCCTCGCATATACACAGCCGATGTTTACATATTAATTTGTTATTATTGCATGATTCAGAGTCTGTGTGCCATTATGTGTTCATCACGATTTTCACCACGAATAGCATGCCGACACAGCAAACACGAGAATAAGACGTTTCCTTCTCAGACGCTGCATGCAAGTACTTAGGACCAGATAACTGCTTGACGACCATGACATTTCTTTTCGTGGAGTTAGATTTGTAACAAAAAAAAAAAAAACAACTGATTATTGTTATGTCAGAAGCTAGTAAATATTTTAAACTTGAGAGCTATGCAACAAACAAAAAAAAACAAACACAAAAAAACACATTAAACGCTCTTGTATCATCTTGTGAGGATATTTAATGCCTAAACGTTCCTAGAAATGATCAGGCGAGTTCCATCAACCAAACCAATAAAATACAAGTTGTTGAGCAAGTCCCAAGTTACACTTTTGTCAAACGAGAAACTGAGACATCAATGGTATATCAAGCTAAGGGTTCGGTAGAGGTGTTTCTTAAATCGCTTGTGGTCAGAGCGAAATGGATTCGATAACAACTTTATTCGCCCGCCGAAATGATAATATTCATCAGTGGCGTCGCTAGGGGGTGCGGATCGCATTGGGTGACACCATCTCAGAGGGGTGACACCAAAATGAAAAATTGCAACTTTTACAGAGCACACACTGGGAAATTTCTAATAAAGTAAGTTTAATGTAAAAATAACTATAACTTAACGTTGTTAAAGTTCTTAAATACTTTTATCTTCTGGCCTTCAATTAATTTGATTTTGTTCTTGTCATTTTTATACTGTGGACTTATTTTAAGAAGAAGAAATCCATGGTGGAAGTCTGGAGGGGTGACACCATGAGTTTACCGCACTGGGTGACACCAACCCTAGCGACGCCGCTGATAATCATATGTGACGTTCATGCGTTATATATAGCGACCCATTTCTGGATCTGTGAGGGTCCTTTCCATGGAACTGACATTTCTGGATCTGTGAGGGTCCTTTCCATGGAACTGACATTTCTGGATCTGTGAGGGTCCTTTCCATGGAACTGACAGTGAAAGCTTTCTGAGTACGTGAACACTGTTATATCATTGGCGTTGGCGTGTATAGAGGAGCTGCACACAGAGCATGAACTTTGCATTTACAAATGTATCCAAACAAGACGAGAATTCATGTAGTGATTCGTAATCTGCGTATGTGTGATGGTCCTTTGATATTGCAAGATGTATCACGAGTGTCAAAGACATCAATAAATGTCATTTAAAACAACATGGAAAATACATGACGTTTAAACTCTGACAACTACAACTTATCGATTTGTATCAGGTTTTAAATTCATCACTGGAAAAATTAATTAACAATCAAGAGGCAGACAACTTTTAGATCACTAGTCGATATTGTACTAGTAACAATGACTTGTTAATTAGAAATCAAGCGTCGTACGAGTGCATGAGGGATTGGGACAAGTTTACCGAAACTCATTTGATACCGATTGAAGCATTTTATCCATCATTGTCATTTCAGGTAAATAGATTATGAACATGCAAAATTTGATCTGGGTTTGAATCTACGGGCTAGGCTGACTATCATGATCTGTACTTGAGCAGTGTGTTGTTACTCGCCGAAACGTTTGAAACATCCGCCATCTGTTGTTTAGTAACACCAACAGAAACGTCGTAGGACAATAATGTTCGGGCAAACCCATCAAACGATATGTGGAACTTCAACTCAAATTGTACTCGATTATGCTTGGACGACATATCTGGAAATGAAATGAGAGCATAAGGAGTTCCAAGGGTTATTGTGCAAAAGGACATCGGGCTTCATATGCCTATCGAATGTCTTCGAGGGCAATGACATTTCACACATACCCCCCCCCCCCCCGCGACAGAGTAAATATGACTAGGTCAGACATTGCGTTTATGTCTACCGTCGTGACAAGGTGAGTGTGCAACCACTTTACACCCAATTATGGATATATTCTGATGTAATTACCACATATGCGTTTCAACATCACACGATTGTAACACAATAATAATTGTCAGTCCGCTGGAACAACTTGCAATTCCTCTCTCACAAATGCTCTGCTTGGTAGACGTTTATGACATGATAATGTGTTGGTTATCATGGAAAATTAATCAGATCTGAAAATGCAAATTCAACAATGGAGCATACAGGGTCAGTAGCACAACGATGCCTCCTGGTATAGGTATATACAAATATAAAAACAAACTTGTTTCCGACTGGTTGTAACGGCGGTGGTTGTGATTGTTTTTAAACATAAGTAACGGTGACAGTTTTTCGGAATCAGGTGATCAACCATGTTACGATGTACTGAATGATTTTAAGGAAGCGCAGAATCGTACAGCGTCCACATTTGATTTATTTGCCGCATTGAATGACGATCTTTCTATTGATGGCCTTGATTCAAATGAAAATAACCTGTCATGTACGATTGTGTGATGCATGAACAACAAATTAATCCTGCAAAATATTTTACATAGGTCGACACAAAACACCAATCTTATCTATTTAACTCAACGATACAACACCGCTGATCAAACCAACAAAACAAAATTTGTAACATGACTGAGTAAAGTGTGGAAGATAGAAAGAAAGTAGCGGGAACAGCTTCAGCAATGATGGGAATACATTAATGGCCTGGTCCGATCAGTTAGAACACAAGAAAAGTCAGAGGATGATGAAGAGGCACTTGCAAATCTTCATCAACGAGAACCACCCAAATACCGAGACAAATTGGAAAGACCAGTTACAGGATTTAATGAAACTGCAAGACAGATGATCTATCAAAATCCCAGGGAGCTCGCTCCTGAGGAATCTGATTCAACACATTTAAAAGATTACATGTTGTAGCGGAAAATACCACATGATTCGCACCTTGTAAAATCAAGAGGGAATGGGATGCATGGGTATTGAAAGAGTGGATTCGATTTTAAAACAAAATATACAATAATAATCATATTTTGAGTAATTTTCAAACAATAGTTGATCTTCGTTGACGCATAAGCCCTGATAACAATGCACTAAATGTCATTATCGATGGGGCACCAATTTGTTAGCAATTCCTCAGCAAAAAACGTGTTTCAACAGGCAGGGGTGCCACCTGGAATACTACTGAACTATCATCAGGCGCGTACGACATGGAATCGATCAAAGAATAAATTCGACGACAGATCGTACTGTTGACCAGCAAAGACTACAACAAATTTTCGTGCACAGGAACCCACATTCAGTTCTATCAATCATATCTGCCATAAACGGTTGATATGAAACGGTCATCAACACGATCAGTTTCAAGTTGGTCTTAAAACATTCCAGATGACAGACGATTTTATTCAAGGGATATCATATGGCGCCTAATATTGTCATAAATACCACAATGATTGAATTACATTTAACCAGTGATGTCATAAGTCGTGGTTATGAAAGTGGATCTGTCACGACGGGTGTTGCTGTTCAGGGTTATAGGTTGCTTGAGTTTTCACCATATGTGGAACCATGTGATTTGATATCAGATCCTCCTGTGTCACTGGTGTATGTAGTTCAGTGACACGTCTTCGTTTTACACGTTTAAATCACAACGGGCACATTGGATATCTCCGTGGATCAATATTGACAACACAATTGTGCACCCCAGAGATCAACCTGATATTGAATATAATGACTGTCATATGTGGACGTGTAAAACGAGTGCGTGTTGTTATCGCGAGAAAAACATATTTACGTGACATATATTACGGAACTGGTATTGGTGATGTTGTTCAAGATTTATTTTCAGGGGCATCATAGGTGCTCAATGTCTTGACTTAACACGTGTTGCATCAAGTGCTAAACAAATTGCAATGCGAGTCGTGTGTGTGTGTGTGTGTGTGTGTGTGTGTGTGTTTGTTTGTTTGGGATTTTAATTTCTCAGTCTTATCGCTACGATGTCTGCATCATGACACTTTATAGTGATGTATATCACTGGGCATGCCGCAGACATGTAGCATCAAGTCTTACCAAGTCACATTATCCTGATACAAGGCCGACCAGTCCTAACACTAACCTCTTAATGCCGTTGAAAATATCATGTGCCCAATTACAGCGGGAATCGACCGCTACGTTGACCTGAGTGGTTAGAGTGTCCGTCTCGGATGCGGGAAGTCGCGGATTCGAACACCGGCTGAGTTATACCAAAAACTTAGAAAATAATAGTACCAGCACCAGTCTCGCTTGGCGCTCAGCATTAGAAGGTTAGTGTTAGGACTGGTCTGCTTGGTGTCATGATAAAGTGACTGGGTTGGACATCATGCTGCATGTCTGCGGCATGATGCACCAGTGCTAGACATCAATATAAACTGCCAAATTTAAGAAATGATAGCAATATGACTGGAAAATTGTTAAACACACACACACACACACACACACACACACACACACACACCGTAAGTCTGACAAAGAACACGAAAGGTCGCATTTTGTAATCGAGGTATTCAATTATACGTTCATAATATTATTTTGGATTATTTAATGTGTTCGTGTGTGTCTTTGCATGGCTTAGCAGTGTTAGGAAGGACCGCCATATTGCGCTACGAGAACAAAAGTAAACATAATTCTCAATGGTTGTCTGATCACTTCGGTTAGTTCTGCAAGACCATAATATGCATGAGGTATGACCGCTTGACCTGGCAAAAAGTGTGTTTAGGAAAAGATGACACAAGAGTCTCGTCCGCGCCCCTCCCCTTCATGAAAATATATATTTTGTGAGAATCTGCCTGTATCTTGTTGCAGATACGATCAGTACGAAAAAAGCACCCCCCCCCCCAAAAAAAAAAAAAATTATATGATAATTTCCTTTTTAAATTTTTTTTTATTCTATTGCTCGAAAACTGTCTACAGCGGTCTCGGTACGATTTGACGTTACACGACGGCTTGAGTGAGTTTTACTTTTAATAATTTCTACCCCTGCAGATTTTAAATTAAATGTATCTTATTTTGTGCTGAGAGTTTCTCGCATGGGAGGGAGAATCTAGAGGACATTTCCTGTGGGAAAATGGCTTAAAGAGGGTGGATCAATATGTTGTTGCTATGAATACAGTTTGAGATAATTTGCCCACAAGACTATATTGATTTCAGATAAACAGAACAAAACTGGCAGGGACGGCCTTAAGCCGACTGGACCGATATGGCCCCGGGCCCCGCGCATTATTAACTTTTAACAAATTTATTTATAGAGTGAATGTCATTTTAAAGTGATTGAAGAAAAATTTAAGTTCAGTATAACATATCACTTATTTGAAAGTTTATTTTCAAATATTGTGCTAACGCGGGAACCCAGGCGTAGATCCATGAGGTGGGGCCAGCCAAAACTATCCAAATCGGGCCTCGCGTTTGCTAATGCCGTTCCAGAACACTGGAGTGAAGCTGACGCTAATCTATGTATTATACTCTGTAAACCACGTTGTTCTGCTCATATTAAACAAAGATAAAATATTGACCAGCATTGGAAATAAAACAAATGAGAGTTGTTTTGTGGCTTTTAAATTTGGAGATATTAGTTATAATAATCTAATAAAACCGTAAACAAAACCCTCTTTTCAATACCAACCTCCGTTCATTGAAGTAATTTTCATCTTGTATTTCCATTCCTAGTTTCAGTACAGTTAGTGTCCGTTTTTTATATAAAGATGTCATGAATCTTAAATCCTTTTCTTTATTCTCATTCGCCAATTCTCCGTTTGTCTATTTTTTTTCTTACATTCGTTAGAATTGTTCTTTCGTTCCTTTGTTCATTCTTTCATTCAGTTTTTATTCTTATGTCTATTTTTGTTATACTTACCAACTTGTATGAACTTATATATCTCTTTGTTTGCCCGTTTCACTGTGCATTCCTATTTAATTACAAGACTGGTTCGTGAATTCTAAAACTAAATGAATTAAATTATCAATTGCAATCTCAGTAATATTTATTTAGAAGAAGGAAAAAAGTAAACATCATCAGAAAAATTGGAAGGCGTATAGCTGTAAATAAATTATACAAGATTATTAGAATTTTTGCACGATATAAAAATCTCATTTAGTATAAAGATTACACGTTCTAACTATAACCTTAACATTGAGGCAGGTAGGTATATATGAAAATGACGTTGTTTCGGCGTCGTTTGTAACTCTGTTCTAGAAATAATGAACCACTATAGCTCATGACCAGGGCTGGCAAGAAGGGGGGGGGGGGGCAACTGGGAATATATAACACTTTTTTATTTTATAAAAGAAAACTTTTGTTTGAACAAGAACTATGAAGGCGATGGTGTTTCTTACATCAGGGCCGCGATCGCTCTCTGCTGCTCTGATCATGACGAACAAAATGCACTCTTTGCCAAGATATTAGACAAAAATATTGTTTAAGAACATCCATTTTAAGACAAATAATAGCTTAGATGTCATCACGAAGTCCGCAGTTTAGATCACAGTTCATTAACTAGACTAATGTATGAAAGTTGTTATAAAAAAAAGTGCATCGTGCTCCAATATATTAACCTTGTTGAATGTATTTTATGAAGGTAGTCTAAATTATTGAAACAAAGAATACCCTTTCAGCTGATTAACATAGTTAATTTCTATTACATTTTAAAGGTGGTTTCGCCCATGGAATTGTTCTTTTTTCTTCCGGTTAACTTGACTTCTTGAATGCTATCCAGGTTAATGACGCACGGTACGGAAAAATATGGAAAAATGTTGACCATGATTGGTTAATAATGTAAGTTATGCTTTAGGAAAACAAATATTTTGAGAGCTTATCCTAGTTATAAGTGAAAGAAATATAGACGTTTTTTTATTGATGGACTTCTGTTCTTTAACAGTCTTGAGTTTGGAACACTCATTTAAAAAATCAGCATTAGCAGTAAAGAGGGTGGACAGACCGAAACTATTTCAAGCAAACCGAAACTATTTCAAACAAAGTCCTAAAGGATTTCAAACCGAAACTATTTCAAGCAAATCGAAACTATTTCAAACAAAATCCTAAAGGATTTTAAACCGAAACCAATTCAGGCAGACAAAAAAAAAAAAAGAGAAATGGTTTCGGTTTGTCACGCTATTGAGACTCTGTCTGCAGACAGACCCGACGCTGATTGCATTTTGGAGACGAATTGAAAATCCTTTACGATTTCAACCGAACATTTGATCAAGTCCGATACGATATCTTGATCTAGAGTCATGCAAATTTATCGTTACAAATCCATTTGGGGTTGACTGAGCGTGACTAAAGAAATTGCTAGAGATTATAATCCATATCACCGCCGCACCAAGTTTGCCAAATATTTCGTAAGCGTATGTGTGTCTTCTCCATTAAATACAGCAAGAATGTTGCAGTTATCTCTGATCATTTTTGGTATTTGAGTGTATCGTTGAGTGACATATATCACATAAATATTTGTATGCCTACCTCTGGAAAATATCCTAGCAGGATTATTTTGATTGTCTAAAATGACATCATCATATACGACTAAATTGTTATTACTTATATCATTATCATCAATACTCGGTGCTTCTTCGATATCGGTTATAAACTCAATAAGATCCTGATCGATTTCCGATTTTGCTTTCTCGTTAAAATCATTTAACACCTCGTAACATTGCTGATCGTCTACACTTGGGGCTACTAAATACAACTTATCTCATTTCATCCATCTCGTTATCAAATTAAGTAATAACTGTGTCTTGCCGCTTCCAGATGGTCCGACTATAATTATGCGAATAGAATTCGGTAGCGCTGCATGATGCTTAATGGGTTCTCGTTTTTTTTCCTCGCAGAAAAATCAATTACATTCATGTTATTATAAATCAATTATGGATCTAATATATTGTGTGAAATGTAAGAAGCGTACTATCACAAATGACTTGACGACGATTACAACAGGCAATAACAGATCAGCACTTGCTGGTAAGTGTATACAATGTGGTACAAAAAAATTTAGATTTGTTAAAAAAAAAACGAGGAGGTGATACTGCAGCCAAGTTAGTAAAACTCCCAGGAACACTATGGGCAAAATATCCGGGAGAAAAACACCTTCCAGGGTATGGTTGTTGTCGACCGGGGACCAGACTTGACATCAGACTCGATGATCAAAACCAACCCCGACCTGGTGAAATCCCAATAAACACTATTGATAAGGCGTGTCTGTCACAGAATTAGGCGAAATTTGAACTGATTTTTGTTGTACTTGAATTGCAAACGAAACTCACCATTTTCTTGATTTCGTCGTACACGCATTACCTGGGGTGATTAAGTGGCGTGTAACGATTTGCATGTGCCAATTTGTAATTTACATGAAATCCGAAATACTCGTTTTACGTGGTGCACTGCAAGCTCGATGTGATTTATGTTCACCTATTGAGAGTATATAAGGCTAAGGATTTCTCATTATTATTGACGGGAACCAAAATATCTAATCGAAGGATAGATAACCTCGTCTTGCAAATCTCCAGCCAAAGGGCTGATTCCGGAGATCTAATAACATCGTTGATTCCGTAGATCTGATAACATCTGACAATAGCTGTCACCGTCTGATTCCGTCGTTGATACCGTAGAAGTACATCACTGATAGCGCATCTAATAACATCGTTGATACCGTCTCTGATACCGTAGCTGCTAACGTAGTTGTTACAATGTATCTGATACCGTAGCTGCTAATAACATCGTTGATACCGTAGCTGTTAACACATCTGATACCATCTTTTGATAAACGTCTTTGATATCGTCTGATTTGTTGTGGGACATCTATTGTTTGTTCTGGAACATCTCTGTATAAATATCTGAATGTGCTTGTGCCGTTAATTTGTGCAAACGGAATTGAAGTATCTGTCTGTGTGTCGAACTGTCTGTTCGTCAACATCTGTGTAACATGTAAATATCCGGAAAGCTAGAAGTCCGAGTGTCGGAGCTGTCTTAGAGTTGTAAAACGTCCGGGTCGACATCTAGGGGAGTGAGGAACCGTTGGTTCTGGTAGATGTTGTATGCTGTCTGAACGTATAACTGTGGTGGATCCGTGTAGGGAAACGTCCGATAATAGTATTGGTCAACCCTCGGTTCTCGGGGAAACTGGGAGACGATTCAACTGTTGCTGAATCGTGCGGTTATACAGGGGAGACACATAGGTGTATTGAAATTGTGATATAATTTAATACATTGTTGTATTTGCATGTTTATGTCAGATCGCAATAATATTTCAAGTGATCACATAGATATCAATAAAAGCTAGCAACTTGATTGAATACAAGTATATGATCGTGCTAGTTATCGCAATCCATCGTGCGATAGATAGTTTGTCGTTTGTGTTTATTTTTTCCGTAAATCATACTTGCATTTATTTAACTTTCGTAAAGGATTCTTGGATCTGTGTATAATCCAAGAGATCCCTTTACATTTGTGATTCCTTTTGTATTGTTATTTA
Organism: Unio delphinus; assembly: GCA_029339505.1. Taxonomy (NCBI): domain Eukaryota; kingdom Metazoa; phylum Mollusca; class Bivalvia; order Unionida; family Unionidae; genus Unio; species Unio delphinus. The sequence goes on along the minus strand of JAQISU010000029.1, from coordinate 2,462,464 downwards.
ATTTGTTCATGTATTGTGAATGGTTGTGAGTTTAATTGTGGGTTGAGTGCATGAATTATTGTGTTGTTACATCTGTATTTTTTTCATTTATAATTTATTACATAAATTTATATTTTCTTTCACAAATTGTGTTTGTATTGTTCATTTAATCCACCCTCCTCTCGGTAACAATTCTGTTACAATGGTGTCAGAAGTGGGATCGTTGGATTAAGTGAACTGTCAATCATTTTTTTTGAAGGTATACATTTAATGTTTATATTCGAGCGTGACCTTCTGTTAAGATAATACTCTAGTTGGAGTTTATTTTTGTCTAGTTTACCTAGGTCCGTGTGTCCAGTATAAACGTGTTTAAAGTATTGGTTTGGTTATATATCTATATTCATATTACAATTGTCATGTCATCCCTTAAGGACTTGGTTGCCTTAGGCAAAGAATTCGGTTATGAAGGCGAAAGTTTAAGGAAATTTATTCAAGAAGAACAAGCCCGAGAAAGGGAAGAAAGGGCAAGGTCAAGGGAATTAGAAAGGGAATCCGAAGATAGGAAATGGGAATTTGAGAAGGAAAAGATAGGATTAGAGAAGCAGGCCGAAAAAGACAGGATAGAATGGGAAATGGAAGCGGAGCAAAAGCGAATAGAGTTAGATAAACTAGCTAAAGTAGAAATGTTAGAGTTAGAAGAAAGAGCAAAACAACGGGATCATGAGCGTAAGGTAGAATTAGCGACATCTGGAAGAGAACACGATTCTGCCACTAACAAATTAAGGGGCCCCAAATTACCTCCCTTTGACGATGAAAAAGATAACATAGATAGTTATCTTCATCGGTTTGAGCGGTATGCCGAAAACCAGAAGTGGAGTCAAAATGACTGGGCGCTGCATCTGAGTGCTTTATTAAAAGGTAAAGCACTGGATGTATACTCGCGACTTCCTAGGGACGATGTGTTTAAGTACGACGTCCTAAAGGAAGCACTTCTCAAAAGGTACGAGCTCACTGAACAAGGTTTTCGAAAAAAGTTCAGGTATAGCAAGCCCGATAAGTGAGAAACCTTTGGTCAGTTCACCGTCAGAATTGCGAACTATTTTGAGCGGTGGATTGAATGCGGCAAAGCGGTGAAAACGTTTGAAGGGTTGACTGATTTCTTGCTCAGAGATCAATTATTTAATACAGTTGGGCGAGAATTAGATCAATTTCTGAAGGAGAAAGTCTTCACAAACGTAAAAGATATGGCTAAGCAAGCCGATTTATTTGCCGAAGCTCATGGGGGAACCCAGAACGTGGTTTTGAAAGATTTTAAGTCTGGAAACCAGTCTGTAAGACCTATGCCTAGGGAGCCTGTAAAATCAGCTGAGGTAAAAAGGTCAGTTGGGAATCCAGTTTTTCAGCGTGTGCGGTGTTTCTTGTGTAATGCATTGGGTCATGTTCAAAAAGACTGTCCTAAAAGAAAGGCACTTATACATAAGGTAGCAGTGGCTATACAAAGTAAAGGTATAACTGATAACATCGTACAGGTAGAACCTTGTATTCATTCGCTTGGCACGTGTTTATTTCCTGAAGCGCGCGTACCAACCGCGAGAGGATTTGTCAACGGTCGAGAAGTCGTGGTATTGCGTGATACTGGTTGTACGGGCGTAGTGATCAAACGTAGTCTCGTGCAGGATAACCAAATGCTCGGGTGGGAATCCCCATGTATGTTGCTTGATCAGACGATGGGTCGCATTCCCGTAGCAAGGATCACAGTAAAAACACCTTTCTTAACGGGAACTGTTGATGCCCTTTGTATGGACAATCCTATTTACGATCTGACGATCGGTAATGTTGAAGGTTCCCGTCTTCCAACCATGGCCGATTTTAAAATACCTTTGGCCCAGGCAGTCGAAACGCGAGCGCAAACACGGCGAGAGAAAACCACGTTTCATAAATTAATAGTCCCTGAATCGATCTCAGGAATTTCCCGTGATGATTTCAAACAAGAGCAAGAACGTGATGAATCCATCAGAACAATTGTTGAGAAAATCACGTCCGGCGCGATTAAACATTGCAAGCGTGGGGGTAGCTCTAGATTCGTACGCAAGAACGGATTAATTCATAGGGAGTTTAGCGCTCGGGAGGGTAAGAAGTATTGGCAAGTGGTCGTACCCCAGAGATATAGATCTCAAGTACTTAGGGTGGCGCATGAGTCAAGCATGGCAGGACACCTAGGTAAGGCTAAGACCACTAGCAGGGTAGTCGCTGAATTCTACTGGCCCGGTGTTAATGGCGATGTCACACGGTTCTGTAGGTCGTGCGACGTATGTCAGAAAACCGTCTGTAAGGGAAGGGTCACAAGGGTGCCCTTGGGACAGATGCCATTAATAGATACACCGTTTAAAAGAGTGGCAGTAGATATTGTAGGACCAATACACCCAGTTACCGAAAGAAAGAATCGGTATATTCTTACTCTGGTTGACTACGCAACCAGATACCCCGAAGCCGTAGCGTTACCAACTATTGAAACGGAAAGGGTAGCTGAAGCATTAGTTGATATCTTCAGTAGGGTAGGGGTGCCAGAGGAAATCCTCACTGATTGTGGTGCCCAATTCACCTCTGACCTCATGGGTGAAATAAGTAGGCTGTTATCCATCAAACAGCTAAACACTACCCCATACCATCCGATGTGCAATGGACTGGTAGAGAAGTTTAATGGTACCCTGAAAAGCATGCTAAGAAAGATGTGCGCGGAACGTCCGGAAGACTGGGACCGTTATTTAAACGCTGTTCTGTTCGCGTACCGTGAAGTACCGCAGGAAAGTTTAGGGTTCTCGCCCTTTGAACTGTTGTATGGTAGAACAGTTCGAGGCCCGATGCGGATACTACGCGAACTATGGACTGGTGATGTCGCGAACGAGGAAATAAAAACGACTTACCAGTACGTGTTAGATCTAAGAAACAAACTTGAGAGTACATGCCAGATGGCACGTGACGAATTGATTAAATCGGGGCGCAGATATGCCAAGTATTACAACCGCAGAGCGCGTAATAGGAAATTTCTTGTGGGAGATCAGGTGCTATTGCTTCTTCCAACGAGTTCGAATAAGTTATTAGTCCAGTGGAAAGGTCCATATGAAGTTAAAGAAGTAAAAGGTGACATGGACTATAAAATTGACATGGACGGTAATGTAAAGACATTCCATGCTAACATGCTCAAGCTGTATATTAAGAGACAGAGCGACAATGTTGGAAAGGGGGTCTTAAATGTCGTTTGTACGGCAGTCGTAGACGATGATGAAGCTGATTCGAATATAGAGAGTTCCCTTGAATGTCCCTTGGGAGTTGCGGGGGAGGGGATAGATAAAGTCGATGTGAGTGCGGAGTTGACGAAAGACCAGCGTCAACAGATTAATGCGCTCTTGGCTAAACATTCTTATGTATTCACTGACAGACCAGGTTGTACAACTTTGTTGGACCTCAAAATTAAGCTGAATACGTCTGACCCTATTCGAATCAAGGGCTATCCGGTGCCATACAACGCACGTGAAGCTGTGGACGAAGAGGTGAGTAAAATGTTGGATCTGGGGGTGATTGAACCCTCCAACTCACCATATTCGTCTCCAGTAGTGTTAGTAAGGAAAAAGGACGGGACGAACCGATTCTGTATCGATTTTCGGCAGTTGAATAAAATCACTGTGTTCGATGCAGAACCAATGCCAGATATGGAGGGTCTATTTGCAAAGTTGTCGGGAAACCGATGGATTTCCAAATTGGATCTGTCCAAGGGATATTGGCAGGTTCCCATTGTCCCAGAGTCCCGAACTTTGACGGCATTTGCGACCCAGAAAGGATTGTATCAATTCAAAGTCATGCCTTTCGGGTTAGTTGGAGCCAGCGCCACTTGTTGTCGTTTGATGCGAAAGTTGCTGAAAGGTTTAACAAACGTTGATAGCTTTGTAGACGACATATTCGTGTACACGAATACTTGGAGTGAGCACGTGTCCGTACTGAGCGAGCTCTTCAATAGACTCCGCAGAGCGAACCTCACAGTGAGACCCACTAAATGCAGTATTGGTTATACAGATTTAGATTGTTTGGGTCATAGGGTCAGCGGTATGGGTCAGTTAAAACCTCATCCCAAGCAAATTGAAGCAATTAGAGACGCACCGAAGCCAACCAACAAAACGCAGGTAAGATCATTTCTAGGTCTAGTAGGTTTTTACAGAAAGTTTATACCGAACTTTGCAGCCATTGCTAGCCCGCTGTCTGATTTGACCAAGAAGGGGCAACCAAACAAAGTTGAATGGGGACCGCCACAAGATAAAGCATTTTGTACTCTGAAAGAGAAACTGGTTAGTGCACCTATATTGAAATTGCCGGATGTCAGCAAACCCTTTATTCTAAGAACAGACGCTTCTGAAACTGGGTTGGGGGCAGTTTTACTGCAAGAGCAGGACGACAGTAAGTTACCCGTAGCTTACTCGAGTAGGAAATTGCTACCCAGGGAGAAAAATTATTCCGTTATAGAAAAGGAATGTTTGGCCGTAGTATGGGGAATTGGGAAGTATCACGCATATCTGTTTGGGAGAGATTTCATTCTCGAGACTGATCACCAACCCCTACTGTATTTAAACAAGGCCAAGGTCGCTAACGCTCGGTTGATGCGTTGGGCGCTAACACTGCAACCTTATCGTTTCCGTGTAGAAGCAATAAGGGGAGTTGAAAATATAGGCGCAGACTACTTGAGTAGGGCGTGATGGGAAATTTGTATGAATTTGCCCAGTAATAAAATCCAGTTTGTAGTATAACCAGTGTAAATGTTGTAAGATATCATCAGTAGTTATTTTTCTTCTATTCTGTGTTAGTTTTAAAAATGTGTACATTTTTATTCTTAGGGGGGAGGTATTGTCACAGAATTAGGCGAAATTTGAACTGATTTTTGTTGTACTTGAATTGCAAACGAAACTCACCATTTTCTTGATTTCGTCGTACACGCATTACCTGGGGTGATTAAGTGGCGTGTAACGATTTGCATGTGCCAATTTGTAATTTACATGAAATCCGAAATACTCGTTTTACGTGGTGCACTGCAAGCTCGATGTGATTTATGTTCACCTATTGAGAGTATATAAGGCTAAGGATTTCTCATTATTATTGACGGGAACCAAAATATCTAATCGAAGGATAGATAACCTCGTCTTGCAAATCTCCAGCCAAAGGGCTGATTCCGGAGATCTAATAACATCGTTGATTCCGTAGATCTGATAACATCTGACAATAGCTGTCACCGTCTGATTCCGTCGTTGATACCGTAGAAGTACATCACTGATAGCGCATCTAATAACATCGTTGATACCGTCTCTGATACCGTAGCTGCTAACGTAGTTGTTACAATGTATCTGATACCGTAGCTGCTAATAACATCGTTGATACCGTAGCTGTTAACACATCTGATACCATCTTTTGATAAACGTCTTTGATATCGTCTGATTTGTTGTGGGACATCTATTGTTTGTTCTGGAACATCTCTGTATAAATATCTGAATGTGCTTGTGCCGTTAATTTGTGCAAACGGAATTGAAGTATCTGTCTGTGTGTCGAACTGTCTGTTCGTCAACATCTGTGTAACATGTAAATATCCGGAAAGCTAGAAGTCCGAGTGTCGGAGCTGTCTTAGAGTTGTAAAACGTCCGGGTCGACATCTAGGGGAGTGAGGAACCGTTGGTTCTGGTAGATGTTGTATGCTGTCTGAACGTATAACTGTGGTGGATCCGTGTAGGGAAACGTCCGATAATAGTATTGGTCAACCCTCGGTTCTCGGGGAAACTGGGAGACGATTCAACTGTTGCTGAATCGTGCGGTTATACAGGGGAGACACATAGGTGTATTGAAATTGTGATATAATTTAATACATTGTTGTATTTGCATGTTTATGTCAGATCGCAATAATATTTCAAGTGATCACATAGATATCAATAAAAGCTAGCAACTTGATTGAATACAAGTATATGATCGTGCTAGTTATCGCAATCCATCGTGCGATAGATAGTTTGTCGTTTGTGTTTATTTTTTCCGTAAATCATACTTGCATTTATTTAACTTTCGTAAAGGATTCTTGGATCTGTGTATAATCCAAGAGATCCCTTTACATTTGTGATTCCTTTTGTATTGTTATTTAATTTGTTCATGTATTGTGAATGGTTGTGAGTTTAATTGTGGGTTGAGTGCATGAATTATTGTGTTGTTACATCTGTATTTTTTTCATTTATAATTTATTACATAAATTTATATTTTCTTTCACAAATTGTGTTTGTATTGTTCATTTAATCCACCCTCCTCTCGGTAACAATTCTGTTACAATGGTGTCAGAAGTGGGATCGTTGGATTAAGTGAACTGTCAATCATTTTTTTTGAAGGTATACATTTAATGTTTATATTCGAGCGTGACCTTCTGTTAAGATAATACTCTAGTTGGAGTTTATTTTTGTCTAGTTTACCTAGGTCCGTGTGTCCAGTATAAACGTGTTTAAAGTATTGGTTTGGTTATATATCTATATTCATATTACAATTGTCATGTCATCCCTTAAGGACTTGGTTGCCTTAGGCAAAGAATTCGGTTATGAAGGCGAAAGTTTAAGGAAATTTATTCAAGAAGAACAAGCCCGAGAAAGGGAAGAAAGGGCAAGGTCAAGGGAATTAGAAAGGGAATCCGAAGATAGGAAATGGGAATTTGAGAAGGAAAAGATAGGATTAGAGAAGCAGGCCGAAAAAGACAGGATAGAATGGGAAATGGAAGCGGAGCAAAAGCGAATAGAGTTAGATAAACTAGCTAAAGTAGAAATGTTAGAGTTAGAAGAAAGAGCAAAACAACGGGATCATGAGCGTAAGGTAGAATTAGCGACATCTGGAAGAGAACACGATTCTGCCACTAACAAATTAAGGGGCCCCAAATTACCTCCCTTTGACGATGAAAAAGATAACATAGATAGTTATCTTCATCGGTTTGAGCGGTATGCCGAAAACCAGAAGTGGAGTCAAAATGACTGGGCGCTGCATCTGAGTGCTTTATTAAAAGGTAAAGCACTGGATGTATACTCGCGACTTCCTAGGGACGATGTGTTTAAGTACGACGTCCTAAAGGAAGCACTTCTCAAAAGGTACGAGCTCACTGAACAAGGTTTTCGAAAAAAGTTCAGGTATAGCAAGCCCGATAAGGGAGAAACCTTTGGTCAGTTCACCGTCAGAATTGCGAACTATTTTGAGCGGTGGATTGAATGCGGCAAAGCGGTGAAAACGTTTGAAGGGTTGACTGATTTCTTGCTCAGAGATCAATTATTTAATACAGTTGGGCGAGAATTAGATCAATTTCTGAAGGAGAAAGTCTTCACAAACGTAAAAGATATGGCTAAGCAAGCCGATTTATTTGCCGAAGCTCATGGGGGAACCCAGAACGTGGTTTTGAAAGATTTTAAGTCTGGAAACCAGTCTGTAAGACCTATGCCTAGGGAGCCTGTAAAATCAGCTGAGGTAAAAAGGTCAGTTGGGAATCCAGTTTTTCAGCGTGTGCGGTGTTTCTTGTGTAATGCATTGGGTCATGTTCAAAAAGACTGTCCTAAAAGAAAGGCACTTATACATAAGGTAGCAGTGGCTATACAAAGTAAAGGTATAACTGATAACATCGTACAGGTAGAACCTTGTATTCATTCGCTTGGCACGTGTTTATTTCCTGAAGCGCGCGTACCAACCGCGAGAGGATTTGTCAACGGTCGAGAAGTCGTGGTATTGCGTGATACTGGTTGTACGGGCGTAGTGATCAAACGTAGTCTCGTGCAGGATAACCAAATGCTCGGGTGGGAATCCCCATGTATGTTGCTTGATCAGACGATGGGTCGCATTCCCGTAGCAAGGATCACAGTAAAAACACCTTTCTTAACGGGAACTGTTGATGCCCTTTGTATGGACAATCCTATTTACGATCTGACGATCGGTAATGTTGAAGGTTCCCGTCTTCCAACCATGGCCGATTTTAAAATACCTTTGGCCCAGGCAGTCGAAACGCGAGCGCAAACACGGCGAGAGAAAACCACGTTTCATAAATTAATAGTCCCTGAATCGATCTCAGGAATTTCCCGTGATGATTTCAAACAAGAGCAAGAACGTGATGAATCCATCAGAACAATTGTTGAGAAAATCACGTCCGGCGCGATTAAACATTGCAAGCGTGGGGGTAGCTCTAGATTCGTACGCAAGAACGGATTAATTCATAGGGAGTTTAGCGCTCGGGAGGGTAAGAAGTATTGGCAAGTGGTCGTACCCCAGAGATATAGATCTCAAGTACTTAGGGTGGCGCATGAGTCAAGCATGGCAGGACACCTAGGTAAGGCTAAGACCACTAGCAGGGTAGTCGCTGAATTCTACTGGCCCGGTGTTAATGGCGATGTCACACGGTTCTGTAGGTCGTGCGACGTATGTCAGAAAACCGTCTGTAAGGGAAGGGTCACAAGGGTGCCCTTGGGACAGATGCCATTAATAGATACACCGTTTAAAAGAGTGGCAGTAGATATTGTAGGACCAATACACCCAGTTACCGAAAGAAAGAATCGGTATATTCTTACTCTGGTTGACTACGCAACCAGATACCCCGAAGCCGTAGCGTTACCAACTATTGAAACGGAAAGGGTAGCTGAAGCATTAGTTGATATCTTCAGTAGGGTAGGGGTGCCAGAGGAAATCCTCACTGATTGTGGTGCCCAATTCACCTCTGACCTCATGGGTGAAATAAGTAGGCTGTTATCCATCAAACAGCTAAACACTACCCCATACCATCCGATGTGCAATGGACTGGTAGAGAAGTTTAATGGTACCCTGAAAAGCATGCTAAGAAAGATGTGCGCGGAACGTCCGGAAGACTGGGACCGTTATTTAAACGCTGTTCTGTTCGCGTACCGTGAAGTACCGCAGGAAAGTTTAGGGTTCTCGCCCTTTGAACTGTTGTATGGTAGAACAGTTCGAGGCCCGATGCGGATACTACGCGAACTATGGACTGGTGATGTCGCGAACGAGGAAATAAAAACGACTTACCAGTACGTGTTAGATCTAAGAAACAAACTTGAGAGTACATGCCAGATGGCACGTGACGAATTGATTAAATCGGGGCGCAGATATGCCAAGTATTACAACCGCAGAGCGCGTAATAGGAAATTTCTTGTGGGAGATCAGGTGCTATTGCTTCTTCCAACGAGTTCGAATAAGTTATTAGTCCAGTGGAAAGGTCCATATGAAGTTAAAGAAGTAAAAGGTGACATGGACTATAAAATTGACATGGACGGTAATGTAAAGACATTCCATGCTAACATGCTCAAGCTGTATATTAAGAGACAGAGCGACAATGTTGGAAAGGGGGTCTTAAATGTCGTTTGTACGGCAGTCGTAGACGATGATGAAGCTGATTCGAATATAGAGAGTTCCCTTGAATGTCCCTTGGGAGTTGCGGGGGAGGGGATAGATAAAGTCGATGTGAGTGCGGAGTTGACGAAAGACCAGCGTCAACAGATTAATGCGCTCTTGGCTAAACATTCTTATGTATTCACTGACAGACCAGGTTGTACAACTTTGTTGGACCTCAAAATTAAGCTGAATACGTCTGACCCTATTCGAATCAAGGGCTATCCGGTGCCATACAACGCACGTGAAGCTGTGGACGAAGAGGTGAGTAAAATGTTGGATCTGGGGGTGATTGAACCCTCCAACTCACCATATTCGTCTCCAGTAGTGTTAGTAAGGAAAAAGGACGGGACGAACCGATTCTGTATCGATTTTCGGCAGTTGAATAAAATCACTGTGTTCGATGCAGAACCAATGCCAGATATGGAGGGTCTATTTGCAAAGTTGTCGGGAAACCGATGGATTTCCAAATTGGATCTGTCCAAGGGATATTGGCAGGTTCCCATTGTCCCAGAGTCCCGAACTTTGACGGCATTTGCGACCCAGAAAGGATTGTATCAATTCAAAGTCATGCCTTTCGGGTTAGTTGGAGCCAGCGCCACTTGTTGTCGTTTGATGCGAAAGTTGCTGAAAGGTTTAACAAACGTTGATAGCTTTGTAGACGACATATTCGTGTACACGAATACTTGGAGTGAGCACGTGTCCGTACTGAGCGAGCTCTTCAATAGACTCCGCAGAGCGAACCTCACAGTGAGACCCACTAAATGCAGTATTGGTTATACAGATTTAGATTGTTTGGGTCATAGGGTCAGCGGTATGGGTCAGTTAAAACCTCATCCCAAGCAAATTGAAGCAATTAGAGACGCACCGAAGCCAACCAACAAAACGCAGGTAAGATCATTTCTAGGTCTAGTAGGTTTTTACAGAAAGTTTATACCGAACTTTGCAGCCATTGCTAGCCCGCTGTCTGATTTGACCAAGAAGGGGCAACCAAACAAAGTTGAATGGGGACCGCCACAAGATAAAGCATTTTGTACTCTGAAAGAGAAACTGGTTAGTGCACCTATATTGAAATTGCCGGATGTCAGCAAACCCTTTATTCTAAGAACAGACGCTTCTGAAACTGGGTTGGGGGCAGTTTTACTGCAAGAGCAGGACGACAGTAAGTTACCCGTAGCTTACTCGAGTAGGAAATTGCTACCCAGGGAGAAAAATTATTCCGTTATAGAAAAGGAATGTTTGGCCGTAGTATGGGGAATTGGGAAGTATCACGCATATCTGTTTGGGAGAGATTTCATTCTCGAGACTGATCACCAACCCCTACTGTATTTAAACAAGGCCAAGGTCGCTAACGCTCGGTTGATGCGTTGGGCGCTAACACTGCAACCTTATCGTTTCCGTGTAGAAGCAATAAGGGGAGTTGAAAATATAGGCGCAGACTACTTGAGTAGGGCGTGATGGGAAATTTGTATGAATTTGCCCAGTAATAAAATCCAGTTTGTAGTATAACCAGTGTAAATGTTGTAAGATATCATCAGTAGTTATTTTTCTTCTATTCTGTGTTAGTTTTAAAAATGTGTACATTTTTATTCTTAGGGGGGAGGTATTGTCACAGAATTAGGCGAAATTTGAACTGATTTTTGTTGTACTTGAATTGCAAACGAAACTCACCATTTTCTTGATTTCGTCGTACACGCATTACCTGGGGTGATTAAGTGGCGTGTAACGATTTGCATGTGCCAATTTGTAATTTACATGAAATCCGAAATACTCGTTTTACGTGGTGCACTGCAAGCTCGATGTGATTTATGTTCACCTATTGAGAGTATATAAGGCTAAGGATTTCTCATTATTATTGACGGGAACCAAAATATCTAATCGAAGGATAGATAACCTCGTCTTGCAAATCTCCAGCCAAAGGGCTGATTCCGGAGATCTAATAACATCGTTGATTCCGTAGATCTGATAACATCTGACAATAGCTGTCACCGTCTGATTCCGTCGTTGATACCGTAGAAGTACATCACTGATAGCGCATCTAATAACATCGTTGATACCGTCTCTGATACCGTAGCTGCTAACGTAGTTGTTACAATGTATCTGATACCGTAGCTGCTAATAACATCGTTGATACCGTAGCTGTTAACACATCTGATACCATCTTTTGATAAACGTCTTTGATATCGTCTGATTTGTTGTGGGACATCTATTGTTTGTTCTGGAACATCTCTGTATAAATATCTGAATGTGCTTGTGCCGTTAATTTGTGCAAACGGAATTGAAGTATCTGTCTGTGTGTCGAACTGTCTGTTCGTCAACATCTGTGTAACATGTAAATATCCGGAAAGCTAGAAGTCCGAGTGTCGGAGCTGTCTTAGAGTTGTAAAACGTCCGGGTCGACATCTAGGGGAGTGAGGAACCGTTGGTTCTGGTAGATGTTGTATGCTGTCTGAACGTATAACTGTGGTGGATCCGTGTAGGGAAACGTCCGATAATAGTATTGGTCAACCCTCGGTTCTCGGGGAAACTGGGAGACGATTCAACTGTTGCTGAATCGTGCGGTTATACAGGGGAGACACATAGGTGTATTGAAATTGTGATATAATTTAATACATTGTTGTATTTGCATGTTTATGTCAGATCGCAATAATATTTCAAGTGATCACATAGATATCAATAAAAGCTAGCAACTTGATTGAATACAAGTATATGATCGTGCTAGTTATCGCAATCCATCGTGCGATAGATAGTTTGTCGTTTGTGTTTATTTTTTCCGTAAATCATACTTGCATTTATTTAACTTTCGTAAAGGATTCTTGGATCTGTGTATAATCCAAGAGATCCCTTTACATTTGTGATTCCTTTTGTATTGTTATTTAATTTGTTCATGTATTGTGAATGGTTGTGAGTTTAATTGTGGGTTGAGTGCATGAATTATTGTGTTGTTACATCTGTATTTTTTTCATTTATAATTTATTACATAAATTTATATTTTCTTTCACAAATTGTGTTTGTATTGTTCATTTAATCCACCCTCCTCTCGGTAACAATTCTGTTACAGTGTCATGCTCATGATGTTGCTTATAAAAGCAGGAATCTGCAACAGAGACATATCGCAGATGTGAAATTGATTCATGCATTAAATTTTATCACTGATAAATCCTTCAAAGAAAAGTTGGCTTCATGGTTGATAAAATCGGCGATGAAAAGTAAATTGATGTTGGGTGCTGGTAATTAATAACATCATGGAATCTATTTTAGCGGATACTGGAGGGGTAAATCAGCAATCAGTAAACTCGCTAGCGCCGCAAAGGTGAAAAATACCACTGCAGCAGATTGGCTATCCAAACAGGCGTTATGGCTAATTTATCTACCACCGCCTAAACAAATTAATTTCTCGCATTTTGATGTCAGCGTCCCTAATGACGTTCATCAAGCTGATATATTATTTCTGCCGCATGATGGTGTTTACAAGTATGCGCTAACCGTAGTTGATGTTGCGAGTCGATACAAACAAGCAGAGCCGCTAAAGACAAAATCATTAACTGAAGTGGCTTCTGCGTTTGAAAGGATTTATCGGCGGGGTCCTCTGCATTGGCCAAATCTATTACAAGTTGATCCTGGCAAGGAATTTCAGGGTACAGTGTTATCAACAATGAAGCATCATAATGTCACCATCAGACAAGGACATACTGCACTACATCGCGATCAGGCAATTGTTGAACGATTTAATCGCACACTTGCTGAGCGGTTATTTGGATATCAATACGCGAAGAAATTTATTCAGGATAAACGATCTCGTGAATGGGTCAAGAGATTACCAGGCGTAATTGCCGCGCTGAATAATGAGATTACTCGAACAATTAATATGAAACCTAACAACGCGATTAAGAAAAAGTATATACCTGTAAAACCTCAAAATGATTTTTCAAAACAACCAATACTCGGCAATGTCACTGTTAGATATTTATATGAACCAGGAGAGCTCGAAGGTGATAAAAAAAGAGCTACTGATCCTATTTGGAGTGTCACTACGCATAAAATATCTAGCATAACACGAACCACGGGTAGACCGCCAGTCTATAGGTTGGATTCAACTGCTCCTTAGCGGGGATTTACTCGTGAACGATTACAAGTGATACCCAAGGATACTCAATTACCGCCGCGTGGTCTTAACTAGCACATCTTCGTCTGTTGCACTCAAGATAAGTCGGCATCACATTATCTCTGGTATGACCAACACAACACCAACAATTGGCTGGGGTCTTTATCCGACCAACACCAACTCATTATACAAATGCAACTCGCACAGTGATTATTCTGCTGCTGTTTCAGTATGATTATAAATTTGGCATCAATGTCAAATTTTCTATTATTTTTTTATCCTGCTGTTTATAACCAGTGATTTTTTTTTCTGATTATGTCATTGCCGACAATATCGTTGTTGCTGGTGTCATTATCATCTAAAACAACTCTTCGAAGTTGATTTATTCTTCGTACTCTGGACAATGCAAGATAAACTACATTTGACCACTCGATGCGATTATCTATGATCCAAACAATTGTATCGGATATAGTCAACCCCTGCGAAGAATGTATCGTCGCTGCGTATCCTAGCTTCCATGGGGATTTATCAACACTCAATGCATCATCAATAACACTGATATCAACTAACACAATATCATTTAAAACTAGAATCTGCTTCCTTGACTCTGTCAGGCCTGGAATATCAACTTCGATATTTTGTCTTCGTGTATCCTTGGGTCTATAACACAATGGCACTGGAAGTGTTGCCAATTTTTCTTTACGCGTGTTAAATAACTTCATCTGAAGTGTATCTCTGGCTATCTTTCTACTTGCCACTATCAAATCGTTTGGTCTCCACGCTTCCCAGAAATCATTTAATGGGGTTTCTGAATTATTTCACGCGCTATTTCACACTGGATTCTATCCGGTTGTAATCTGATTAATTTATTGAACTCGTGTAATTGTTTATCAAGTGCTCTATGATCAGTACTAATTTCTTCATAATAGTCTACAAAATTCTTCAGCCAATTATGCGGGGATAAACCGACAAATGGTGGTGGTTGACCATCCCAAATGAGGATTTCAGGAATATATTTTTCGCCCATTCGATCAGGAGTCCATTCGTCACCTTTCCATCGAAAAAAAAACTGTGATAAGTGCAAGCATTAATTCCTCGTTGTTTCATCTCTCTTGCAAGTCTGTGTGTTGGTGATAGCACAGTCATGTTTGATTTCCCTCGAAATAATTCGATTGCACGAGACCCTGACCCACCACACCCGTTTAAATAACTGGTTTTATATCTACATATTGGATCGGAACACGACGGTGCATTTGATAGTTCTGATATCTGATTATTTTTCAAGTAATTGTTTTCAATCGTAACATCTGCTGATTTGGAGTAATCACGCAGTATTTCCTTTTTAATTCTCCATGATCCCCAACTCTCGTCGGAATTAGTGAATTCAGCCACTGCTTCTTTATGTTTTACGTCTATATAAAATGAATCAGTGGCGACTCTAACTGCGGATTCAGGAAATATATTTATCATCGAAAGTAAATTAATAGAAGCATAAGCCAGCATAGACGACCTTAAGTACGTATACTGAGGATTTTCTCCGTCGTTATAAGTAACAATTGTACCTAATTTGGTTCCATCGGAAAAGAAAGCGTCTTTACAATTTACATATATACCCCTAGATGTTACATCTTCGATTATAAAATCGTATTCAGCATCATCTATAATCAATCGCAAAGAATGTCGTTTATGGTCGTATTTTCCACCCAACTTAGCAATTATTCTTCTACCGAGATCTTTTGCGTGTTTATTTCTAACTTCAAAGATTTCTTTGGACCATTTCACGATATATTCTTCGTCTAGATTAGGAAATTGTTTTTTGTTTTCGGTATAATTGCTTCATGACAATCAGCGATATCAGCATTTTAGAATCAATCATATACCATAATAACACTATTGGCATCCAGTGTTTTTCAGAGATGTGTCTACCAAACCAAACATAACAACACGGATGAAGTCCTTTAGCCAATTCAAATGATACCATACGAGCGAATAAGGTTAAATCAAAATTGGGCAGTGGTCCATTAACACGGGTCATCTCGTGTGTGGGATGCCCAAATCGTTTAAAATACTCAGAGCATTCTCCGTACCCAAGAAAACTCCCTGGATAACACGCAATCATATCAACCGAAATAATACTTTTAGGGTCGTATTTTGTATTCCATAATTCGCCATGGCCATAATTAACACAACTATCTTGGATATCTGAGAGAAATTCTGCGCGTGTTGGTTTCCTGCACACAGCTTCTGACCCAGCGTTCGATATGGACGCCCCAGTACCCAAGAATGATTCTGTACGCGATTATCAGTATTATTCCTATCATGCAGTACAACCGGATCGTAGATCAAGAATCGAACTTCAGGTCCATGATACCAGCAAATACTTTCTACCCGCTGAAGTATTTATCGAAGTAGAAGGACAACTCGTAACAAATGATGCTGCAAATAATGATCCACCATATGCAGATGACTCAAATTTCCTAGTTGGTTTTGTCAATAATGGTATCATGGCGCTATTCGAAAGTGCTAGATATATGATTGATGGAAGAGAAATCGAGTCTATAGAGCGTGAGGTTGATATTGCCACAACAATAGTGGGGTTGGCAAGATATTCTGATCATTATACAAGATCGGCAGGTCCATCTATGATGTTCTCTAAGGATGTTAATAATCACGATGAACACGTTCAGTATACTGCAGTTAATCCACAACCCGATTCTCTTGAACACGAAGATAGACCAACTGCTGCCTTTGATATTAAAAAAAGCGTTAATTCCAATTACAACATTGGGTTTGCAACACTCGTAGCAATGTTGCAAGGACAGAATCGACAATTTTCATGCGCGATTCCACTACATCATATTTTCGGATTTTGCAGAAATGTTAGAAAAGTTATCTATGGAGCGAAGCATACAGTAGTAGTACTCGTGCGAAAGGGTAGTGATAATGATGCAATCTGGCGTGGTGCTGGTGTTGCTGATGGTAAAGTCATTATATCAAAACTATTATTGTGGATGCCAGTAATGACTCACCATGGAAGAAAGATCATTTCAACTATTGTGGACTCCCAACAAAAAAACTGAATGACCATATAACAACTTTTGAACAATTACAACAGAGTATGATTGATAATATCGAAACCCCGATAAATAATTTCTTTGGGATTCCACGTATTCATCCCACATTGAAAATCTCAGACGTAAAAACCGCTATGTTAGAATTAGCAACACTCCAATCTAGGTATGGAGATCATGTTGAGCAGTTTTCAACTTTTCGTAAAAATCTCATTGAGAAATTCTTTGGGGGATCTCATTAGATAAACTCAACATAAAACTCACGAATATTAGAAAATCCATCGATGAGATGAAAAACACAATCGAGGCAATCAAAGATGATTTACCGAGGATGATAGAAACACTTGAAAAAACAAAGATTCCTCATGAGAAAACCAGCAACGTAGTATACACGATTCAACATGGATCATTTACGTGGACACCACAAAATAACATATTAAATATCACCGCGACCGTCAAAGGTATTTATCGATTAACACTAGTGTCGCCGACTCAATTTAATATTTCATCAACGAATTCATCTGGGGTCAACAATATGATATCAACGATCATCGACAAGGGAACAATTGAACAATTCACAATAATATCCACTGATAATAATTTGGCTAGGGTTTCAGTAACATGGTATGAGAGATTATACAATATGTTGAGATATTAAATCAGCTTGTATCCGACATGGAATATATCAACAAACGAATAGTTCAGATAATAATTAATGACAAGAACGGAGATAAACAAAAATTTCTAACTGGTTACAGTATCACAGAAGCTGATTTACCCGATTTCAATTTTCTTGGGTATAACGCAAATGAACTAAAAAAAATCAACCAATGACCTCCTGGATGAGTACTTCCTACAAATACTCGCCGCATGGAAAAAATGCCACAACCACAAACAACTATCCTCAAACATAATAATGACCCAGATGGTGGTGGGCAACATATCGCTCCTCAACATGTCAATATATCCTAGGTGATTGCAGTGAATTTAGTATGTGATGTCATCGAAGGAAGTTACCAAATAAATCTCGAAAGATCAAATCAAGCCTAACAAAAATATATTTTATATTCATTTGCACAAACAGCTCCACCCGGATTTTTAATCATTGAGGATCCAACTAATCCAGTGTATATGCGATGTAATAATGATTCATTAACGAGAATTAATTTCAAACTCACTGACCAGTCCAATAATCTAATTGATTTACGAGGTGAGAGTTTACAAATTAGTCTGTTTGTAAAATCCTAAAGTATTTTCATCGTAAAGACATTTACCATAACAATTCATTTCCGCAGCGCCATCGGCGCCGGGTCTGTAGCGTGCGATACCGAAACATTTTCTCTTTTTTTTTTTGTCTGCGAAATAGTTTCGGTTTGTCTAAAATAGTTACACGCTTGAAATAGTTTCGGTTTGTCTGAAATAGTTTCGGTCTGTCCACCCTCTTTGCTGCTGCACTTGACTCTTTGGTACGGAATTGAAAGCACATGTTTCAAACACATGCGGGTACAGAAAATGCCACAGCTCATATCCTTTCCTCTACACAGAAGATGGCATCTAGGTTTCATCTGCATTGATAAATGTTGGTTTTAACATGCATAAATTTCAGGTTATTAAATTTTTAATATCATGGTGTTTGCATAGGTTTACTAAGGGGACTGAATTAATACAGGAGTACTTAAGACACCGCTGATTATTTTTTGGCATGAGGTTATCTAGTCCTACCTGTAAGACATAGCACATGTTGATTTTGTTTTAGTGATATGTCTTACGATCTGAATAACAGCCTTGTGTAGTCTGTTCCGATGTCGTCGACATCGGAACGAGTAGTCAAAGTTTCAGGAATATCGCACATACTTGGCAAACTTTTATCGACACTCTTCCACTAATTTATGTTTAATTAATATAATTACTGTGCTGTTTTTATCCTGGTGGAATCAATATCTGACACTTGCAAACGGACGCATTTTCTTGTTCAGTTGACATACATTTGAATTTGTTGAAGTGCGACAGTAGTCGAGGTAAGCCGAAGTATGTTCAAATAGGTTCCAATCGGAAAATGTTTCTTGAACGAAACGAAATGTTGCTTGCTGTTCACATACTTGATACTTGGATACTTTCGTTTCGTTAAAATAAAACGATCTTTTTGGAACCTACTTCGGCATTCCTCAGCCACCATCGCATTGCAACCAATTGAAATGTGTGTCAAAGGAACATAAAAATGCTTTCATTTGCTAGTGTCAGATTTTGAGTCGATTACGATAAGACAACAAAGTAACTCTTAAATATGTGGATGAATGTTGATATTTATTGCCAAGTATGTGATAATCATGAACATTTTACATCTTATTCTCCTGTCAGTAGAGTTCAAAACACACTACACAGCGCTGTTCGTTAGGCAGTATGACCCTGACGCCCCCAAGCATAAATATCAGCGTCAGGGTCTTACATGTAGGACGAGGTCATCTTGCTTTGCGTCACATCAGCCAATATCGTACGCTGCCCTGTTTGTCCCACAGTGGCTCGTTACAAAGAAAATTAGGAGTATCCGTACTCCTATACACCCCGTATCAAGGGATGGGGGTTCTAATCTGTAAAAATACAACACTGTTACATGTTAGAATCCACATCCCTTAATTCATGGACGGATACTCCTAATTTTCTTTGTAACGAGCCCCCCCTGTGATCAGACCTACATTCCACAGCTAAAGCGGTAGACCCTACACGAGATTAGCAGCAGAGAGGGTGAATCCTACAACGTTTTCAGACAAAATTTGATTGAAATCCTAAAACGAGCCTTCCTACGATCTTATTTTAACCAAAAAAAGGCGAACCCTACAACGTTTTCAGACAAAAAAATTGATTGAAATCTACATACGAAATCATTTTAATTAAAAAAATGAAAACGATTTTTTAATCAATTTTGGTCGCAACTTGTTGTCATCTACCCTCTCTGCTGCTAGTGATTTCATCACTGGGTTAATAATTCTTTTACGATTTTAACCGAATATTTGATCCAGTCTTTAGGACGAAAATCATTTATGATTTCACAAACAGACTAATCGCTAACACCTCTTCTTGTAAATCAATCAGATTATTTGACTGGTCGGTGAGTTTGAAATTAATTCTGGTTAATGAATTATTATGGCATCGCATATAGACAGGATTAATTGGGTTTTCAATAATTAGGAATCCTGGAGGAGCTGTTGGTGCAAATGAATAAAGAATATATCCTTGCTGAGCTTGATTTGATCGTTCGAGATTAATTTGATAGCTTCCTTCGATAACATCACACACTAAATTAAGTGCAATCACCGTTGAAATATTCACGTTGAACGGAGCGATATGCCTACCACCATCATCTGGATCATTATTATGTTTGAGGAGGACAGTTGAGTCTGATTTTTGTAGTGCTTTGATATCGGTTTTAACAATTTTTGCTAATTCATCAGCGTTGTATTTCGGAAACTTGAAATTACGCAGATTGTCTTCTGTGATATTGTAATCGGTTAGGAATCGTTGTTTATTATCGCTGATGTCATTAATTATTGTTTGAATAATTAGTTCATAGATATATTTCATGTCCGATATAAGCTGATTTATTATTTCAACGTGTTTTTGCGATCTTGTTTTCCGTAGTTGTTCTAGTTGTGTGTCATATAATTGTTTAATCTCATTAAAATAACCACGGACGTCAGTTAGCGTAAATGAAATAGTAACAGATGAGTCGGTTGTTCTTTTAATGATAAAATCCCATTGCAATGTGTCTTTGTTGGTGAATATAAATCTATCGGCGATTTTTCCTTTTCTTATATCAGATAAATCATCTCGATAACTGGGATTGATTTCATGATATGATTGTACATCCGTGGTTAAGTCGGTGGTGGATTTTTCCGGTGGTTTTTCAGGCCATCCTAGTACGGTTCTAATAGAACTCTGATAGATATCTACGACGTATCCTTCTGTGCTTATTTCAATCGCGGATGATAGCGTCGGTTCATGAACTGTTATAGCGATTTTTGATTCTTTTCCAGTAATCGATTTTATTCTACGCGCGAATTCATTATTGATTTGTTCGATTTGGTATGACCCTGTTGGTATCGAAACGACGTTCCAGTCTGGAGTTCCGTCGGGTTTATTCTTATTTGCAAACACTAAAGAATTATTGGGTTGTTGACCACCAAATGATTTTGATCTGATATTAGGCCAACTGTGATACATTCGTAGTTTTGCTAGCGCTATCTCCTTCACGGGGACTGGGCTAGGGAAATTCACACTAAACTCGGGTTTCGTAGATGTTATTGATATCATACTCGTTTGTACTGGGTTCGTGTTCTCCACTACTCGTTGAAGTAATTCCTGCTGTGTCGTCATTATACTCATGATTTATTTCTAATTTTGGTATCGAGGAATCATAAATACTGACCATCACTGAGAATTCACAATCTGGTAATGTTGATATTATTGAGATCATTTTGTTTTTTGGGTTCGTGTTTTCTGATTCCATCGGTGTTGTCATTGTTATTATACTCATGTTGTCGCTCTAATTTCGATATCGCGGAATCAAAAATACTGACCATCGCTGAGAATTCACTATCTGATATAATCGTATTGTCGAGTGACGACGATATCATCAATGATAATTGCGAATATGCGGTTGATGCAATATGAAATTGAAGTAAGTAATTCTGCAGTTTACTCTGGCTGCATGATGATATCTTTTTTGCTATCCCGGTTAATATACCCCCGATTGTAGCCACCGCAGAAATGCAAATTGGAACTACGACCGGGGCAATCATTGTAACCGATGCAAGTATTATTCCGGCACCAGTGAGAACGCTTGACACCGAGTACATAATAACATCAATTGCGGTGATTTTTCGTCGGTATTTTTTTATTTTTATTTGATATTCCTCAGTGAGGGTTTTGAGTCTATTCTGAAATTCTCTGACCTGATCATAGCGACATTGCGTCGATGACAAAGTCATTGTTGTTATTTTAAACCCGCTAGTGTTTTCAATTATTTGTCATCGTTAGCGGGAATTGCTAGTACTTCAGCCGGAAAAATGATCTACGAGTTCTATGCACAAGGCTATTTTTGATCTAATGGTGGAGCTATCAACCGCGACGAAGTAAAATTGTGGTGTTATGCCAGTCTCGATAATTAACGTCGCGACTCCACCAGAGTAGGTTCTATTGTTCATGATCATATTAAATTGATCGATAGAGGCCCACGTTAACCTATAGATACCATCAACCTTCACTTCCCCCTCATCCCACAAGAGATCGATGGTAATTCTAGGAGATTGGTCTCTTATCCAATCCTCGATTCTATGTTTGATCGTATACACGATATTTTTAGGTTTTTTGTGCGGAATTTTTATCTTTTCAAAGTTTTCTTTTAGTTTAAGAAGATCGTCGTAAATATCGAGATAATTTACCGTGATTCTGGTAGGATCTATTGTCCCTCCCCACCTGTTAGAAAAGAATGAAACCAGAAGTTCGTTGATTCTAATCAGTGCTTGGGTTTTAATATGGTTGTCGATGTTAGAAAATTTCGTCGTGATATCTTGGAGGCTACTGCCCTCAAAGAACTTATTAACAATATCGCTGGTGTGCTTTTGTTTGTCAATAGCGCTTTTAATTTCCGCGAGAGTCATGCCTGTCAACGATGTGGTTTCAGACACAGGTGTTCTCCCTAAAAATTTATCCACGATGGTATTAAGTGTTGTTTGTCTCACCATAAACATATTAATATCTTTGAGAGTCATTGTAGATGTAACCGGGACACCAAAGAAATTATTAGCGATGTAGGCATTGTGAGTGTGCTTGCCGATAAACTCACTGATTTCAGCGAGAGTCGAGTCTGCCACAGGTGGGGATCCAAAGAATCTACCAACAATGTCATTAGTGGGTTTTTGATCTTCTATTAGTTTAGAAATCTCGAGATAATTTGCCTTGATTTCATTTTCATTCATCATCCTTCCCGCGTCCTTGTTAGCGAAGAATAGCGATAGATAGTTTTTAATTTCAGCGAGAGTCATGCCAACCACAAGCGGGGTTCCAAAAAATTTATGTACGACATTTTTGCGAAAAGCATTATAACCTCGTATAAAATCATTCAGCTCACGTTCGTTGGTAGCAATCGCGTCGGTGATCGTAGACACAAGTGCGCCTGGTTTAAGTCGTCCATCGTTGGAATACAGTGCAATAGAGTTTTCAGCGGCAGCGCGCTGCCGTATCAAAATGTCATTCAATGACACATCACTGGATTTCAATTTACCCTGTTTGTCTTGAAATACAACTATTTCATTAGGATCAACATTTGTTAAGTTCAACGTCTCAGCGATTTCATCTTCAATTATTTTTTTTATATCCTTGACAGAATCAGGTGGTGCAGTGTCATCGGGTTTGGGTTTCAAAGATCTCCCCCAAATATCAATCATGTTATTGTAAAACTCTTTCTCTCTCTAAAATCGTTTTTGACGACTTCGTCGTTGCCAGCGATTGCTAGTGTATTCATTCACGACAACATGTGGTGGTTTTCCCCTTGGGTTACTCAAGGAGTTAGAAATAGCGTCAAGGACATTTAATACTTCGCTGCCACATATTGGTGGGTCATTCATTTGTTGTGTTGGTAGCGTAGAATACCAAGTCTTCATTGGAAGGGTTTTTATATACCGCATAAACTCTTTTGGCGGGGCTAATCCATATGAATCAAAATAGACAATCCCACGTGGATCAATAGCGTATGCAACCCAGTGAGTTCCAGGTCCGGTGCTGTTATCTAAATTAATGATTCCGGTTTCAACGCTGTTTGGTTGATGTGGTAATTGATCTTTCATAAAGACACCTCTGAAGTTTTTAATCGCTAGTTTTTTAGCAGCATCCATTAAATCAAAATTGGACATGGGAACCATAGGTTCCTCAATTAATAAATCGTTCCTGGTAGTCTTAGACCCTTTCCGCTGTACCACGAATACGGGGTTCCTGGTAGTCTTAGACCCAATCCATGAACGGATCGTCCCTTTTTTTTATATCCTTTCCCAGTTGCCTTCTTTAGTGCCATTCCTGCTGCAGTACCAACGGCTCCTAACGCTGCCGCTTTAGCCACCGCTGGGGCTGCTGCTGCAATTAGCGCTGGAATCGCAGCTAACAACGGAAATATACCGCCTGTTTTAATCATATTTTTGATAGCAGCCGCAGAAAGAGTAATCTGAACACCTTTTTTGGCTGCAAGTGCATCATTGAAATGTTTCACCTGACGAGTTGTCAGCGATAGTTTATTTGCACCACCAGTCATTTGGTTGGGTTTCAACGTGATTGTGGTTCCACATCGCTTAACCGATTCTGATTGCAATTTTTTTAATTGACCGGGAGTTAACGTAACACTAATAACACTATATGACATTATACATAATAGATTGATTCTAAATCGTTTACAATTTCAATCAAAGATTTTCTACTGGTGCATCTACCACTCTCATTCTTCCTCCAACACCTTCGAGTAGCATTGATTTGTCGCTGAGAATGACAGCAATCGCTCTATAATTAAAATCATCAGTAGGCTTGGTTACATTAGCTCTAAAGTGTATATCAACGACGGATTGTCTTGTTAAATCGAGATGTTCCAGTGAGAAATAGTAGATCGGATACAGATTTTTAAAATCAAATTGTGATATTTGCAAACCAGTATCGACATTTTGATCGCGTGCCATAAATGACAATAAACGATGATAAACTCGTGCAATATGGTTGTTAGTGTAATCAAGTTGTATATCCTCGGATGGTTCCTGTTGGCCATTTATTCTCAGTGAGACGTCTTTCACACCTACTTGATCAAATATCATATGACTGTAGGTTTGATTGCCAATTCGCTTATTATCTTGTAACGCTACGAATATATGACGTGGCGCAGTAACACCTTGTTTTGATGCTAGATTCCACGTGAATAACCCGTTCAGATTTGTTTGTTTAACATCTGTACTTACTGATAACCAACTCAACAACGATTTTCCTCCTTGGTCCATAAATGATAGTAATCGTTCTTCTGCAGTGATTGCTGGAGTCAACACTGGCATCCACAATGATATTTTTGTTAAAATGACTTTACCGGCATCATCATTTACATGATCTGCAGCTGGGTTTGCTGGAATCCTCCAAATTGCGTCATTATCATCACCCTTTCGTACAAGCGATACTGTATGCTTCGCCCCATAAATAACTTTTCGGACGTTTCTACAGAATCCAAATATATGATGTAGTGGAATCGCGCATGAAAATGATCTACGCGCTCCTTGCAACATTGCGTTTCGTGTTGCAGCTCCTAGATTGAAATTAGCATCGTTGTTTATAATCATATCCTCGACATCATCATCACTATTATCACGTTTTTTTGGTCGTCTTACAATAAATTGTTTTCCTCCAGCGTTATTTGTAACATCTTTTGCAAACATCATAGAAGGTCCTGCTGATCTTGTATAATCATCGGAATATCTCGCTAACCCGATTATTGTTGTAGCTACATCAACATCGCGATCTATGGACTCAATTTCTTTTCCATCAATGATATATCTAGCACTCTCAAATAGCGCCATAATACCATTATTGACAAAACCGACTTGAGTACCAACTGGATACGGTGCTCGTGCATTAGGAGTATCAACAGCTGTTACAAGTTCTCCTTCTACTTCAATAAACGCTTCACAGGGCAAAAAATATTTACTGGTATCATGGACTTGAAGTTCAATTCGCGATCGACTATTTGCGTCTATTGCATGATAAGCGTAATATTGATAATCGCGTACAGAATCATCCTTGCCAACTGGGGCGTCTATATCAAACGCCGGATCATGTGATTTTTTGAACATTTTATTCTATTTATCAGAGTCTAAATCGTGAAATCATAAACGATTTTCATCGACGTAGTTTTTTAAAGCCGCTTCCTGCTATCATATTTGCAATATTGCTTTGGTCCCCTTGATTTACCATCGACGCTAATTTTTCGTCTACTGCGTTATTTATAATTCTACTAACACTTGCAGGCATTTCCGCTGTAGACGGTAACGGTTTCTTTTTTCGTGATTTCACTAATGATGTTAATTTATTCCTCGCAGTTGAAAACGCTTTTCCAGCAAGATCTCCAACAGCACCAATACCCTTATCACGAATAACTTCAATTGCTTTCATTCCTAGTTGTTTAGCCAACGGCATCACTTTTGGAGCCATTCTCGCAAATAACCCTGCAATGGTATTGCCTAAACCATCTCCGTAGTATGCTCTATAAACTGGAAACCGTGAATTAACTACGTAGACGGGGGTTGGTTTATCATGATTGTAGTGTATGATCATTATTTGAAATCAGAAACCATTTTTCAATTGGAAACGCTAGCGTTTTTATTCAGTCTCGGTGATTAATCACTGTGATACCCACTTTCCACTAACTCGTCAATGAAATCTCGATATGTTTTGATATCCATGATACCGCCGGCAAATAACCGTCTACAGATATCAGCTGCTTCATTAATTATTTCCGGTGAGTTATTTCCAGCTCGGAAACCTCCTACAAGAACTTCTAATCGTGATATATCATTGATAACACTACCAGGGCATGAAACGCTAGCGTTTTCACTCTTTGAGTTTCCACTGGAATCTTGCAATCCACTTCCGCTATAACCAGTTGCTTCATCCTGTTTTTCTAAATCGGCTTCTTGTAATAAATAATCAAGAAAATCATCATCAGGTGGTAGTTGTTTTTTTTTAGGTGAAAAAGATATTTTCTTTGCAGGTTGCTGTCGCCGCCTTTGCAATTTTGGCGGTTTTTGTTGTTGTTTAAACTCTTCGTATTGTTTATACACTATACCCACTGCATTGATATATTGAATATATGATGCACTATCCTTCTTAATTCTACCTGTTTTTTCAGTTTTGATTTTGTAGAATATATCAGCCCAGTGAGTTATATTTCTAACAAACTTATGATATTCTGGTTTCAACATATTTTTCCTGTTTTCATAATTCGTAACAACAAGCTCAGGAATTCCTGTTGGATCAGTCTTATTAATTTCTGCTAACCCCGCCTCGTTAAATATCACGCGTAAATCATCAACTGTTCTTTTTGATTCTATTTGTTCTATTTGTTCTGTTTGTTCAGTTTTCGCTGCTATTTTTTCAAGTTCACCAATAACAGATTTTCCCGTCTCGGGAACATCTCCCAGTATAGCACGCTCTATCCCTTTCGTTGCTGTGGTTACTGGTTTAAACAATTCTTCGGATCCCATAGCAAAATCAGTCTGAAGACTCTGTCGTTGTTGTAGTTTATTCCGTACAGAGTCACGAATTGGTACAAATCTCCTGATTGCATCCAGTCGTTCACGAGCCAATCGGGTTGTTAATGCTTCATTGACCATTATTTGAAATCAGAAACAATTTTTCAATTGTAAAACAATTTTTCAATCCAACCTAACACCATCGTGGAAGTGATCAATCCGAACCAGCCATCAATTTTTTATTCACTGATTTCAACAGTTTTGATCAAAAAATGCTAAAAAAAAATTAAAATCTCTATGAGGGACGGTCACAATCAAATAATGATAAATGGTTGGTCAATCAAAATTGTTCATTTTCTTGAATTAACGCCCGTAGGTTTCTAACTTTAGAATTAACCTCCTTTTTCAATTCGTATTCGTACCCCAATTCTTTTCGTATTCGTTCTACGATGGTATACAACGGAGCGAACACACTTACGTCACTGGAAAATGCGAGAGAGTCCTTAATAGAATTCTGAATTCTTTTGATGAGCGCATACTTCTTTGGTAGCATATATTTATTGTTGTTAACTCCGTATTCTATGTCCTGAAAATCAGACATGATTTGATCAGGATTTAACCCATCTGATAGTTCAATATCCCAACCTTTCAATTTTGAAATCTCGGATATGATGCTATTCATGTTTTCAGAATTCATTATTCTATAATAATGATATATTTCTAAATGAAAAATATGACGCATTAGACATAACTAAATTGAATTTTCTGTCCGCTCTTTTTTGAAATAGCCGATCGACAAACCCCCTCTGCAACGAATCGTACTGAGGGTCTACAAATATTGAAATACTTGCCGGCTTCATATATTGATTTAAATACTTTTTCTTCGTTAGTTATTGTATTCAAAGATTTCACAGGTCTCGCTTTTTTCGAGTATTTCCCAGTCCTTCCTCGTTTGGTATTCTCACTATGTGTGATTGCTTGAAGATTTGATAAGGAATTGTTCTTCGGATTAGAATCAATATGATCAATAACAAAACCATCTTTGATCAATCCATGGAAACATTCATACACGAAACGATGATTGTAATATTTCTTCTTTCCAACAGTAAAGAACAAATACCCCATACCATTATCCCACCCAACTGGGTTCTTCAGTCTACGGTTTCTTACAACACCATCACTGGATGCTTCATAATTTGTACTCACTGGGTGTGGTCTGAATTCCTGGTTCATTCGTATACTATACTATTTGTCTAATTCATTGACTGATCCATTTGCAGTGATTCATTATATAAAAATCTTTCATTTAGACACTTGTTTTTAGTATAGCATGATGGAGTTCAAGAGATTGACTTCGAGAAATGCTAAATTTAATGCTGATAGAGAGTTTAAGAGATTATTGAAAATCAGTCCTAGATTTAATCTCGATAGACCCAAAAAACGTAACAAACGTCCAAGAGACGGAAACATGAAAGAGTTTAAGAGATTATTGAAAATCAGTCCTAGATTTAATCTCGATAGACCCAAAAAACGTAACAAACGTCCAAGAGACGGAAACATGAAAGAGTTTAAGAGATTATTGAAAATCAGTCCTAGATTTAATCTCGATAGACCCAAAAAACGTAACAAACGTCCAAGAGACGGAAACATGAAAGAGTTTAAGAGATTATTGAAAATCAGTCCTAGATTTAATCTCGATAAACCAAAAAGACGTAACAAATTTAATCTCGATAAACCCAAAATCCTTCGGATTTCAAAAACGTCCAAGAGAGATTACCCCTGGAAAGATGCTCAATTCAATCTCGATATAGTTTCTAATACACCAAAGAATACAATTCTTGATAAAGCCATGATTAGTAAAATCAGAGACTGTTTTAATGAATTCAAGCGTGATGGAGCATCTTATTGTTGGTCAACATTTCGAATTGATGGTGTTGTTGATGCTACCATGAATGATGAAAAAGCAGCAGTGATAATTTCACGTGTTGGGGAAAAACGGCATTTTTTCCGAATCAAATTCATTATCGAAGTCGAAGGCAAATGGATTATTAAGGATAAATTTGAACCAATCCTCAAGAATAAAAAAGCTGTCATTGTGAGTAGAGATTCCAAACCAGGGATTCTAACCGGCATTGATAAACCATACTACGAAAGATCTTATCCCGTAACAGCAATGGTTTATGGGATATATCCGTTAAATGATAAACCCGATATCGCAAAACTAGCTCCTATGAAATATTCGTCAGGGCTTAATTGTGTAGCAGAACGAATACTAGAACACTTCACAAATGCATCCCGAGGAAATAAACTAACTGATCTGCGACGTAGGAAAATAACCGAGTGGGAACTGACAGTGAAACAGCATGGTGCAAAGATTTCTGATATAGCTCAATTAGAAACATCATTACGATTCCCAATAACCGTTATGACGATAACCGGAGAGGTTTTATACGAACCGAAATATAACAAAAATGGAGCACCAATACAGATTATTGATCATAACAAACACGCGTGGACACCTGCGGTAACAATATTTCCACGAGAACGAACCGTGAAATATATCCCTAAGGAGTTCGTCGGGGATGTTTTCTATGAAGAGAAATTATTTGATGCTATTCATATGTTGTGTAAAGATGATCCTGTGTCAGTGTGGTTACTTAGAAGTGATGAAGAATTCGATCAATTTGTAAAACCAAATGGTGAATTATA
Organism: Unio delphinus; assembly: GCA_029339505.1. Taxonomy (NCBI): domain Eukaryota; kingdom Metazoa; phylum Mollusca; class Bivalvia; order Unionida; family Unionidae; genus Unio; species Unio delphinus. The sequence continues at coordinate 2,432,903 of JAQISU010000029.1, read as the reverse complement.
TCGCATTGAAGAATTAGATAACAGAATGAGAAAAATCGCTAGTGATTTTTCACCGCAGAATTCCCATGAAAAACTACTCACGGATAGTTTTACTATTCCATCAGTGGTAGCTCACTTCGCAAGAGAAAAAAACTCATGGCGTCCAACACGAAATGATTTTCTCGAGGATGTTAAATTGAGTTGCGTCGAATTTGGTCATGGAGGACTGTGGAATACGAAATACTCACGTGATGGTATGATTTCAATTGATATATCCGCGTGTTATCCCGGAAGTTTTCTCGGGTATGGGGAATGCGCTGAGTACTTCAAACGATTTGGACACCCCACGCATGAAATGACTCGTGTTGCGATTAATGGACCATTACCTGATTTTGATATAACCGGATTCGCTCGTGTGATATCATTCGAATTAGCTACAGGGTTACATCCGTGTAGTTATGTTTGGCTCGGTAGACACCTATCTGAAAAACACTGGATGCCAATAGTGCTATTGAGATATATGATTGATTGTGGTATGCTAATATCGTTGATTGTTTCCGATGCTATTATATGCTATCGAGCTCAGAAAGAAGTTTGGCTACCACAACCCGATCTAGATAGAATAATCAACGAACTACGAAAACAGTTTCCAGATTTCAGTGAAGAAGAAATAATAAATTGGTCTAAGAAGTTATTTGAAATTAAAAAAGAACAAGCAAAAGATCTCGGAAGAAGAATAATCGGTAAATTTACCCAGGGTGGACGATACGATAACGCAAAATACTCTTCGCGGTTGATCATAGATGTCGCTGAATACGATTTTATTGTAGCGGATTTAATGAAACAGGGAAAACTTGTATCCCGTAAGGATGCTTTTCTATCCAATGGTGAGAAATTAGGTACGGTTGTTACCTACTGTGATGGATATAATTCCCAGTACACACATTTGAGAAGTTCAATGTTAGCCTATGCTTGCATTAATCTATTTTCGATGATAAATAGATTTCCTAATACCGCGGTTAGAGTAGCCACTGATTCGATGTATATACACAATAAGTACAAATCAGCTATAGCGGCATTCACAGATCCGGAGGAAGCGTGGGGGCGTTGGCGATTTAAAAAGGAGATGCTACATGAGTATTGTGAATCCGCAGACGTTGCCATGGATGATAAATATATTTGTTGTAACCGTATTGAAATTCAATCAGAATTTTCTAATGCACCACCGGTATCTGATCCAATCTGTAGATACAAGACAGTTTATTTAAACGGCTGTGGTGGGTCAGGAAAGACAACTCGTGCAATTGAATTATATCGTGGTGGTGGAAATACTTGTATTTCTACTAACATGATTGTGCTAACACCGACTCACAGACTCGCCAGAGAGATGATACAACGAGGGGTAAATGCTTGCACTTATCACAGCTTCTTTCGATGGAAGGGTGACAAATGGACTCCTGATCGAATGGGTGATAAATTCATTCCTGAAATCATAATCTGGGATGAAATATGCACAGTGTCATTAGATGTATTAAAAACATTTCTTGAGTGGTTGTTAACCAAAAACACAAAAGTCGTCATGTGCGGGGATCAAGGCCAACCACCACCATTTGTCGGTGCATCTCCACATGAATGGCTAAAGGGTTTTGTAGACTACTATGAAGAAATCACCACTGATTATAGATCACTTGATGAACGATTACGCGAGTTCAAAGCGCTAATTAGATTACAACCGGATAGAATCCAATGCGAAATAGCGCGTGAAGTGATTTCAGAAACCCCAATGAATGATTTCTGGGAAGCGTGGAGACCAAACGATTTGATCATTGCAAGTAGAAAAATAGTCAGGGATACACTTCAGATGAAGTTATTTGAATTGCATAAAGAAAAATTTGCAACGCTTCCAGTACCCCTTTGTTATAGGCCATCGGATACACGAAAACAAAATATTGAAGTTGATATTCCAGGACAGAGTGAAAAACAAATTCTGGTATTAAATGATATTGTGCTGGTTGATATCAATGTCGTTGAAGATGCATTGCGTGCTAATAAATCCCCGTGGACGCTAGGATACGCAGCAACAATACACTCTTCACAGGGATTGACTATATCGGATACAATTGTTTGGATGGTAGATAATCGCATCGAATGGTCAAATTTAGTCTATCTCGCAGTATCCAGAGTACGAAACAAAAATCAACTTCGAAGAATTGTCCTGACAGAGTCAGGCGATGATGAAATCATTGGTGATGATAATGACACAACAATAAGTGATATTGATGTTAGCATCATTAATAAAAAACTCTCCGGTTACAAACAACAGGACAAAAAAAAACAACGAGAATTTGATATTGATGCTGAATTAATAATCACTTTGAAGAAACAACAGAATAATCACTGCGCGAGTTGCAATTGTATAATGCGTTGGCAGTATTCGGATAAGGATCCTCGCCAATTCACCGTAGACAGAAAAAATAACAATCTCGGTCATGTCAGAAATAATGTGATGTTGACTTGTCTTGAGTGCAATAGACGCAACGGTGCTAGTTAAGACCATGCGGTGGCAATTGAGTATCCTCGGGAATTACTTGTAGTTGTTGTCGAGTAAAACCCCGCTGAGGGGCAGTTGAATCCAGTTTATAGACTGGAGGTCTACCAGTTGATCGTGTTATACTAGATATCTTATGCGTAGTGACGCTCCAAATAGGATCAGTAGCCCTTTTTCTACCCCCTTCAAGCTCTCCTGGTTCGTATAAGTACCTCACAATGACATTACTACCAAGAATTGGTTGGGAAACGCTAGCGTTTCTAGGGAAATCTTTTTGTGGTTGTACGGGTATAGACTTCTTTTTAATAGCGTTGATAGGTTTCATGTTGATTGTTCTAGTAATCTCGTTATTCAGTGCAGTAATCACAGATGGTAATCTTTTAACCCATTCACTGGATCGCTTTTCTTGAATGAATTCTTTTGCGTATTGATATCCAAATAACCGCTCAGCAATCGTCCGATTAAATCGTTCTACAATGGCCTGATCGCGATGTAGCGCAGTATGCCCTCGTCGTATGGTGACATTATGATGTTTCATTGTAGATAACACTGCACCCTGAAATTCCTTGCCAGGATCAACCTGCAATAGATTTGGCCAGTGCAGAGGACCTCGTCGATAAATCCTTTCAAATGCAGAAGCGACTTCAGTGGCCGATTTTGTTTTTAATGGTTCTGCTTCTTTGTATCGACTTGCAACATCAACTATGGTTAGCGCATATTTGTAACCACGATCATGTGGCAGAAATAATATATCAGCCTGATGAACTTCATTAGGAGCGGTCACATCAAAATGCGAGAATTGAATTTGTTTAGGCGGTGGTAGATAAATTTGCCATAGTGCCTGTTTGGATAACCAATTAGCCGCAGTGGTTTTTTTCACTTTTGCAGCTCTAGCGAGTTTATTGATTGCAGCGTTACCCCTCCAGTATCCCCTCGGAGAATAATAAATTGATTCCATATTATTAATTACCAGCACCTAACATCAATTTACTTTTCATAGCCGATTTTATCAAAAATGAAGACAATTTTTCTTTGAAGGATTTATCAGGAATAGCATTTAACGCATGAATTAATTTCACATCTGCTAGATGCCTGTGTTGCAGATTGCTGCTTTTATAAGCAACATCATGAAGGTGACAGGCCTTGTCAATGGCGTTTATTGGTTCTTCACCGGGGTTGGGTTGATTTTGATTATTGAGTCTGATATCAAGTCTGGTTCCCGGTCCACAGTAGCTATATCCTGGAAGGTGCTTTTCTCCGGGGTATTTTGCCCATGGGGTTCCAGGGAGTTTTGCTAATTTGGCTGCGATATCACCTCCTCGTTTTTTTTTAAAGGTTCCTTGGGTTTAGAAACAAATCTAAATTTCTTTGTACTACATTGTACGCATTTACCAGAAAGCGCTGATCGGTTATTTTTTGTTGTAATTGTCGTCAAGTCATCTGTGCCAGTACGCGTTTTACACTTCACACAATATAGATCCATAATTTATGTATAGAAATATGGATATAATTGATTTTTCAGCGACTAAAACAAGAGAACCAATTAAGCATCATGCAGCGCTACCAAACTCTATCCGGATGATTATAATCGGGCCATCTGGATCCGGTAAAACGCAATTGTTGCTCAATTTAATAATGAGATGGATGAAGTGGGATAAGTTGTATTTAATTGCCCCTAGCGTAGATGATCAACGATGTTATGAAGTGTTAAAGGATTTTAACGAGAATGCATCAGAAATTAAGGGTGAGAACGCCATTGATTTTATAACCGATATCGATGAAGCACCGAGTATTGATGATATTGATGGAGATATTAACAATTTAGTCGTATACGACGATATAATGTTGGATAAACAAAAAAATCCTGCTAGAATATTTTCCCGTGGGCGTCACAAAAACACTGACGTGATATATGTCACTCAACGCTACACTCAGGTTCCAAAAGTCATCAGAGATAACTGCAATATTCTTTCTGTATTCAACGGAGTTGATACTCATACGCTACGAAATATTTGGCAGACATGGTGTTCTGATATGGACTTCAATCAATTTAGAGATTTCTTTAGTCATGCTCAGTCGACTCCGCACGGATTCGCAACAATAAATTTACATGATCCTCGGACACGATATCGTATCGGACTGGATCAAATATTCGGTTAAAATCGTAAAAGAATTATTAACCCAGTGATGAAATCACTAGCAGCAGAGAGGGTAGATGACAACAAGTTGCGACCAAAATTGATTAAAAAATCGTTTTCATTTTTTTAATTAAAATGATTTCGTATGTAGATTTCAATCAATTTTTTTGTCTGAAAACGTTGTAGGGTTCGCCTTTTTTTGGTTAAAATAAGATCGTAGGAAGGCTCGTTTTAGGATTTCAATCAAATTTTGTCTGAAAACGTTGTAGGATTCACCCTCTCTGCTGCTAGATTTACCTGCAAGATTTTGTATTTTAGTAGTCCTTTTTTTTACCATCCATCAATACTGCATATCATTCTAGAGCACTATCTATGGTCTCTTATTTTTAAAACGACCATTGTGCTGATAATGTGTGATAATGTCAACTGCACTTGACCAATTAGAATCATAGTCATCTCGCACCCGTTAAGTTGCACAGTAGTAAAGTTATACCGCACCCAAATGTAAAGTTATGTCGCACCCTAATATATAGTCGCACCCATCTGTAGTATATCACTATACAAAATGTTTGTTACCATGTCATGTTTCCATAGCATTAGCCTTTATTAATTAAATGTAATAGTTTAATATACAATCTTGGCAGCACCCCACCCCAATCCAACCAAAACAACATGCCACATGCTTTGCAAAAACTACATTAAGATTTGATTAGAGAGCATTTTTTTTATATACATGTACCATAAAAAATAAAATAACCAGGGCCTTAGAAAGCGATAACAGACCCTAGGGTAATAAACTCCCGGGCCTCTCTTAGTTCTTGCTCAAACAAAAATTTTCTTTTTTTCAATATAATTAAAAAGTGATCTTGTCGGCCCTGCAATAACCATCAGTGATATACAATCAAACGCAATTCTTTATTTTAAACATTAGGGACATTGTTTTCATGAAAGAACTGCCAACATCAAAGTCAATTGTTTTATTATTTTGTTAGTAAAATATTGTTACTGTGATGTCATTGCAATTATCTGTGAAATGTCTTCTCATCCTTGAGGAAATCTATGAATGCCAATTCAGAAAATGCAAGTTAACAAACACTGAAATTAGTTTCTGCATAATGGACCAATCGGTGAATTAATTTAGTTTTCATCAAGTGTTCATTCTACTTGGTTGTCTTTCTATCTTTGATCACATTTGTGAATGAACAGGCTAATTTAAGAGAGTTTAGGTTTTATAAAAAAAATGTTCTAATCGGTATATATCTTGATTATTGAAGTAATAATGTCCCATAGCTTCTTAATGGCAAGTTGCATTGCATACCGACTGAGCAAGATGTTTCTTTGTACAGGGCTTTATAGACCTATGCAATCTGTTAAATGGTATGCTGCAAACTGTACAGGTGTTGTGCTACAGAGCAACCTGTATTATGGCTTTGTCGGTTTCATTCCAGTTTGATGAAGGTTTTGTCTGTATTACTGAAGTTTGTTGCCTTCTCGATGGCCTGATTATATGAAAACGAGCAAACCAAAACAAAGCGTACTCATATCATCGTCTGTGTAAATGGCAAATGCGACGGCATTATCAGTCATTACACAACAAAGCATGGTACTAAACTGGCAGATTGTCGACATAAACTATTCGGAAACAAATGATTTCTGCAAGTTGGACTCTAGTGCGGCTGTCAACGTTTACAGTACATTTACATTCGATTGATTAGTTTCGTGCTTGAATAGTAAAAAAGACGCTACGATTAGGTATAAAACGTTATATTTTTTTACAATAACCCAATCATTACTTTCCAAAATGGCTAGTAATACTGTATACTTACACTGTGAAAAAAAGAAGTTACACAGAGACAACATGTAATCCAATGTGGTGGCTGCAATAAGTGGCAACACAGAACTTGTGCTACTGTGATCTTATTAGAAGAGTACAGATTGGCTGTAAAGGGACAACTCAGTTTACACTGGACATGCCATAATTGTAATTTTGTAAATTTGAATGCATCTGAAATTGGTGAAGCCCTTGTTGCAAGTAGCCGACTGAACATTGAGAACAATCACGATATGGAGTCTGACATGAGGCTTTATGATAGATCTTCTACTATTGCGATTAATACTGAACCACTTTTAGAAAACATTGATCCTGTTGTTGATGTTTAGCATGAGCAACCTATGGAACATAAGGAGGATGACGCCTCATATTATGTACAAGACTGTCCATAGTAGCGTCAAATCTGGATGCTGTCGGCGATGATGCAGTAATTTATGAAATTACAGCTTCATCATCAGAAAGAATGAGACATAAGTTAGTCGACAGCAACTGCTTTTCTTACAATGTTAAGCACCAAAATGTCTCTGCTAGTTACTGGTAATGTGTACCGGTAGTGAGAAACAAGCACACCAAGTGTAAAGCTACAGTTATAGAGAGAGGTGCTGGTCATTTTTCACCAGGAACATACGGACATTGTCATCCTATGAAACCTTTTATAAAGACATTTCATAAAATACATTTTGAAGTATAAAAAAAGTGCTATCAACGAAGTCTACATGTCATCTAAAACAATTGTCAGTGAATGTTTTGTGAACTTACTACCCGTGAATGAACCCATTCATAAGACTGATAATTTAGCTGGAGCAGCCAATAGATTTCGTCAAAGAAGATGTCCGGTGGATCCTACCGATCTGGAAATTGATCTAGAGCTTGAGCACATAACAGAGCTGTTTCTTCAAAAAGACATTAAGTGCACAGATCAACACCATTTACTACTTGCTAAACATAAAATCTTGGAAATCTTAACAATATCAAAAATATGGTATATAGATGCCACTTTCTATGTGATCAAACCACCATTTACCAAATTATTTAGTGTGCAAGCCTTCGTTAAAAAAAGACGGTGAAATAAACAAGCTCCCCTAGCTTTTGCGTTGATGTCGGGGAAAAGGAAGAAGAGCATTAAAAAGGTGCTAAAAGCTATTTAAAAAAAGATTCACACTGAACCAAAAGTAAAAACGTGGTAGCAGATTTTGAAGCAGCTGTGTGGAAGGGAGTGATGTCTGTTTTTCCAGAAGTTCAGATACAAGGTAGTGTCTTTTCACTGGACTCAAGCTATCTGGAGGCAGTGTGGGGAGATCGGCTTTCAAAAGCCTTATAAAGTTAACAAGTCCATTCATAGTTTCATCCGCAAACTAATGGCTCTGCCATATTTACCACAGGAATACATAGTCAACCTTTGTTGCACTGCAAGAGAAAACGAACAATTAAAGACCCTTATTTGATCTATGTAGCTACATGGAAAGGCAAAGAATCACACATTCATTATTCACCCCTGCTAGTTGGACCATATATATGCAGCCAGTGAGGACTAACAACGATTTTGAGGGATGGCATCACAAGCGCAATTCAGCTGCAAAGAGGGAAAAACTTCACTGTACATGCTGATTAGCTGTTTATTTAAGGACGCCCAGTTTATAAATATTCAACAGCGGCTCTTGTCTGAAGGGAATCTTAGGAGACAACAGAGAAAAATATACAAAGAAATGCTAGTAAAATTGAATTGTTTACTTATTGGGACATTTTTAACAACGGAAACGTGGGAATTTCCTAGCTGTCTGCTTGCATTAATTTAACTGGGCCTGTTTTGCAGCAAACATAAGAATACTAGTGTGCGCAATGTGATGCATACGCTGAACTATACCGTATACTAAGAACTATGTTAAATGTATACAAAATAACACTTAAAGATACGATTTTTAACCAGATCTAGTAGTTAAAACAAATAAAGACTTTGGAAAAAAAACAGGAATAAATATTAAATAGCAACCTTTCTTCATTGTGATAATTTGCATCTTTTATTTCGCAATTCTTCTATTTATATATCTTAACTTTTTTAAAATAAAATTAATTCAATCATTTTATTCTGACGTCTGCTACTTTAGTTACGAACTTATGTGCTTATTTTTCTCTTCTTGTGTTTCATTGTATCTTCCTTTTTATTTTAAGAAATTTCGAAACTTAACATAACTTTAGCATTGGGTGCGACATAACTTAAGCGTGGGTGCGACATAACTGGATTAGTGTGCGACATGACTTGGGTGCGACATGATCAGGGTGCGACATAACCATGTACCACCAGCTAGTACCCCTACTCTTACCTAACGCACAACAAATCAAGTCGAGGCTATGACATCGGAGCTATAGACCAACAACAACTGGGTCTATTTTTTGCTGTCAGAAAAAAAGTGGAGACCTACTTGTCGGTCTAACTACTGCACATGTCATTAGTCCTACAATGTAAGACCTTAACCATGATATTGATGTTTTGGGTGTCCTAAACATTAATATCAGGGTTGAGGTCTTACATTGTAATTTGTAGGACTACACATACCTAAGAGGCAGGCTCGGACGAGAGTGATATATTTCCAAAATAAAAATTAAAAAATATTTATAAATGAAAAATAAATCTGGTGAGCGAGTTTGAACATAAAAAAATAAATTTAAAAAAAGTGTTAGGCAAAAAAACGGAGATGCCGCTGAGGGATTTTAAATTCTTCACCTGTTAATTGGGAGCCAGAACACCGACTTATGTGGGTGTTTATATTTGATAATAAAACGATTTGTCCCATTCCTGGAACACACTATTGTTTTGTTTGTCTTGAGTATACGCTAATATAATGCTGTCATCAAAATCCAAAACCAAATAACTACTGTATTCTGTCTATGGAAACCATGAATTGTGTTCTTGTGTGTCTTAAAACTACCTTTTTAAATACACATCAAAAATAAAAGTTGAAAATCATGACTAGCATTGTCACACCTTAGATTTAGGGCATGAACTTTCTATTTCACGTGGCTGGGGGCGTCTGCACTTCACAAATTATATTAGTTAATATATGAATACATATATAGTCATGAACAAATCTACCCTCATGATCTTTTGCGAGTTCTTGCACTTCATCTGATTCATTTTTTTAAAATAAAAATTCAACAATGCAACACAAGGCTTTAAAATAAAGTGCCTTACCCAATGATGTGCCACAGTCACCGATATAGGATCCAGCTTCCTACCAAGTTTACCCAATACAAATGTAGTTCAAATTGCTGTGTAAAACACAAAATAAGATCTCTGTGTACTGCAAGATCTAAAAGAAATGTCGAAGAGAACAGAGATGTTCATTCATGGCACGTTTTTGTAAACAGTAGTTATTACATTCCAACCATTAACACAATGAATAATAATATTGTTATTGCCCAAAATGAAAGTGATTATATTGCTGTACTCTAGTTTGTTCATTTTAAAGTTTTTGAAAAATAAATGATAAAATATGAATTTTGATTTGCATAGAACACCATGGGTTTTTGCAAAACCTCTTCCACCAATTATGTTTTAATGCAACATAAATGCATAAATTGAATTACTCCAAGTACATCGAGAAATGTATTGTTACTAATTTTTCATCAATAATTTATTGCATTTACACATGAAATTCAAGGCCAAATATCGGGGCCTCTGTCGCAGAAATTTCAGGTAGTCATTCCTTCATTGCACTTGAAAACTGGTGTGTTAAGAGTGACGATTTTTTAGTGTTAACAATAATGGACTAATTCTAACTCCTTGTTTGACGGTTGGTCCCTAAATGTTTCTAATGGCTTGATATTGTATATACACATTTGAATTTATGATGGTTATGTTAAAATATTTAGCCATACCATCTTATATTATCTTGCTAAAAAGATCTTTTCAAAAACATTTCATTATTTCTTGCATGTATGTATGTATGTACAGTATATATATATATATATATATATATAGAGAGAGAGAGAGAGAGAGAGAGAGAGAGAGAGAGAGAGAGAGAGAAGGGTAGTTTTTCGTTTGGTATTATATTTTGTAAAATAGGAAATCTAAATTTAAAATCGGAAAGGAAGAAATGACAAATTGCTTTCTAACAGGATTTGTTTGAGGGGGGGGGGGGGGGATATAGCAGAACAGTGGACAGCAAAAGGTATGAGAATTATGAAAAGATGTCAAATTGAGATCAACTGTTTTTTAAAGTCTGTAGATTTTCAGGAATTTTTGCCATGCTGTCAAATAAGAATGTATTAATGTTTAAATCTATTAACAAATCGGACATTTTATTGTTTTAGACATATTCAAGCAATTATAACTCCTGTCCACATTAAATGTACTGTATGCAATCCTGCCATCAAATGAAGGTTCCGAATGACAAGTCATGTGACCATGTTATGTAGTAGGCTTAAAGGATAATTACTGATAAATAACAAAAGTCAGCATGGTATGCACAGCTAAGCTTGTAATCTGAAGGCAGATTAACCAATGCTGATAATCCTTTAAAATAAACTGCTTAATAAGATCAAAATTCTGATTGACAGACAACTGCTGTTTGAATGCTTTTGATATCCCACGCTTGGACCATGATGCAATAATAATGGCACCAACTAATGTCTGTATATATCAATCCAATTCCCTGGTATGGGCTCCATATTAAATCGCAAAAGTGTGTGTGTGTTGAGAGAGAGAGAGAGAGAGAGAGAGAGAGAGAGAGAGAGAGAGAGAGAGATTTGGTTTTCTAATGTAGCTTTAAAATTTGTAAAGTCATATATCACTACAGTGTCAGCAGTTTATAGTGATGAATGGCACTATGGCATCATGCCGCAGACAAGTAGCATGATGTCCCTCCCAGTCACATTATCCTGAAACCAGGTCAACCAGTCCTAACAGTAACCTCTTAATGCTGAGTGCCTAGTGAAGCAGCTGTTAGTACCATTTTTATATGTATTTGGTATGCATCAGCCAGGGTTTGAACCCATTATCTCCTGAATCCAAGGTGGATTCTCTAAATACTAGACCACCGGAGTATTCTTACAATATAACAGTATCATGCACTATGGCCGGAATTCTTCAAACATATCTAGGAAAATCAAGTTGTTTTGAGAGATGGATGTAAGAAAAGGCCTGTGGTAATTGCAGCTAAATATAAAAGATCAATGCAAACTCTTGAAAAATAATACCTCTTACAGAAGATTAAAGAAACAAATGACAAAGACGAATGTAATGCTGCAGAAACTATGTAATGATCCATACAATGAAGCTACAAGCCACAAATCATATATGTTATAAAAAGAAATAATATAATTTATAAATATAAAACAGTCTGTGGAAGTACAATAAACAATGGAAGTTATATGGTCTAAGTACTAAGTACTGACATTAATATTACAGTACAAAATATTGCTATACAACAAAATAATGTAAAAAAAAACAAACTGGAACATCTTTGTTTATATATGTATATAATCTGAGCCTAATTGTGTGTGGTAAACCCGGATCTGCCATAACATACTGCACCAGCAGTTCTGTGTGGACAGTTCTGGCTTGCAATTATAACTGGTTTGGGCTGGTAAATTTCAATGGTATATTCAACACATTATTGACTGTATCATATTTAGGAGAAAGGAGCAAAGTGCCTTTTCCAAGGACAAAACACACTAAGCTGTCCTCATTTTGTCAGGTATCGAACCTGTGACCCTAATTTTGCAAATCTAATGTTATACCAACTGAGCTAATTGAGGCTCCTGTAATTGAAAACATTCAGAAAAATATATCAAACAGTTCTGTAACTAATATAAAGTGTAAATTCTCTTTTTTTTCTATTTTAAACTTACATGCTTATCCCATAGTTCTTATTTATCATTACTTATTATTTACTGAATTCACATCACATGTAGAACATAATATTATTCCTTTAAATCAAACTAGACTATATTATGACCATTATCAACCACTATAAAGACCGTTATCAAACTGAAAAAATGAACATGGTCTCTCACCATTTAGTATGTCTTTATATTAATATTATCTGGAATCTTAAATTAAAATTTCAATATTATTATTATTGACATTTTTTGCTTGGGAAACGGCTTTTACTTAGCTGTAAGAACTCCATGCCTGATTGTATTGTGCACACATTGTTGTGCTGGAAAGGCTGTATAAAAAAGGAAAGGCTGTATCTTGACACCATTATGCATGCTTTGTTTTAACGGAAAGACCTGTTACAAAGCTGAGCCCCACTGTGCAAACTGCCAATGCAAATGGGTCTACACTTTACAAGATGGGTGCGCAATTGAAAAAAATAAAACCCAAAATAAAACCCATACAATATAAACATGACATCTTATCAAGCATGTAAAAGCTATACATAAAGACATTATGCATATTTAGAAAAGGATTTATATACAAAATGAGCACAACTTAGTAATATCCAATTACTGCATTATGAAACCACACAATGCTTCATTTATAATCAATTTTCTGATGAAAAAACTGTGTTCTTAAATGGTCAAAAAACCTGAGTTTGTCTTGTTTTTCCACACAAACTTTGATTAAAATGTATGTATGTATGTATGTATGTATGTATGTATGTATGTATGTATGTGTGTGTGTGTGTGTGTGTGTGTGTGTGTATGTATGTATATATGTATGTATGTGTCTATATACTGATGGTGTTAAATACATCCACTGACCATTGTAAATACGAGAATCATGAAACAAGCATAAAAAGCATTTTATACTAGTTTCGGCTTCACTTATATGTGTGTGTGTGTGTGTGTGTGTGTATGTATGCATGCTTGTATGTGGTTGGTTATAAGCAGTACATCAGCACAATCCATGCTATTACTTTATAGTGCCACATAAAGTTAGGCATTCCCATAAAGGCAAAATAAAGAGAAAGATATGCTACACCCACCCCGCCCTAATCGGTAGAATGTCAGATTTTTTACACACAAGTTAACTTTTTCTAAAACCTCCGAGACCATGTGAGTGTGAACATCATTAAGGCATGTATCCAATGTCAAAATGGCTGCCTCTATTAGTCATCTCTTAAAACATAAAGGAAGGTGAATCTGGCCATTTGGACTTTCCCGACCTTTAAGCAGGCCTCGATAAAAACAATACTAAGAACATTTCTGAGTAATCTAGAAATATTTAAATGTTTTTTTTTTTTTTAAACATTTCCATGCTAAATGAAAATGTCTGATCTATTGGAAGGTTATAAATATTTGATATGTAACTATCTAAAGGTAATCAAGTTTATAGCAATATCTTTAATGAACGCGCATCAATGTCCAAATCTAAGTACAAATGATCTATGAAACGAAGTCTTAACGCGCATCAATGTCCAAATCTAAGTACAAATGATCTATGAAACGAAGTCTTAACAGCAAAAGCAATGCCTGATAAAGCACTTAAACAGAACCAAACAAAATCATGACCAACAAGTTCACTCTGTGAAAAAGGTAAATGAAAACCAAACTCATGACAATGTTGATGCAGGGATCTTAAATTCATGTACACCATGAACCCAACAGCATTGCCACAGATTGGCAATCGCATAATGAACTGACAGATCATGTCATTGTTTAAATAATGGGATAAATCTTTTTCCTGGCATGGACTGGATAAGTGATTTTAAAAGCCACAACCTATTAAAGTAAATTAACAGATAAAACGATAGGCTAGATTTTGACCACCTTTGGCCTACACTTTACGTATGTGTACAGTGTCAAATTTACCACAAAGATTCAGATATGCTGGCACATCATGAGATGGTTGATCTGTTTTTACCTGGTACACAGTTGTTTGTGGGCTGTACAAGTTCAAATGGTATGTACTGCTTCAGCCATTAACCATAAACTATTTATTTTTATACTAAGATGTGGACCATTCAAAATAATTTGTGATGTTAATAATAAAGATCAACAGTTTTACAAGTCTATAAAATAACGAGTTACACTGACAGATATTTATAAAAGTAAATCCTTTGATAATACTGAGGAACATAATATGGAACAAGATATATATTAAAGTTCATGTTATATAGAGACACATATTAATTTGCACTCTGCATCATTCATACATATACAAGATTTGCACAGCAAGTTAATATTACAACAATTTTAGCAAGAACTTTATAAATTTCTTGCAGAAACGAATTACATTTCTTTTTTCTTTAAAGATAACCAGGTTTCATCATAATTTCAGAATAGTTTCTTCCATCACCCCATCCTAGTGAAAAAGCAACCAACAAAAGCTGTGATTCTGCTTACTAACAATTATGTGGCAGCTCTATTAATAATAATAATAATAATAATAATAATAATAATAATAATAATAATATTCACATGGCTCTTCATTTCTTAACAAGTAACGTTAATATTAAACAGCTATTAAACTGTATATAAATTTTTCTAATAACAGTGAATTAATAAATTTCATCTTAAATAAAAGGAAAGAGTTTTATATTTTGAAAATACTAAATGTGACTCCCACCCCACCAAAACTGGACATCTCAGACGACAAAAATGAACACATTCATTTAGAGGGAATTCATGATAAACCATTTACAGTTGTATACTTATGTACAAGTCAGGTCCAACTGATAATAATATAGACACTGATCTGCCATCACATCATAAACTGGCAGATCAGTGTCTGTTTTTTGTTCTACTAAATAATCTTTACAAACAGGCAGATCAGTGTCTGTTTTTTGTTCTACTAAATAATCCTTACAAACAGGCAGATCAGTGTCTGTTTTTTGTTCTACTAAATAATCCTTACAAACAGGCAGATCAGTGTCTGTTTTTTGTTCTACTAAATAATCCTTACAAAATGGCAGATCAGTGTCTGTTTTTTGTTCTACTAAATAATCCTTACAAAATGGCAGATCAGTGTCTGTTTTTTGTTCTACTAAATAATCCTTACAAACTGCATAGACCCGACCTAACTGTGGATCATGGGAATCTAGATCTATGCAGTTTGCAGCTGGATAGCTTTACATGTGGGTATATATATACAATAACTTATAAACCTGTTGGTCACCTCTCTTTTTTTCTTCTTCTCAAGATGGTATAAAGTAAAACAATACAATCTACATATTGTATAAAATATTTTCCACTTCTACTTTTAGAAAAAAGACAATACCATATATACTCACTTATAAGATGGGTAACATCTGCAAAGAAATAAGACTGATATGCCATCCCATAATGCACTGGCAAATCGGGGTCTATGTTGTTTGTACTCTTGATTACTTCTAACAAACTTAATAAACTGTACCAACTTTGATCTGCTTGTATATTAGAGTCAGACCTGAACTTATAAGCATGTATAGACAGTTCCCTTCAAAATACACACATGACCATCAAATATATAAGTAATGTAAAAATAAATCTACAGGGGTATAAAAATGATACTACATTTTATATATATATATATATATGTATGTATGTATGTATGTATGTATGTGTGTGTGTGTGTGTGTGTGTGTGTGTGTGTGTGTGTGTGTGTGTTATGCAGACATTATATGAAGACAGAAAAAACAGTTATTAAATATTTACTGTACAATAATAAATTACTAGTTAAACAACAAACCAACATTAGTATAAAAAAGTCAAATTGTTTCAGAAGGAAGTGGTTATAATTAATGTCAAAACTTATTACCCAAATACACCCACCCACCCACACTGAAAAAGAAATGCAAATATGATGATAATGTGGTTTTGTTCACCCCATATGATTTGTTTAAGGACTTTTTTAGTATTTGTTCTTACCAAATTAACCTTCTTCAATTTTACTTTGCTTACCAAAGTATAAACAGGCACACTCCTACCCCCATCCCATTACTCCATCTGTGTTGTCTGCATTTGATTGACATAATTTAATCTAGTTTATGTACTTATTAGTTACTTCTGAAAATAGCTAAAATAAAAATATTAAAAAATATTAAAAAGTGATATATTATATTCAGTTTTAGCTGTTTGTATTCCCTCAGATAAAAGAGTTTCGGAAATAAATGACAAGTTTTTCAACAATTTCTAGGAATTTCCATGGATAAAATATATTTAAAAAATTAAAACCATGGAAAAGGTCAACTTTAGTTTACTTTAAATTACACGTATACAGTAACTTGCAGAAACAGTTTCTAGTACAAACAGTTCTGACCCAGAAAAAATAAAAATAAAAGAAAACAATGATTTATAATGATGCACACTTCAATTAGATTCACATGGTTTCATAAATAATGATAAATAACAATAATAAAACTGACTTACTCTATTTAGCCAACTATAACATATATCAAGCTTCAAACAACATCAACCCTGATCAACTTTCTTAATAAAAAGCATGCAGAAAGGTCAGGGTTTATGTGTATTTGCTTTAAGACAAACATAATGAACAGTGTTGGCCTTAATCTGCTAGTAAATTATGCATACCAATCATATTCTCTGAGAGAGTTGGGTTTTTTTTTGCATCTAAAAATATTTTCTGGTCCCAAGGAGGGCCTGTGCACATGCTCCCAAAAAGTCATGTTGTCCAGTGGATAACAAGTTACCTTTTCATACAAGCTATTAGACAAATAAATTAAAATTTGATTTGAAAACAAAAATAGATAAAAAAAATAACATTTTCGCATTTAATACACTTACAAAACCTTAACTAGTTGGTAGATTTAGCACTGTTCAATAGCATGACACTCACATAATCTCATCACAGTGATTAAATAAATACAAAATATGCCAAGTTTCTGTTTTTAAAATACACTGGTCAGTATGATAGTTTCTTAATTTGATGCAGCCTTTGGTGCTCTCAACAGTATAGGGAAGGGAGGGGGAGTGTTGAAGCTAACGCAAGTGTCATTTGCATTCACTAGAGACTGTTAGGCATCACTGTTCAAATTTTCAGAAGAACTTCTTGAATTTATTAAGCAGAGAAATTTTAATTGATCTTTCTT
This sequence comes from Unio delphinus, assembly GCA_029339505.1. Taxonomy (NCBI): domain Eukaryota; kingdom Metazoa; phylum Mollusca; class Bivalvia; order Unionida; family Unionidae; genus Unio; species Unio delphinus. Next base: position 2,415,431 of record JAQISU010000029.1, on the reverse strand, counting down.
CATCAACACTGCTGTGAGGGAGTGTCAAATATACTATCTGGTTTTGCCATGTCAATGGATATTGAACACTCCAATTGATGATGGATACTGACATGGTGTTTGCAAAAAAATAAAATGCTCACCCTTGCTACTGCACTTTACAAAGTTGAAGTCTATCAACGTGTTCTGTAATTTAGGTTTGCTGGACTTTGCTCATTTTGCATCCTTTCCTGGATCACAATTACAATGAATAAAAAAAAAAAATGAATCACAATTGCAAACTATTCTGACAACAGAATAATTTATTTGTTTCATAAAATCCATGTCACTGTGTTTAACAAACTTACCAATAATGACTAACCTAAACAGTTTCACTCTTTGCTTTGACTAATTTCTAAGTACCGGTAATTGGGTTGTTCCACTTTACCTATACAAATCTATGGGCTTTTGCAATAGTCTTCAAAGGCTTCACCCTGGATATTCTCAGTCAATTAAGTAAACTGTGAAATGGCAGTTTACTTAATTGCTTATATGTGACCAACTTATATGTTAATTGCCTCAAGGATGGTCTATTGTATAAACTGCCCAGAGGATAGTTTAACATTGGCTTTAATAGGACAGTTTATGTACTGATTATTACAAAACTGCTGTTTATTGTTGGGTTGAGGTCACACACAAGCACATATAGTAAATTTTGGTAATGCAAATCCAGACAAATTCAATACAATATCTAGGTACACTATTTTTTCTTTCAATATTATGATGTAGTCAGGTTACAGTATTTGCTTATCTAAAACTGACCTTATTTTCATCTGCTTTGACCTAGATATGTTGTCAAAAATTTTGCCATCGGATAATGTGTACTGTTTGATACACAATTTATATCCAATAAATTCATGTCAATTTTAACAACTATTACTACACTAGTTTCCAAACTGCTCCCTAGGTGGTGCTCTTGCTTCTTTTAAAAAAAAAACCACTACCACCACAAACTGAATCTGTCAATTTCTTGCAGAAAAACCTGATCTGGTTTTCACCTCAATTTTCAAAGGATTTGAAAAGTAATGGAAATTATAGTAATTTTAAGCCCTGTAATCTTTTGAAATTCCATTATCAAGACAAGTTTAAATCTGCTTAACTCCTAGTCTGGTTTTTACTGCAGTAAACAAGGTATTTGCCAAAAATAATGGAAATTAAAATAATTAAAAAATATGAGCTATTTCATAATGTGTCACAATGTCAACTACAAACATGACACTAACTTGTCACACACCTTTCAACAGTAATCATTAGGTAATCTGTACATCCTGTGATGAGAGCATTATTTTTGTTATGCTTGATACATACATCACACATCATTCCTGTATTAATTCTTGATAGGAATGGCCATTTCTCTGTCCATTTTGCTTGAAACGAATAATCTTTTTTCCAACTGCTACAAAAAAATTATTTTCCTTTTTTTAAGTGACTCACATTTTTTTTAGGCTAAATGGGTTTCCATAGCAGGTGGTGAAAATAAAATCTTTTTGTGAATTAAAACAACAAGTTATTGTAGTGTGCTCAGTGAAATCTAATTTTCATACTGTACTTAAAGGAATAGATTCTGCAGAAGAATTTATTTAAGTAAAGAAAACTAAGTTAATGTCCATTTTTACATAAATAAAATATTTACCATGCTAAGTTCTGATCGTATCTATGAAAAGACAAATTTGAAATTAAAAGTTAATGTAAAGTTTAAATTCTCAAATACATAATTCTAAACAGTTCACATGCAAAGTCATAAAACTGATAATAAAATACAGGTCGAAATATACCACAATAGTTAATAATATAAATTTTTGAAGGTAAATATAATATATATTATAAGGCTGAAAGAAAAAGCATTAAAAGATGTACATATATATGATACTGCCACCATTTTTGACAGTTTGTATACCTCACACAGTGATTTCAAATATGAATAAACATGCATGTAAAAAGTGTGATACACTTGGTCATTTTTCATTAATCAATTTATTATCTGTAGCCTGATTTTCAGAAAAAATGTATTGCCTTCATCCAATATTTGCAGAGTCTAGATCTAATATTTCTATTTAAAAGATGAAACAAAATTAACTGGTGTAATTATTATAAACATGTGTTCAAAGGGATGTAACTCTCAAAGCTATTGAAATTTATGGAATTATCTAGAGCTTATTTAAGATGGCAAACTATGCTCAACCCCTGTTATCTGAATTAGACTAACCCACACAGATATGTGACTGCACTAGTGATATAATCTAGAAAAAGTAGCCTAGACTGTCATGATGGATAATATGGCAGCCATATTGGAAGTCAGATCAGCACCATTTTTATTAAGGTCAACTGGAAATCATTAACAGATCTTTCTGTGAAAAACCCATGCTGATATGAACATTCATTCAAGAGTAGAGATGACAAGATTTTCAAGATGGCTGCTGTGGTTGCCATATTGGATGTTTACACAGAACCACATTTATTAAGGACCAACAAGACATTATAAGAAGTCATTCAGTAAAATCCCCATATTGATATGACCATCCAGTGGCAATAACATGATATTCGGGATGGATGCCATATTGGACATGGGGTCAGCATTTGTTTTATTTAAGACATCATAAGAAGTCTTTTATTGACAAGCCCATGGTTGATATTCATTCAGGAGGAGTAGCAATGACAAAATTTTCAAGATGGCCCTGTTGGAGTCATATTGGATGGTGACCTCTAACATTTTATTTATGAGCATCAAAATCGTGGGAAGAATGAGCATGTGTAAAGTTTCATGTCTATCTTCCATAAAGTAGCAATAACAGTGCTGACAGACAATAGAACATCCTAAAAGTGCAGTAGTACAGATTGAAAAAAAAAAGTTTTTGTTTGGGATTTATAAGTGAGTCAATCTGAGCAAGAAGAATTCTTATTCAAATGTGTTAAGATGATAAAACGGACATGTTTACATTTTGTTCAATATTATTTCAAACTATGCATAAACTGTTTCAACATTATTTCAAAAACTGTAGTGCATTATAATTTTAGCCACAAATTTCAAGCCCTTTCAACTTTTAAATTCTTAACAATTTAAAAAATTCAAATTTCTTGAAAGTAAATATGTAAAGTAGAACAGCACAATACGATTCAAAAGACTAAAATATAAAATGTCAAAAATGAATAAAAGCATAATGAAAATGATGTGCCCATGTTCATTTTAAAATACTACAAAATATACATGTACCCTTAGAATAGCATAATGGTGAATGAAAATGTAAATAACAATAATATAAGAACAATAAAGCTGATAAACAAGAGTCAAAAGTGGGCTAGACATTACTTTTCATGCAAATAAATAAAATGTTCAGCTGAAATCAGAAATGTGATAGTCCATTAAAAAAAATCAAACTGCAGGACATACAAGTACAAAAGACTGTCGGAAATTATTCATTCTCTGAAAACAAAAATGTATCCAATTTACACATACAATGTACTCCCAATATAAATTCGCTCAAACACTTCCCAAACTATCAAAGAATATGGTCGTGGATTCCAATATTGTTTGTGAACCATGCCATTCTTACTTGTAATATATCCCAATGTAAGGTGACTCTCATGGGAACCATGCCATTCTCCCTTTTAATGTACCCCAATGTAAGGTGACTCTCATGGGAACCATGCCATTCTCACTTATAATTTACCCCAATGTAAGGTGACCTATCATGGGAACCATGCCATTCTCACTTGTAATTTACCCCAATGTAAGGTGACTCATGGGAACGATGCCATTCTCACTTGTAATGTACCCCAATGTAAGGTGACCTATCATGGGAACCATGCCATTCTCACTTGTAATTTACCCCAATGTAAGGCGACCTATCATGGGAACCATGCCATTCTCACTTTTAATGTACCCCAATGTAAGGCGACCTATCATGGGAACCATGCCATTCTCACTTGTAATGTACCCCAATGTAAGGCGACCTATCATGGGAACCATGACTTTCTCACTTGTAATTTACCCCAATGTAAGGCAACCTATAATGGGAACCATGCCATTCTCACTTGTAATTTACCCCAATGTAAGGCGACCTATCATGGGAACCATGACTTTCTTGAATAACATTTTTCTGCAGGACAATTGTAATGTGTATAATGTACACCAGTATAAGATGATCTCATGTTTTAATGGCTTCCTTGAATTACATTAGTCAGGGACAGATGTTCTGTGTATAATGTACCTAGGATAAGATGACGTCATATGACGGTATGCTTTACTGGCTCAACTGAACACCATTATAGTGAGGGGTAATTAAGCTGTGTTTGTATTATACCCCAGTGTAAGGCAACCTCTCTTACACCGCATGTCCCTTTACCCTCATATGATCTTTAGAGACCCCAAATTTTTAATCTGACGTCCAGTTTTGACACTAGGGAGTAGTTTTTTTTAAAGATTTTTTATTCAATCTGACCCATCCACCCCCCGTTCTGACACCAAGGGGATTTTTAAAACTCTAAATCTTGCAGCCCCAGATAACACTCTACTTGTATCATTGTTGCTTTTTAATTCTGAAGAATAGTGTTAAAATGGGGGACCACTATATAGCATATCCCCCAACCAGAAACATTATAGATATATTCACCAGTGCATAATGCAAAGGGATATCAGAGTCTATGTTGTTTACCTAAATATACTAAGAGCAGACGGATTCAGTGGCATATTATGAGACAGCAGATCTGATTCTGCTGCTGGATATACTTTAAAAATCAAAGTCCTGACAATGCCTTCGAGTCATGGGATCAGCCAACACGAGTATGTGAGGAAACTTGTCAATAGCATTATGGGTTTTCCTGGCTTCCTCCTCCACAAAATATAATGGCAGCCATGTAGAGTTGATTGTGTCCTGAAATATGGCATGAAACCCATCCGGACCAACTTATCATTGTAACTGCTAGTAAGCCTAAATGTTTACCCTTTTTAAGTATATCTGAGCTGCCTCCCTTGACAAAAAAAAAATGACTAAAAGGCAAGTGGATATTTACATTGTTGTTACTTTGATTAGGGCCATAAATTTTGTTACTAATCTAGTAATGCACACTATATTTGACAACACAAAATGAACACATTGCCATAAGCATGGAGGATTAATAAAATGTGCAATAGCGATCAGGTAAGTATAATTAGGCTTAAGAAAATTTCAGTAGAATAAAAGAACGCATGGTTTAATCAAGCAAACTTTTGTTTTAGGAAAAGAAATAATTCCCAAATCGTAATGTTCTATTACTCTGAATATTTAAACTGCATGCCAACATATACATTCAAACAGCAATGTAATAATAATTACTTCTACAAAGAAAAATAGTGGAACTAGAAGTTTAAAAAGCATGAAATGCAAACAAAGCTATAAGTATGAATAATTACTTAAATAAGATAAATTAATATTGTTACAAAATGATATCAGAAAAAATTTATCGGAATGAAAAAATGCCAAACCCCAAAACATTAAAAATACAACTGAATTACAGTATAATTTCAAAACTCTTGCATTATTTCTAACTTGAATCTCTGTACTTCTTTCATGCACTTAACCAGGCTTTGGAGTTCTCTGGTCCTGATTATCTACTGATGGAGCAAGTTCCCTTGCCTGAATCTCTTGAATATATTTGACTTCTATTTGTAAATTAATTTTGATTACAAGTCCGTGTTAATAATAAGACAATGTACCTGTTTAAAAGAAGTCTATTAAAATGCTGTAAATAAAATTCCATAATAAAATTACTTCTAGAGATTTCTTAATTCAGCATGAAAAAAAATCAAACATCAAAACACTACAAATCTGAAATTTTATCAAGAAGCTGATCTTGGATTTACATGTTTAATATATATATATATAGTAATCTAGAGATTTAACATTTTCAATTTTTTTCTTGCAATGATTAGGGATGAGACATCATTCCAACAACAATACCCTGTGACTATAAACCCTGTGAACTGTACTGTCCTATCTAGACAAAAACCTGAATGAAACATTTCAATGAGGTATCCAATCTGGCTTCACAATTTTCCTTTTTTTTATATACATAACTTCTATCATCACTTCAATCCCATGTTGCACCCTCTATTTTCTTAACCAAAAGGTATGTTAGCATTTCTCCTTTTCCCTTCACTGAAATCTCACCACGATATTCAAATTCAAATTTGTCCTCAAGAAGTTTGGCCGTTGCTTCAGGCACTTGGATTCGCTCTTTGACTCCAGTCGAATACATACGACTAGCAATATTAACAGTGTCGCCCCAAATGTCATACAAAAGTTTGGTTGTGCCTATCACACCTGCTGTAACCTCCCCATAGTTGTACCCAATATTCAGAATAAAGGCAAAGTTAAATATACTTTCATTGAATCTCTTTACTGCATTTTGCATCTCTATTGAGAATTCCATAAGTGAATACAGGTGTGAATAAGGATGTTTGTTTTGAGCACGGGACTGTTCATTCAGACCAGAAGCTGCCATGAAGGTACTGCTGATTGTCTTGATTTTCTCAACATCTTTAAACCGTGGGTCATCCAGGAGCTCTTCATAATCGCTGACAAGTTCATTCAACACTCGCAAAAATTCTCTTCCACCTTCATAAGATTCATCATAGATTTCATTGAAATTTACAATAGCTGCAAAGATAACTCCAACATCCTTGTGATTTTTGGAGTATTTGGATGTTTTGCGAACCTTGTCGGACACGTGCTCTGGGATGATGTTGTGAAGCAACCAGTCCGCCTGATCCTTATTCTCTTGCATTTGCTGTTTTACATTCCATGCTTGGGCATCTCCTTGGAAATTAAGCCGATAGCTAATTTCTGATTCTCGATTCAGGAAGCCAATCAAGAGAAGAAGCAACAGCATGTCCACGATAATTTCAAACTGGAGATTATGAATTACTGAAAATACATAGACTTCTTTAGAAATGTTGGATGCTGTAGTGGTATCATTGGTACTTGTAATCATCATTTCTGTTGTTGAGTTAAGCAGCACAACAGAACTTACTGAGGCTGTAGTACCAGCTAATGCATCTTTGGATGCACACACCTTCAAAGTGAGAAGAATGATAAGAACTATTCCAGCAATGCCAGCAAGGACTGTCTTCACCCAGGAACTAAGTGTTGTGAAATTTGTGTAATGTAAAACAGACACCATAATACAGAAACAGAAGAAACGGTCAGTCCATGCGGAATAGGTCATCAGGTCGCAAGAGAAGTTGGAATACACTGCTATAATAGGCAAACTTACAGTAATTGCTCCGAGAATATTCCTAAGGTACCATCCAGCCGTGACATGGCTGACCTTCCAGCAAAACCCTTGATCCTCAGAATTGTGCCACTTTATTGTAGCAACGGAGCGGACCAGATTAATGACCTCCAAAATAAGGGAGACAATGAATACGAGGATCCATGGAAGTCGTGATCCAAACACAACGAAGCAGAAAATTGAGATTATAGCAAACACCAGAAACGACAACAAAAACTCCATGAATGCGTGGTATTTGGGGGCAGACAGTGTATTTTGGATGTGAGTTTCATCGAGGTAGTGATCTCGATAATTTTCTTCCATCTCTGAGTCCAGGAATGCCAATGTGATGTTGTTAATTGGAGGTTTGTAGAAGTATTCTTTTTTCATTATACCCTCTCGAACACATGTCACAATTTGCATGTCTGTCTGCTGGTGAGCATTTCGATATTTGTTCAAAGTCTCGCTGATTGGCTGTGCACCAGTGTCCAAAGTATCATCTACTGAAAGAAAATTATTGATTTATTAATGTAAAAAGATTGAGAACATGGTAACAAAAAGATGAATTATATCTAAGTAGCGACTGACCTCACACCTATATTTATTGGCACCTTCTCTGTCAATTTATAATCTCCTCTATTGCCACAAAGATGAAGAAAGATTGAAATTAAATGAAAACAAATGCATGATGTTTAATATGTCAACTTCATATGAACAAAAAACAGTAAGGGCATAACTTATTAATAACAATAACAGTACCAAAGAGTTAAAATGTATTCCACAAAAAGTAAAAATGTCCTGAAATAATAATTTCTTAAAATATTGTCTATTTAGAAGCAAGCTGTCATAAACCAAATAATGAAGAATAGAAAATAATGACTTCTGAAATATATTCCTGTAATAAAATATCTCAATTGTATCTTTGTCTACTTCAGAAAATTGCACACTTTAATAAAATGTTGGCTTTTCCATGGAGCAAATGCAGGCCTCCAAGCTATACTTTTCCAAATTACATTAATTTTATGGAGCATTGATTGGGTCCTCAAAAGAATTATTAAAAAAAAAAATTGATTTAAAAGGGAAATTACGACAAAATATTATTAAAACATTACACTAAGAACCAGAACACACAAAATTAGCCAACAATGATAACTGAAAGACGATGAATGCTGGAGAACAGCAGCAGCTCATTTGGTCACACGCTGCAAGGTTAGCTAAAATTTACAAAAGCCGAAGTGACTTTTGGTATAAGCATATTCAAATCATGAATATAATATTTCGCAAGTTCACCATGATCTGCTGAAATTTGGAGGACTAGCTGCATTCACAAAATTGTGTCTTGTACTACATCTAGCTGCAATCACATATGGACAATATCTCTAACAAACATCACAGAAACTGTGATTGAATCAATTGCGCTACATCAAATAGTGTCAATTATATACCATTTCACAGAGATCCATACATATATTTGGAGACTAGCTGCATTTGAAAGGTTCTATCATATACTGCATTTAGTTGCAAGACTATTTAAATGTTAGTCGTATTTGGTGGCAGACTGACACAATTTATATAAATCTGAAAACCTTCATCATGCCTGGATGTTTGCAGTCAAATTTGATTTTAAAATTTGAGGTTTTTTGGGGGTGGTGGTGGTTGCATTTTGTAAAAAACAAGTCATTTCAAGGTTTCTCAAATTATAGTAAGGGTAAGTACATTCTATAGCTGATCAAAATTATTTGTATAAATTTTGAAAGGCCTTCATGATGGGGTGCTTTCTTTAACATTTGGTAAATTTCTGGTGAATAATTTGAGAAAAAGTCTAATGGCAGCAATATTAGACAGTATATCAACATCACTTTACAAATTTTAGAGGACTTCATTGATGTCAATATATTTTCTGCAAGTTTGGATGAAATTGGCTTGGTGCATTATTCAAAAAGCTAACAACACCAGTTACTGGCTGATATGCAATGCATCTTGGTACATTTTTTAAAAGTACTTTTAGCACATATCTGAGTTGCCTCCCTTGACATAAAATCTGACAATGTTTTTTGGACTTCTGATGAACCAGTGAACTTTGTATTATGTGTAAGACACTCAACCATTTAAACTATTATGGCTTCCATACAGTGCATGATGCATTGTTGATGCAGGGCCATGATGCATTGTTGATACAGGGCCATACTAACAGCTCACTAGGCCATGATGTATTGTTGATACATGGCCATGATGCATTGTTGATACAGGGCCATGATGCATTGTTGATACAGGGCCATGATGCATTGTTGATACAGGGCCATACTAACAGCTCACTAGGCCATGATGTATTGTTGATACATGGCCATGATGCATTGTTGATACAGGGCCATACTAACAGTTCACTAGGCCATGATGCATTGTTGATACAGGGCCATGATGCATTGTTGATACAGGGCCATGATGCATTGTTGATACAGGGCCATGATGCATTGTTGATACAGGGCCATACTAACAGCTCACTAGGCCATGATGCATTGTTGATACATGGCCATGATGCATTGCTGATACAGGGCCATGATGCATTGTTGATACAGGGCCATGATGCATTGTTGATACAGGGCCATGATGCATTGTTGATACAGGGCCATACTAACAGCTCACTAGGCCATGATGCATTGTTGATACAGGGCCATGATGCATTGTTGATACAGGGCCATACTAACAGTTCACTTGGCCATGATGCATTGTTGATACATGGCCATGATGCATTGTTGATACAGGGCCATGATGCATTGTTGATGCAGGGCCATGATACATTGTTGATGCAGGGCCATGATGCATTGTTGATACAGGGCCATGATGCATTGTTGATACAGGGCCATGATGCATTGTTGATGCAAAGCCATAATGCATTGTTGATGCAGGGCCATGATGCATTTTTGATACAGGGCCATGATGCACTGTTGATGCAGGGCCATGATGCATTGTTGATACAGAGCCAAACTAACAGCTCACTAGACCATGATGCATTGTTGATGCAGGGCCATGATGCACTGTTGATACAGGACCATGATGCATTGTTGATGCAGGGCCATGAAGCATTGTTGATACTGGGCCATACTTACAGCTCACTAGGCCATGATGCATTGTTGATACATGGCCATGATGCATTGTTGATACAGGGCCATACTAACTGCTCACTAGGCCATGATGCATTGTTGATACAGGGCCATGATGCATTGTTGATACAGGGCCATGATGCATTGTTGACACAGGGCCATGATACATTGTTGATGGAGTGCCATGATACGTTGTTGATGCAGGGTCATGATGCATTGTTGATACATGGCCATGATGCATTGTTGATACAGGGCCATACTAACTGCTCACTAGGCCATGATGCATTGTTGATACAGGGCCATGATGCATTGTTGATACAGGGCCATGATGCATTGTTGACACAGGGCCATGATACATTGTTGATGGAGTGCCATGATACGTTGTTGATGCAGGGTCATGATGCATTGTTGATACAGGGCCATGATGCACTGTTGATACAGGGCCATGATGCATTGTTGATGTAGGGCCATGATGTATTGTTGATACAGGGCCATACAAACAGCTCACTAGGCCATGATGCATTGTTGATACATGGCAATGATGCATTGTTGATACAGGGCCATGATGCATTGTTTATACAGGGCCATGCTAACAGCTCACTAGGCCATATGATCAATTTGCTAAAATGGTAAAAACTACTTGTATACACAATATTCTACAGACAGACAGACAGACAGGCCTTGACAGATGGAAAACATGGTGATTCCAATATAAACCAAAGAATGTAGGAGTATAAAAAGATTTACGGATTTTATAGGGTTATATAAAAACAAAGATTGTATGCAGACCAACATCAACAATAGACATTTGAGAGGCCTGCACAATTTTGCTAATCATAAAAACACAAAAGACTTGTACAAATAAAAATGTACATTAAGAAATAATCTAGATATTAGTTCTCCGACAAAATTTACAACAATAATAGTACCGTTCCCAATCACAACCAACATCAAGTAAATTGACTTGTCTCCCTTTGACTAGCTTACCACTACTATTTTTCTTTAATCAATTCCATAAATATTCTCCACATTCCCATCACACAACATATAAATTGTTATATAAGTTCTAATATATATATATATATATATATATATATATATATATATATATATATATATATATATATATATATATATATATATATATATATATATATACATGTATATATATATATATATATATATATATACATGTATATATATATATATATATATATATATATATATATATATATATATATAGAGAGAGAGAGAGAGAGAGAGAGACAGACAGAGAGACAGACAGAGAGACAGACAGACAGAGACTGAGCATGAGAGACTGAGACAGAGAGAGCATATTCTGAGACAAATTAGCATAACATGATGCCAATCTCTTATGTTCAAATGTTTCTGACCAAAATATGGTTTCTTTATCAAGTCAAAATGTGTTGCTGCCATTGCTAAAAATGGTAATCATTATTTTTTAAAAAAATCTGAATTAGATATTTACAACATATTTAAAAGATATGCTAATAACAGGAAAACGCTTGGTTATTGGAAGCACTATATGTAAAATGTCTGAAATGAGAATTGGTACTTTTCTAGTATTTTTCTATATTAAAAGTTTGTAATAGCCACATTATTGCAGACCTAAGTGAACTAGCATTAGCCTTCTGACACTAAAGTCCCCCACACACCAATGTTCTGCTAATGACTCCCTCGGAAGAGGCCAACTCCTTATGTAAAATATAGTAGATTTTGACCACTTTGTTCCTTCAAGATAGAAGAATGTCTTCACACAAGAATATCAGACCTCTTAAAGTTAACATGAGAAATTGAGTTGAATAATCCAAAAATGACTGGTGTGTGTGTGTGTGAAAAGAGAGAGAGAGAGAGAGAGAGAGAGAGAGAAAGAGAGAGAGAGAGAGAGAGAGAGAGAGAGAGAGAGAGAGAGAGAGAGAGAGAGAGAGACTGTCTAATGTAGAACTTCATCTCGTACTGTTAAATGTAGCTCTTTATTTTGTACTAATGTGGCCTTTAATCTCATACTAATGTAGCCCTGTCATCCCATACTAATGTAGCCCTTAATCTCATACTGTCTAATCCAGCCCTTAATCTCATACTGTTTAATCTAGCAATTCATCTCCTACTGTTTAATCTAGCCTTTTACCTCCTACTGTCTAATGTAGCCCTTCATCTCATACTGTTTAATCTAGCCCTTCATCTCTTACTGTCTAATCTAGCCTTTCATCTCATACTGTTTAATCTAGCCATTCATCTCCTACTGTCTTATGTAGCCTTTGATCTCATACTGTCTAATGTAGACATTCATCTCATACTGTCTAAACTAGCCCTTCATCTCATACTGTTTCAGGCAGCTCTTCATCTCATACTGTTTAATCTAGCTCTTCATCTTCTACTGTCCAATCTAGCCCTTCATCTCATACTGTTTAATCTAGCCCTTCATCTCATACTATTTAATCAAGCCTTTCATCTCCTACTGTCTAATGTAGCCCTTCATCTCATACTGTTTAATCTAGCCCTTCATCTCATACTGTTTAATCTAGCCCTTCATCTCTAACTAATGTAGCCCTTCATCTCATAGTGTCTAATGTAGCCCTTCATCTCATACTGTTTCATGCAGACCTTCATCTCATACTGTTTCATGCAGCCCTTCATCTCATACTGTCTAATGTAGACTTCATCTCATACTATTTAATCTAGCCCTTCATTTCATACTGTCTAATCTAGGTTGTCATTATACATTTGCCAAAGTAAGAGTGCAATGTCATTAAATATTCCATGAGTATGCCTTCCTGAGCAGTGTAGGATAATGTAAATTTCAACCTAAATTTGAACCATTTTAACATTTTTGTACATTTGTGTTGTTGATGGATAGGTTAAGAGTAAAATCCGATTTTTATGGCTGTATGTAGTCTACATCAAAGCCTATCTCTGATTTATGGAAGCCTTCACAGTCATAATTCTAATCATGCAAACTCAAACAAAGTCCACAGCCTCCACTACAAACATGGGTGAATCTGACCCAGTTACATGAAATAGTTCATTATGATTTCACTTAAATAGCAACCAACGTGATGCGACATAATTTTCCTCAACATCTATAGTTTTTAACAGTGGGTTTTCCCCCTAAGGTGGCACAATAAAAAAGAGCTCAAAATGGATGTACATGTATATTGTAGATATTAAAATACACTTCTGTGTACACAGGCATCTAAATGCACTCGTGCAGAATGGATTGAGGCACTGAAAAGTGCTTCCACTGAAATGCAGCAAAGGTCATTACAAAAGTACTTCCAATAAAATTAAGATTTTTAACGTAGCTTTAATAACAAATTTTTAAGTTTTATCACAACAATGTCTGCAGTGTGGCAGTTTATAGTGATGTCTAGCACTAGGGCATTATGCAGCAGACATGTAGCTGTAAAGGTCTGCAGTATAGCAGTTTATAGTGATGTCTAGCACTAGGGCATCATGCAGCAGACATGTAGCTGTAATGGCCTGCAGTGTGGCAGTTTATAGTGATGTCTAGCACTAGGGCATCATGCAACAGACATGTAGCTGTAAAGGCCTGCAGTGTGGCAGTTTATAGTGATGTCTAGCACTAGGTCATCATGCAGCAGACATGTAGCTGTAAAGGCCTGCAGTGTGGCAGTTTATAGTGATGTCTAGCACTAGGGCATCATGCAGCAGACATGTAGTTGTAAATGTCTGCAGTGTGGCAGTTTTTAGTGATGTCTAGCACTAGGGCATCATGCAGCAGATATGTAGCTGTAAAGGCCTGCAGTGTGCCAGTTTATAGTGATGTCTAGCACTAGGGCATCATGCAGCAGACATGTATTTGTAAAGGCATCAAAAATCACTTGTGCTAAGTAAAGGGTTACTATAAGAATGGTGGCTGTTTGAAAGTAGGACTCGTTTTTGTCTTTTAAGGATAATATTTCTTTCTTTCCACTGTAAAGTATGTAAAACCAACACTTAATGAATCAGAAATATAAAAAATCTATTCTCACAAAGAAAGAAAATTCTTAATAATGAAAATGAAAAATTTTAAATTAAAGATTTTTTTTTTAGAAACGATTGCTTAATCATAAAAAAATGTAAAGAAAAAGTGTTTTGACAACATAACTAGGTTTATATCACAATGAACTATGTCATGGATTTTTCACAAAACATTTCATTTTCAAGTAATGGTGATTTAAGGATAATGATGCAATTAAACATTAATAAAACATCAGCAATTAAAATTTAAATCCTTGTCATTACAAAGTTAAATATTAATCGTACGGGTAAGACTGACAATATTCTATATTTCACAGTCCATCAATAATAAATAAAGTCTATTACTAATATTATTGATATTATTATTATTATTATTATTATTATTTCACAATATATTTTTTTAAAAAGAAAAGATGTTCAACTGTATTCATGATTCCATTATCTAACTTTCTTCAAAATGCTTCCAAGAAGTATGAATAAAAGTGAGGTCTGAATCTGATTGTTGATACTGAATGTCTTAACCAAGATGAATTATAATTAAGATTATACAGGCATGTATACTATATATATATATATCAGGGCTCGAAATTAGCGGTAGTCTGCTAGCCCAAGGCTAGTAATTTCCCGTCGGGCTAGTAACTTTCATAATGTTAATAGTCTGACGGGCTACTAAGTTTTTGGTTATCAACAGTCAGCGTTTGTACAATCATATGCTGCTGACTGCAAGAATATTCTGGCATTGATTGACTTCATCCTGACAATCCCAGCCCACTCTGCTGATGCTGAAAGAGGTTTCTTAGAGATGAAAATGGTGAAGAGTTTCTGTCCGACCTACTCTTCATCATGTTTCATACAAATGACATTCCAACATATGATCCATTATCAAGCAATACATTTGTGGAATGTTTCATGGAGACGGGTAAGGAAACCAGAACAAACCCCATATGGACCCAGAGTGCAGGTGGAGGACAAGAAAGGACACCTGGATCCCTTTCTGGAATTGGATCCAGATTATCTTGATAAACAAGAAATGTGAATTTATTGATGATTTAAAGTAGAATTTATACTTCTGTACTCTACATTTTATATGATAATGCTATTTATGAAATAAAATTGTTGTTAATCTCAATATGAGTGTGTGACATTGTTTTGGGGACAGAGCTAGTAAATGTTTGGCAGGGCTAGTAAATATCTCAGTACACTAGTCCTTCTGGCTACAAGGAAATTTGTGTTAAATTCAAGGCCTGTATGTATATATATATATATATATATATATATATATATAGATATACATATATAGTTAAATTTAAATACAAGTTCTATAATTAGTTATCCATCTTATGTAAAAATCGTCACTGTGATATACTTTTGGGATCTTTCAGTCATATTAATGATCAGATGGCGTATCAATCCCTCACTATTATTACGTTCTTTATAACACATTTCTTGTTATCAAACATGGTATGGTCATGGATTCTTTTTTAAGATGTAGTAGCAAACTTACATGGCAAATTGACATCATTATAAAACAATTCCATGATCTGGCAATATATATATATTCCACGGCTCCCATGGACAGCGTTATAATGAGGATGTGCTGAATCATCATTATTAATGCATTTTATATATTTGTTTTGATATCCCATGTTATCATGCAAAGAAAACATACAAGTAATTTTTAAGAGTTAGCCGCTGAGATTTCTATCATGAGATAATGATATGTTAGTTGTGTATATTTCATACGAAATTGATCAACTAATAAATCTTGCCTTCGTGATTTGTTCTACTGTAATGACAAAAGGGGCAAACGCAAACAGGTCCAGGAGTTGCTAGCCTTAGGTATTCACACAAGATATATAAAAAGTAAATCTCCCTAAACCTACATGAAGATGACTTTCACACCTAAATGCCATGAGTAATTTTTCCATGCACATTATATATCAGTTTAGTATACAAGCCAAATCAAAATCTAGCCGTATCAAGCTGCAAAAGTATAAAGGCATTAGCAAGCAAAACTTCTATAAAAAGCAGCACTAAATCTATCTGCATAACACAACAATGAAAATGAAACCTTCTTTAAATCCACAGGAGTTATTCCCCTTGTTTCCATTTAAAATAGGGCTTTGAGGGTTATTGTTCATCTTGTCATCCAGTGGATTTCCCAAATTATTTAAAGAATAATTTTGGCTATGCGGAAGCTCTGGGTTACATCCTTTAGAGAAAACATTGCGGTTATTATTGATGCCGTAGAGCTTGTGGTAGCTAACCAAAGTGACAGAAGATGGTATTGCCATGGTAACAGGTGACAGTATGACCAGCTGGGTTGCTGTTGGCGATGCTGTTGATGTTGATGTGTCAGTAGGGAAGTTAGGTGCAGGTGGGTTAGTGGATAGGCTAATTTTCTTACCTATTGCACAACAAAATCAGGCAAACAAAACATTATGAGACTATTGATAAATGATTATGCTATTAATACGTAATATTAATACAAAATATTGAAATGTGAACACGTAATAAGCATATACTGCATCAAATAATATACAAACTGGAGTTAGCTGTGAAGCTGTCAAAAAAACGTATCATAGAGAGCTTTCTTTTTAAGTCATCCATGCAAAACCTATAATGTGCATATATATATATATATATATATAATGCTATATATATATAATGCAATGTACATTCTCTTTTGGCAACTGTGATGCAATGGCAGCTAAATTAACGAACAAAATTTAGGATATACAACATATACAATTTTTAAAAAACGTTTTTGTTAACTAAAAATGTGCTTAATTTTTTTAAAATGTTATTTAGCCTGAATTTTAATTTATAAAAAAAATTAATTACACCAGGATTTTACAGTTTTTTCCAGCCTATAAGTCAATACTTGTTTACTTGAAAGTCAAGCCTTTGTCTTAAACTCTGAATCGACCTATACATGGATTATGTCATTGATATTGCATCGACTTATATATGAATAACAGTACCTCTATAATCGCATATTCGAAAACAGGTCACAAAGAAGTACAATTTCTTATTAAATTACTATGTCAATAAATTGTTATAAACTAATATGACTGCGTTTATATTTTTAAGTTTTGTCATTATTCAGTTTGAATTCTGCATGTACTTTATTTTTTCTCAAAACTGAAATAAAAGAAAACTACTATAGTTAAAAAAATTCATCGGGTCGGATAGCACACAGGGTCCATACTCTTTAGTGTACTGTACTAATTCAAAGCATGTTGTTTGTTCCAAAAGCAGATTAAACGAATTGCGTTATTCATCCCTTTTAACCAAACCTCATTCTTCCTCATCACACAATAGCAACTGGTCCATTGATATTTGATTTTCCAGTATACTGTTGGATACACACGAGTGATTCCTGGCATATCTTTTTGTCATTGATCTAACTATACTACAAAGGGATGTAACCCATATTAATTCGAGCATTCTATAATTATTTACTAAATAACATAGATTATGCTTCCTACTGAATGCCCCAAATCATATGTTTATAATTGAAATGGACAAAGTTTCTCAAATAAATATGCTTTAAACTAAACTAAAATCAGATATATAGTGAGTGCATGTGTGTGTGTGTGAGAGAGAGAGAGAATGAGAGAGAGAGAGAGAGAGAGAGAGAGAGAGAGAGATGGAGAAAAAAATTGTATGTGTACAAAACCATTTTTTTTATTATTCAGGGTGGTTTTTTTCTCACATGCGTTTACAATTAACACAGGTTAGATCACATTTTTTATAGTTAACTCCCATACATTGCATTTTACATTGGCTTGAAATAAAATAATCTTTCTATTTAAGTTTTCAGCTTCACAGTCTGCATATCTGATAAATATAGTTCATTGTTCAAAATAAAACTTAAAATAATCAAAATGCACAACTGATATCTATAGACATAATAATAATAATAATAATAATAATAATAATAATAATAATAATAAAAATAATAATAATAATAATAATAATCATCATCATAATAATAATTATTATTATTATTTGTATTATTATTATTACATTCTTCTTCTTCTTTTTACTATTATAGTCATTATTATTATTATTATGATTATTATTACTGTCATTATTATTATTACTATTTTTATTATTATCTAAAGTCAATGCTGTGCAGAGTTTTACTATGACAAAATTGAAAAAGGAGAGATCTTAAAACCAAATAACCCCCTTAACCCTTTGAACCTGACAGGTCGGTTTACCGGCCCGTTGTAATGGTGTATATACCCGAAAGGAAGGTATACCGGCCTAGCTATCTAGCATCATAACCCGAAAGGCCGGTATACCAGCCTGTGTTATGTTATTCGCTAGATGGTCAGTGAAATATAGAAAAAATATGAAAAATATGAAATATGAAGAAATTTCGAGACATTTTGTTACATAGTCATAGTAATAAAAAGCATTTTATAAGCATGTTTGAAAAGAGAAAATTTGATATTTGCTGTTATATCATAGTGGATTATCATTCAAAGGCATAATATTACTTTTATTTTGCAAAATTTTACTTTTTATAAAATTGTCAAAAACTGCCGGGGAGGCTAGTGTTATTGTGCCGAAATATGGGGGAGATTAGGGTTCAAAGGGTTAATAATTACAGCACCAATTTTTTTAATAAATATTTGCAAGAAAATCACAAACAATTATAATGAATCTGAACAGTAAAATAGAAAGAATTCACTATGCTCACTTTGTCATCCAGCTCATACAGCATACAGATGTAAGCATAGCACAGTATTATTTCAGAAAGATACACATTCTGGTTATCAATACTCAATACACATCCTGGTTATCAATACTCATTGTTAATATTTAAGTGATAGGACTATAAGTGGAATATCAAACACTGTATTGAGGAAATTCAGAATCATATTTATTTTGGCAAGCAAAATTTATTTGTTAATTTTTTTAATTCAAAACAAAAGAGCAAATAAGTTGAAAAATGTATTAACTGAAAAACAGAAATTATGCAATTTTTAGTTATCATTTATTCCATATTTTTAATTTAAATAGTATGATTTGTGACTAATCTGCAAAATTGGAAAATACAACTAAAATTCCCCACACCTAACAACTGTAATCTAAAATTATTATTCCCAGTCTGCACTTGATTTGACAATATAAATAAAAGTACAAAACATTACTGACATATTTCAGATTTGAGTTTGGTGGTTGGTTTATTGGAAGTAGTTTTAATACATTACTGGCTATACCAAGGAAAGAAAATTGTAGTTAAGTACCTTTCATAAGCACAGGCTGCCAACAGTGACTGGCTACCAACCTTGAGACTGGCTACAAACCCTAACTGGCTGCCAACACTGACTTGCTACCAACCCTGAGACTGGCTACAAATCCTGAATGGCTGCCAATCCTAACTGGCTGCCAACATTGAGACTGGCAAAAACCCTGACTGGCTACCATGGCTCACCGATGAGGTGAGCATTGAAAGTAATTTAACACAAAATCTTATCCTTTTTGTTCAGCTCTTGGTTATTTAGCGCATATGCAACTAGAGTAAAGGACACATAATGGTAATGGTTGAGTTTAAGCTAACAACATGCATCCAGACAAGCTAAACAGATGTCACTGCAGCTTCTGGCTCCATTTGACAACTTGCAGCAGAATGGGTGAATCCCATCCTACAGAGTTTTCATATTGGATCAACTACATCTAACAAGATATCATGATGTGTGGTAGCCATATGGGATATTTAATAAATAGGATAAACATAAAATATTAAGAAGTCTTGTAGTGAAAAACAATGTTGACATGACCATCAGTTTCTGGAGTAGCGAAGATAACAGCATTTTGAAACCATGTTGAAGATCATCCAGGCACCATTTTCATTTAGTACCAACTCGACATCACAAGTCTTTTAGTGAAAACCCCATGTTTGTAAGAGAATAGAAAGATTTACAAGATGGTTATTGTGCTGCTGCCTTTGTTATACATTTGATCCAGACTATTTTCATTTAGAAGCAACATGACCATCAATTCAGAAGGAAGCAAAAGCAAAATTTTCCAGATGGCCACTGACCATATTATATATGAGGGATATCTTTTTCATTTATAATCAATTAGGGTTAGGGATGAATGTGTTTGTTTCATGACAATCCTCTTTGCAGTTTAGCTAGAGTAGGGACAATAAAAGTGTACTAGCTAATGAACAACGGATACAATCAGGTCATCTGGTTTATAATAAACAGAGCTAAAGATACAAGTGGTGTTTGGTATATCAAAATTAGACTGGGATGGGATTATAGTTCATCAAAAGGAAGGAACAGCTTCCCCTATGGCACCCTTTAAATGGGAGATAACTTACTATCTGCATATTTCTGTTCTTTTCATATCTGCTGCAATTGTTTACCTAATGGTATTTAATCTATCGCTTTCTTCATGTACATTATCTCCTTTGCATTGAGAAATGAGGCCTCGGATGGCTGAGTGTCTAAAGTGATTGCCCTTACCAATCAATACTATCACTCTGTCTGCATGGGTCAGAGTCTTAGACTACGACAATGTGTGTATGTGAGAACACTTGCCAGCAGCTTCCCATGGGTTGGTGGTTCGTACCAAGATTTTCCCTTTTTCTCCCCCACCAATTATACTGCACACTATGAGAAGAAAAACGTCAATAAACCTAGAACAACAATACATCATGATAAACTACATTTTAAGTAACATTCTGCTATACTGGTGCAGATAAACATTTCTCCCTACCTGTGTTCACACAGAAAACTCGTGTAAATTTTATTACCCTGAAATTGGACTTTCTGGACTTTTTTTAATATCATTTAAAATGTTGAATTTTAACTTTAAAAATTTTTATTCTGAGAAGTCTGGAATGGTTGGCATCTCTGGTGGTGTTGTCATAAATTCAAGACTGAATAGCAATGTATCAATCAAAATGCTGTTACGATGTCAAAAGACATAGGATAGCAATGTATCAATCAAAATGCTGTTATGATGTCAAGTGACATAGGATAGCAATGTATCAATCAAAATGCTGTTATGATGTCAAGTGACATAGGATAGCAATGTATCAATCAAAATGCTGTTATGACGTCAAGTGACATAGGATAGCAATGTATCAATCAAAATGCTGTTACGATGTCAAGTGACATAGGATAGCAATGTATCAATCAAAATGCTGTTACGATGTCAAGTGACATAGGATAGAAATGTATCAATCAAAATGCTGTTACGATGTCAAGTGACATAGGATAGCAATGTATCAATCAAAATGCTGTTACGATGTCAAGTGACATAGGATAGCAATGTATCAATCAAAATGCTGTTACGATGTCAAGTGACATAGGATAGCAATGTATCAATCAAAATGCTGTTATGATGTCAAGTGACATAGGATAGCAATGTATCAATCAAAATGCTGTTATGATGTCAAGTGACATAGGATAGCAATGTATCAATCAAAATGCTGTTATGATGTCAAGTGACATAGGATAGCAATGTATCAATCAAAATGCTGTTATGATGTCAAGTGACATAGGATAGCAATGTATCAATCAAAATGCTGTTATGATGTCAAGTGACATAGGGTAGCAATGTATCAATCAAAATGCTGTTATGATGTCAAGTGACATAGGATAGCAATGTTGATATAGATTTTCTGCATACAAGTTTGGTTGGTAGATCTTCATTAATATTGATAGGGGTTATGTGATACAAAAAACCATTTTGGTGCTCAATAAAACATAATTTTTTCACACATAGTTTGACAATGACAGTAAAAACCAGGTGATAACAGGCAATTGTAGGCATTAGATAACATGCAGCAAAGGCATTAGAAAAAACCTTGAGAATAGGCAACAGGGAAATAAAGGCACAAAAATCCCAGCATGTTTTGCAATTTCATTAACGGTTAAAATGTATGTGATAGCCTTGACCTACCTTCTCCAATTCTATCCAGTGACAGTTCACTGGCTGCATAGAAACCACTGCTATGGCGCCGTGTCAAAAGTGTTGCTGGCGAGACACCATTAGCATCTGATGACTGAAATAATAAAGTGTTCCGAGCTATTTAAACAGATCAAACTGTGCCTGGTTTGTGTTTGTGTGTGTGAAGCAGTATACTGCATTATCTTTGTAAATAGGAGTATCAGATTTACTACAAATATTAAATAATCAGCAATCAGTTTTGACTCACAGAGGGACTGAAACATTTTCCAATCTGCCTTGCTAAATGGCATTTTCTGACTGAGCACTTAATGTTTAGCAATAATTAAATATATTGGACACTGGTCACTATAACATAGGTCATCACCAACTTTCCAATGTCTTCGTATTTCATTGGATCTCATTATCCAGTTTCCAGTTAGGAGAGTCACTTGTGTATCTGATATATTCTGCTCGACAATTTGAACAGAAGAGGTTTTCTCTGAGTAGGACGATCCATCATGACCATTCTGCATACGAAAGAGATTAGTTGATTCTTGTAGCTATCACTGTGGTGGCCATATTTCGGCCAGTTAAAATGCAATGAAGATGTAAATGACAAAACAATGAAAAGGTAGACAGGGATGTTCAAGAATCCATCTATGATGTGATGCAGACAAAGAAGGTTTATGTTGAAAATAAATATGTAAATGTGTGTTGGAATCAACTTGCCACTATTGAATATGGACTCCTTTAACCTGTCTGAAATTCTGAGATTTTTGAGCATCAAAGCTTCAAAGCTTCATCTAGATCTCTAGATCAAACCTCTTGAAGAGTTGAGAAATTTTTCCAGAAATACTTTAATAATTATCTCCAAAACTAGTAGTCTAAAGCACTGACCATTACGGATCACTGCCATCTAACCTATGTCTGTGTGGGTTTGAGTCTCAGATGCCATGCATAGCCTTTCTTGTGCTGAAAAATGGTGTTTAACCCTAAAACAACAAGAAAATCTCCAAAACCACTCAGAAAGTTTCTCAGACTTTAATGAGAATCTCATCTGAGTTGTGACTGAATTATTTCTGGTTGGTTTGAGATGTAGGCAAAAGTGGTTGTCTTGAACATAAATATGTAAATGTTTGTTGGAATCAAGTAGCCATTATTGAATGTTGAATCATGTAACTTGTCAAACGTTCTGGGAGATGAGATTTTTGAGCATCCCGACATCATCTGGTCGGAGTTGTGACTGAATTATTCCAGGTCCTTTTTGAGACCAGGTCTCACAGTATTTGTTGAAGTTTTGGATCCCACAGTAGCACGCTAAAACAACTGTCGTATGTCCTCCCTAACTGCCTCAGAGCCCAATAACAGAACAGTCATTTATGGGCACTTACTGCATTTATCCTGCCAGGGCTACACAGGATGATGAAAACTTTACTTTGCCACCACCTGCAATGATCAGAAACATTTAAAAATTTCTCACTTTTACTATTTTCTTTATCCGAGTCACTGGTTTAGTTCTGTTGAGACCAGATCTCATACAATTGATTGATGTTTTTGTTGGTTTTCCCAAAGTGCATTCTAAACAAATTTGCCAGTTGTGCTTCTCATCCACTTCAGAGCCCAACAATAGGACAGGAATTTGTCCTCATTTATTGCATTTCTTATGACAGAGCTATAATTCACAATTGATCTTTGCCACCATCCATAGAGGTTATGCCATTTGTGCCAGTAATGTCTGCTAAATAGTGCTTTGTTCATTATACACAAATGTAACTTATTGAATTTTATGTAAATCAGTCAAACTGAACATTTATAATACAGTAACTGAAGTTCAGCAGGTCTAGAAGATTGATCCGAGTGAGCCACCTGAAATTGAGGCGAAAGTAATGTGATACATCAGAGTAGCTGATCCTCTGCTCATTTGGCTTATCCTCTGCTCAATTACCAGGATCCTCTCCTCCAATGACACAGGATGCAATCCACAGCAAACAGAAGTCCTCCACTCAGTTGTCTCTTATGACATGTTCTATAACCCAAGAATTTCGGGGGCAGCTTTGTATTTTTGACTCAATGTCTTTGAGTCTATCATGTGCTCAACCAGTCATAAAAAATATATGATATAACTGTGACTTTAGTGTCTTTTTCATTTTAGAGCATTGTGTACAAGAACACTAGTAAATGGCATAGCAAAATGTGGAATTCTGCCGAAAGCATAGGAAAATAATATCTTTACAAAGTATCATCTACAATTGAAACTGGATAGAAAAAACTTACATGCTTACCACATCAGGAATCTTTAAATGTTTCCAAATGTAACTAGAAATTTGCTGTGCTGTTTAAAACAAATATTCCAAAAAAAAGAAAGTTGTTAAGACACTTTATAGGTCTCATCAGGTGGTAGCATCAAAGCAGAAGTTTATCCCCATGATTACCAACAGATTTCCCCACAAGTCTTTTGCTTCATGGGGCAGGGGTGGTGAGTAAATAGATGTATTAACACTGTATTAATATCACCAAACATGACATTTGAAGTTAGGAGAAAGTATTCTGTTGATAACAATGTCTGTTTTCATTTCTATTCCACTTCCTGATTTCTGGCACTGGATTGAAAGTCTTTTAAATCAACATCAACATTTATTCTCACAAGTCTGTCAAGGGTCTCAGCCCGCATCTTTGTTTTAATCTAATTCTTGTGCAAAACTCTGTCCTTACAATCAACGCTTGACACTGAAGTGTGAAATTCCTATTAAACAAACCACATTCAGGAACTTTGCTTACACCAAAACTAATTTGTAAGTAATTCGGTTTCCTAAAATCTTTCTTAACGTCACTGCACTGATGACTGCATCACTGATACATTATGGTTGACCATAATGAATGCTTAAAGAGTCCATGTGACCATTACCAAACTGAGGCATGTCACAAACATGTTCAGGAAAAGTGTCAGACTCAAACACAGTTAATGCAATTAAAAATCTTGTCCAAGTAATGACGAACTGATGAAACATGACTACTATAAATAAAGCTCTACCGACTTTGTCAAAACAGGGCCTTAATAATGACGAACTGATGAAAAACATGATTACTATAAAGCTCTACCGACTTTGACAAAACAGGGCCCAAATAATGACGAACTGATGAAAAACATGATTACAATAAAGCTCTACCGACTTTGACAAAACAGGGCCCAAATAATGACGAACTGATGAAAAACATGATTACAATAAAGCTCTACCGACTTTGACAAAACAGGGCCCAAATAATGACGAACTGATGAAAAACATGACTACTATAAAGCTCTACCGACTTTGACAAAACAGGGCCCTAATAATGACGAACTGATGAAAAACATGATTACAATAAAGCTCTACCGACTTTGACAAAACAGGGCCCAAATAATGACGAACTGATGAAAAACATGATTACAATAATGCTCTACCGACTTTGAAAAAACAGGGCCCAAATAATGACGAACTGATGAAAAACATGACTACTATAAAGCTCTACCGACTTTGACAAAACAGGGCCCAAATAATGACGAACTGATGAAAAACATGATTACAATAAAGCTCTACCGACTTTGACAAAACAGGGCCCAAATAATGACGAACTGATGAAAAACATGATTACAATAAAGCTCTACCGACTTTGACAAAACATGGCCCTAATAATGACGAACTGATGAAAAACATGATTACAATAAAGCTCTACCGACTTTGACAAAACATGGCCCTAATAATGACGAACTGATGAAAAACATGACTACTATAAAGCTCTATAAACAGGGCCCTAATAATGACGTACGTACCTTAGGCTCAAAATGATTCAGTAGAGGATCCTCCTTGCTTGCAGATTCCTGAAAGAATCAAAGGCATGGACTTTAAAATACACATACTAAGGAAGATTTAATTGCTTTATTAATATAACTAATGGGATTTTTAAAAAAAATTTGTGTATTGCAATTTGATGAGATGTAAACACCATGGAACTGATGTTGTCTTGCCTATTTGAAAACCATGCATTTGGGTCATATGACTTAACATAAACACAGCAGGAACTAAAGAGTGTAAATCATTGTTGCTGTTGTTGTTGTTGTTGCAGTGTTTAATGCCATTTTCCAGCACACAATAGGCTATACATGGCGGCCAGTATTAATGGTGGAGGAAGAACCTGGGAAAACCCCAGAAAGAACCACTGACCACCAAGAAGCTACTGGCAAGCTTTTCATATACCACACTGGCTGAATCTGAGACTCGAACCCACACAGACAGAGGTTAGATGGCAGTGATCCGGAACGGAAAGTGCTTTAGACCACTCGGGGCTACAAAAGTGGGTAAATGATCCTAACTGATAGATTACATTATAGTAATTGCTAAAAACATTTAATAAACTGCCATAAGAACAACCAATTTTTTTTCTTTTCTTCAGCTTTTAAAGCTACAAGTATACTGAAACAACCCTATATACGTACTGGAAAACACATGCAGGTCATGCCGTTCAAAACCTGATCTTTACATGTTTATGCGGTCACTTAAAAAATGAATGTGTACGTTTTCGTGCAGTTCTGTAAATAATTAAAATATTTTTCTAAAATGAGAAGAGGTCACTGTGGCCTACTTTGTCAAGTTTAAAGATGGGGTGTCAAAATGAATGCACTTAATTAATTTGTATGTGTCACAAAAATTGAACTACTGGTAAATGCAGCATCCTAATATAGTTTTCAAAAACATGAAGAAAAAAATACTCCCAATATATTTCTGCTAGTGATTGCTCCTCAAGACTTGAAAATTATTTTTTAAATTCCAAAACTTTTCCAGTGATTCCAGGACCAGTGGGAACCCAGACATTCTAATTCAACCTTTCTGCACAGTTTAGGTTGTTTTCAGTTTTCATCACATGCAGGATTCATCTTGTTCATCACTCTATGATTTGCATTTTATTATTGCTTTTAAAATGTATTATTACCATTGTATGTCTTCACTTAAATTTGGAAGGCATAGTGTGTTATCTTAAAAAAAAAACTGTGCAATTTCATAGTGCAAGTAAAATTTTATTTACAACAGCTTTGCGTGCAGTAGTAAAGATAACTAAAGCCGAATCCCTCAACGTACTTTCTGCAAATGCAAAATAACTGCTGCAAGTACAGGCATTTTTTTTCTTTTGTCAGTGAAAAAGGAAACAATTGACAACACCCTTACCTTCTACAAATAAACAAAAATAGACTTATGCAGTTTGAAATCTACCCCCTTGCCTGTTCTGTGCTCATTTTTTGTTTCCATCAGTACATTTAGTTACTGGTTACAAATGTAAAAAGACATTTAAATTTGTTCTCCATGCATGGTTTATGTACATTACTGATAATTAAACACAAAGTGTATCTATAAATTTGTATCTCCTTGGATTGAGTTTGGATGCAAATAATTCCAGTTTGTCATGCATTGAGTAAACAACATTTAATTTTGATTGGTGGTTATTGTTTACCCTGTACTGTCATACTGAACAATAACTACTAATTAGACTTAAGAGTGTAGCATATTCACTGCACGACACACAAGAAGTGTAAGCCTTGAAATTCATTCCATGTTGACAAGATACAAAAAAAAATGAGAAACTTTACATGAAAGTGGCTATTAAATGATCAGTATGTATTTCATTGGAAACAAGTTTGGGATGTAACCTTTATCCTGATATTATCAGTGACTGAACATGTCGATGCAAATTTTTTTTTAAGCATGGAATTGGTAAGTGATGGAGGAAGAGGTATAAATTTAGAATTATGCAAGTTAGTCACCTCATGTTCATTTGTAAAATGGGAGAGGATGTTAACTATAGTTTCTCATTTGTACTGACAGAACACGTGACAAGATCTGTGATAGCTCTCAGAGATAGAAGGCATACCGAAAGCAATTTGTGACCGCTGAGTATTATTATTGATACATCGATATATCAAAATGAACTCCTTGAACCCAGCATTAATACAATATGACAACCACAGCAAATTCAAAGATATTTATACACTTTGCAGCTAGATCAAAATTCACATCACTTAACTGTTATATAACATTCATTCAATGAAGTGTTGTGCAATCTAATTACCCATATAGGCTTTCTCACATGTACAGTTTCAATTATCAAAAGTGTCCTTACTTTGAGGCATTCTGACTAATGGTTTATTCAAGAGTAAAAATGCTTCTACAAATTATGGGAAAGACAAAGTCTCCTAAAATATAATAAAGAAAGGTACTGATGTATGGTACAGTACAGACATTTCAAATCATTGTCAATCCATATGGCTTGGTGAGTTCAAATGATGCCAATTTATGATCAGATGGAAGAAAATAACAGCACAGATAGTGCTTATTTCTTGTAATTTTACTATTCTAAACTAATATTCTTTATAATATTATTCTAAATTTTCTTAATATGCTGCAAGAGAATTTATATTAATATTTGAAATATTGCTGGAGATATTGCTGTAGTGATGATTTCCATTTAAATGAATTTTCAACACCGTTTCGAGTATTGCTATCAGTACATGTATAACAATATCAAAGGGAAATAACTATAAGCTGAAATAATTTACCAGAATTTGAGTTATTTCCCTTGATATATACAATTGACCTAAAATGCCTGCGAGTTATCTCCTGTTACTAATTCAGTAAGATCATGAACACTGCACTTTTAACACATTATTGGCTACATCATGCCAAGGAAATGGAAGCAAAGTTTTTTTTTTTTGAAAAACAACTTGAGAAAGCCAACTCAGGCTCACCTGTACATGTAATGAATCCACAATTAGTCTCTTGGATTATTAGTCCAATACTCAACCAACTTGACAACCTTAAGGGATAGAGGAATTACTCTGGTGATTTAGTAAAAACCCATGTCATATGTTGATATGATCAGGCATCCAGGTGGATTAGCATAGGCATGGAGGAATTACTGTGGTGATTTAGTAAAACCCCATGTCTCATGTTGATACGATCAGGCATTCATTTGGACTAACAATACAATTTTTGAACTGCCTCCATGATGGCTTTTGGATCTCAGAGTGAATCCATTTTCATTTAGAACCAATTCGATATTATAAAAAGTCTGCAAGTATTTAATTTTAAAAATAAAATCTGATTTTACACCATCTCCACTATCTCAACCTCAGGCATGGATATGTGAGAATGTTTGCCAATAACTCCCTGTACATTTGTAGTTCTTCCCAGAGTTTTCCCCAAGTTCTTACTCCACCAGTTATACTTTTGTCCATCATGTACATGATTTTTTTGTCCTATCCCATGGACACGAATATTCATACTGTCTTAAATATGAAAATTTATCTTCTGCTTCAAAGATATTCAATCACCTTTCATGAGTCTTCATCTAAAAACAC
The DNA here is from genome assembly GCA_029339505.1 of Unio delphinus. Lineage (NCBI taxonomy): Eukaryota > Metazoa > Mollusca > Bivalvia > Unionida > Unionidae > Unio > Unio delphinus. The sequence goes on along the minus strand of JAQISU010000029.1, from coordinate 2,385,755 downwards.
TGAACCGGGAGTTTGTTTGTTTTTAGGGTTTAGCGCCATTTTTCAGCACATGATAGGCTATACATGGCAGCCAGTATTATTGGTGGAGGAAGAACCCGGGAAAACCCCGGGAAATAACCATTGACCCACGAGAAGCTACTGGCAAGCTTTCTCACAAAACTACATTACCCGAGTCTTAGACTCAAACCCACGCAGAAAGAGGTGAGACGGCAGTGATCCATGACGTTAAGTGCTTTAGACTACTTGGGGCCCTTAACCAGGAGTTAGCATGATGGATGAACAGACAGTATCGAGAAAAATGATGAATCAGCATTACTGTATTCAGTCATATTATTGAGGAAATCAAAAAGAATTCTGATAGTCCAATATATGCAGATAGAACTGGTAAAGCCCAGCAGGAACCACCAACCCACACACAGAAAACTACTAGCAAGCTTTCTCTCACATAACTCTCTCTCTCACATAACTCTCTCTCTCACACAACTCAAACCCATATAGACAGAGGTGAGATGGCAGTGATTGGCAAAGGTGAGCACTTTAGTTCCCTCAGCCACCAACCCCCACTCAGAAGTAACAATGTCATATCTGAATACAGTCTATGCTCTTGAAAGGAAATTATGGATAGAACAAACTGCTTAGATTTTGACAGGCCATCTCATTAAATAATGGCATAAGTGTATATGCTGTATGGTGATAGGTGTAACTTATACACTGGCTAATATATTATTTACTATCTAGAAAACTTTCACTCAACAGCACTTGGTTTCACAATATCAAAGTTGTAACAAAAGCAATGTTGGTTAAAAAAAGTTGTTAACCTCTCCTTCCACAGCTCCAGCATCTTTCATTAAGTTATCAGACTCTGTGGGATTTCTGATGAGAGACTCAGGGTTTTCCATGCTGATAGCCACTGATTCTGGATGTACTGGGGCTTCTCCATTGGATGCAGCTGCTTTAGACTGGTCATCATCTTTCCTTTTTCGCCCAATAATGAAGTAGGTCTTGATATCTGAAATTTTAAAACCAGCCAGTCATCAACGCAAGAGTCATGCAATTATTATACAACTTGAACAAACTGTGTACCAGTATATTCTCTAAGTTTAATGGCAAAGAAAGTGATCCATGGATGAAATATGTCACATTTGTACAAATTTATGATAAAGTATAAAACCTGGTCAGATTTGTCATCCATGCATTTCTAGATACCTACTGCACCAGTAGTCTTTGATATGACTTGGCTGGGGTTCGAACCCTCAACCTCCTGCATCTGAGGTAGATGCTCTAACCACTTAGACATGACTGGAGCGGACCGAGACAAGTAATTTTGTGAGTTCTTCAAATCATGATCTTAACATGCATAAAGTTTCATGGTGATCCACTGAAAACTGCAAGACTTTGTTGTGTTCACAGAATTCTGTCTCCATGCTAAAAAGGGCAATAACTCTAAAAAAAACAAAAAAACAAAGAAGCATAGTGATTTGTTGATATGCACATTTTTAGACAATGATCATAGGTGGCACTCTAAAATTTCGTATTTTGCATAGGGTTAGAATTTTAAAGAAAATGAATTTCCCAAGATTTCTTCACTCAGGTTGTACAATAAAGACTTCGTATATCTTAGGTATTGTTAGAAGAACTTTTAATTCCTTTTTTTTTTTATGTATGATTGATGGGTGTAATTTAGGTTCTAGAGTATACAGCTTGGGCTAACTTAAGATGTGCAAGAAAAGAGTCTATAACTTTTTACTTTTCAGATATTTTGCAATTCATTCATTGCACTTTCAAAAGCTGTTATTGCCTACTTCAGCAAAAATCGTTTTCCCTATTTTGTTAACTGTTAAAGTTAGTGTACTTTTTATTAATTCTGGTTCATTTGTCTAGCACATGGGAGCATCCATTTCGTAATACCATGTGCTTAGATCATGTACAATTCCGCAAGTACAGTATCCAAAGAAATGTCAGCCACATAATATCAAAGTAGCATAGAGATATGACAACATTATCTTTATTGTGCATGTTACAAAGGCAAACAACTTCACCTTACATATGTCACTCTCTGAAAAAGTACATAATAACTGGTGAGCACCCCACCCCCAACCCACCCCATGACAGTTTCAAAGTTTTATGCCAGTCCATAAAAGACTGCAGGACTAGTTAATGAGATTGTGTAATACATATTTTGCATTAGGCTACAATACCAAAAAAGGCAGTTGTGACAGAAAGGCGATTGTTCAAATATGCATTCTCAGATAATGATCACAATATTAACCAAAGTTCATGCAATATTAACCAAATTACACGGTAATCCAAAGGGAAATATTAAAATCTTTGAGACTAGCTGCATTCATAAGATTCTGTCAAACACTGTATTCATTTACAAGTTTACAAGGGAAAGAACTCTACAAATTGTGGAAACAGTGATTTGAAGAAATGTATATTCAGGTGATGACCATAATATTTAACAAACTTCATGGTAATTTATTGATATGAACATCTTCAAAGTGACCATTACATTTACCAAGTTTCATGGTAATTTATTGATATGGTCATCTTCAAAGTGACCATCACATTTACCAAGTTTCATGGTAATTTATTGATATGGTCATCTTCAAAGTGACCATAATATAATAGTTACCCAACTTATTTTATTGAATGAGATATTCCTTGAATTTTCTCTCATACAAATCACCGATCTTCAGATATTCAAGTTTTAATGTGCCAGAGAAACTCCAAACATAAAGGTCTTTACTGAGGAGTATAGCTAATGTTTATCATATAGTCAAAGAAAGTACCATATATGCTCACAAAGAAGTCGGATCGAACTATAAACTTCATAGACCAAAATCTACACAAGATTTGGGTCTATGCAGTTTATAAGGAGCAATCAATAGAACAAAAAAATATACAGACCCTGATTGGCCTGCACACCATGTAACAGAGTCTAAATGTATGTTGTTTGCTGATAGATGTGACATATAAGCGAGTATATGTGATATCTGCCATTTTTTTCTATTTCTTTCCTTGCTGTCAAAATATGTTAAATGATAGTTAATTGATATGTCATGTCTTACATCATCTACTAGTTTATTACTTCATCAGCCTGATATGACCTTTATTCTTAACATGGAATAAAAAGTGAAAGAGCAAGATTAAACATTATAAATCAATCAAGTGTCAAAACTTACTTCTCTGTGCCTGCTCATGTTTGACAGCGTAAGTTGATGTAACTTTATCATAGTGCTCCACCAAAACTTTAGTTGTTCTGTTATCTGTAAGAGAACAATAAATGATGTCAAGAAAGATAACATTTTAAAAAAGCAAATCCTCTAACTATGATTGTCAAAGATACTTATTTCAAAAGCTAAGCAAATAAATTTAAAACAAAGAGGTCCAACTAGATCAGATACCACTGTACTACTTACATGACTCTAAGGTACAGGTGAATCTAATATGACTAATTTGCTTAAATAATATCGAGGTCCAGGTGAATCAGATGTCACTAACCTGCTTTCATAACACAGAGGTCCGGGTGGACCTAATATCACTGACCTACTTTAATAACATTGAGCTCCAGGTGGATCTAATATCACTGACCTGCTTTTATAACATTGAGCTCCAGGTGGATCTAGTATCATTGACATGTTTCATAACAATGAGGTCCGGGTGGATCTAACATCACTGACCTGCTTTCATAACACTGAGGTCCAGGTGGATCTTATATCACTGACCTGCTTTCATAACACAGATGTACAGGTGGATCTAATATCACAGACCTGCTTTCATAACACAAATGTCCAGGTAGATCTAATATCACTGACTGCTTTTATAACAATGAGCTCCAGTTGGATCTAACATGGCTGACCTGCTTTCATAACACAGAGGTCCAGGTGGATTTAATATCACTGACATGCTTTCATAACACAGATGTCCAGGTAGATCTAATTATCACTGACCTGCTTTCATAACATTGCTTAACTTGCTCATGTGACTTGTCTGAACAAAACCACCTTCAATAACAGGTGAACATGATGCACTGCCTATTCTGCCGTTAGTAACTGATGCTGAATTTTTGCAATATATATAATTATTTTCAGGTCTGCTTTTCAATTTATCAAAGTTCTAACATGAATTGTTAATATTTAAGATTTTTAACAACAAAGCTTGAAAAATCATGCACGGTGAACTAAAAATTGCCAGTAGCATCCTTAGGATTCCAATGTGTTCTTATTTATTTCGGGGGGAGGGGGGCGCCTTACTAAAATTAGCATATTTACATATTTCATGCATATACTTATAACTTTATAGTTTTCAAAATCTGTGAAGGATGCTGAACAGTTTAACTGAACCAGTCATTCAGTCCAGTGTTGTTAGCATTCTAACACGGCAAGAATAGTAGTTTTGTGTTACAACCCTGGATAACTAAAGGATCAATATAAACATGTGAGAGTGGAGCTGTACAGGAGTGCAGTGAGTGTCAGTTGTTTTTCTGAATGAGCATGCCTTTGACCATGATTTCATACTTGAAATTAAGAGTTAAAATACCTGGAGGACACATCTGCATATTCTTCTCATTTATACATGACATTTTGTGTACATCTGCATTGATAGTACTCAAAACCAGTGAACAAATATCAAAGGTACTATACCATATATATACATGTACTCACTTTTAAGTTTAGTCAAACTGCAAACAAAAAAGATTCTGATCTGTTGTTGCATAATACAACTGCAGATCAGGGTCTATATTCTTTGTTCTACTGACTACTCTTAACAATCTACAAAGACCCAGATATGCCAGTGTTTTATGTGATGTCAGATTTGGGTCTGTGCAGTTTGCAGTTGGATTTGTTTTATAAGCGATTACACACTGTATTTTGTTGAGTGTACCCTAAGCTGGTCTTTGTCATCATTATATTTTCTTCCCTTTGACTGTATCTGAGAGAGAGAGAGAGACAGAGAGAGAGAGAGAGAGAGAGAGAGAGAGAGAGAGAGAGAGAGAGAGAGAGAGAGAGAGAGAGAGAGAGAGAGAGAGAGAGAGAGAGTAGCTTGAACAATTTTTCAGTCATATCACTATGATGTATGTATTGTGGTACTGGGATATCATGTCACAAACATGTATCATGATGTACCAGTCATATTATCCTTCAACTTAAAGCTGAGTGCTGAGTGCTTAGTGAGGCAGCTGTTAGTACCATTTCTTGCAAGTCTTTGGTTTGGTAAGAATCCCACATCAAAGGCAGATGCTCTAACCACTAGGTCACCAGAGTGGTCCAAAAAAACATCAAGAATACTGTGAAAAGTACATTATACATCCACTTTGTGCTGAACTGTCCTCTATGTAAATAACTGACTTTTGTATGCAAAATCTGTCTTCTTTCAGCCAGTGACCTTGACTCTCTGACCCCAAAACATATCAGCTTCTTCATTGCCCTATATGTAAGCCATCCATTATGTGTGGCAAATGCAGATGGTGGAAACACAAGATTTTGTGCAGAAATCATTTTTCTTCTTCTAGGCAGACACTCAGACTTTTGAGTTTTTGTTTCTTAATATTTAATTGGTATTTCCTTACTTGAACTACAAGTCATCCACAGAGATGGTCAACTGCTGATAGTGGAAATCTTGTGTTATTGTGCAAAATAAAATTGGTAGCAGACACACAACGACAACATCACAATATTTTTGCATCTACAAATTTTGACTGCAAAATGTTTTAAATGAGAAAGAGATTTCTCTTTAATAAGAAGAGTAACAAAGGGAAGTAAATCTAGCCAAGAAAGAATTCCTTATAAAAACCAACAGAAGGACCATAATGGTCTGGTTCCATAGCGTTGTCTATGGCATGATAAATATATGGATGATTTAAAAGCTTGGTCTGCTAACATATGTTTTATGTTGTATGATGTTTATAAAATACCTTGTCAAAACTTTTAAAAAACAAATAGTTCTGATCCACAGAGTAAAATACCCAATTCACTAAAATCATACCTTGAGGTCTGTTATCTACCACTATCCATCCTGATGAGAACAAATGGAGTTTTTGAGCCAAGATTTAGTAAAAAGAAAAAGACCATTGTTTCAAGCTGAGAACCATAAGCATCTAGATCTATACAATGAGAGACTTCTAAATGGACTCTGCTTAATGTGTCTGCCATGACGTTCCTATCTTTAACACAACCCTGGAAAGGAAACAACTGGTATTTATCTCATGAATATACCAGAAGTCTAAACACAAGGTACAGCTAGCTGAACATGTTTTAAATATTTGTTCTGCTTAATGTCAAGGGTGTATCACAAGACTTCTGATAATGTAGATAGACTTATTTTCAGACACAATATTGTTAAACAGGGGTTTCTTCAGGATGTGTGAATGCTCAAAAATGTCTTCTCAATGTAATGACACCCCACCCCCCTCTCTCTTAAAAATAAGCAAGTGCAAGAAAATCTTACTGTTTCTTGGTAGGTAAAATTAAAAGAAGTTTATGTTATAAGGCCAACTTGTTTTCTTAAAATTAAATTCTGATAAGAAATCTGATGCTATATCTTGTGATGTACATACATTTTAGAGAAGCTGGACTGGGTGGGTGGGTGCTGAGTGGTTAAAGGTGCTCACCTTTTCAGATCACTTACATCTCAGCTTTGTCCCTATTAGTTTGAGCCAATCTTGACCAATGTGATCTTATGTGAGAAAGCTTGCCAGTGTCTCTCTGTGGGTCAGTTGTTTTTTTTGAGGTCATCTGCCACCAAATATACTGGTTGCAATGTTTAGCCTATTTCAGGCAAAGAAATGGCATTCAAATTACCAAAACTAACATTAATGTCTATGACATCAAGTTAATCTGATTAAAATCAGATCTCCACTGCTATATACGAAGAGCTGTCAGAGAACACATAGGGGTCACATTCTGGCAACCTATGTTACATGCTAATTTTATCAACCAATCAGATGAAGTCTTATATCTTCACATTTCAAGACTGATCATTTTGGACAAAAGCATAGATGTGTACTGAAAATTTTGATTCACTTTCTGATTGTTGAAAGCTACATTTTTATTGGCTAATTTAAAGTTCAACCCTAAGCGGTCATCGTTAGATCTTCACGTAGGACAGCCGAGATCTGATTTTAATCAGATTGGACATCAAGAACTTCCATAACTATATACACATATTGGGTTTAATGGCATGTCAGCACAATATTGTCTATATTTAAAATAAAGACATTGGAAGGTCAATACCATATTTACCCACAAATACCTACTGTATCCCATAATAATCACCATACCTGACGATTAGCCCACCCACCTCTCTTACAGAATTGTGGTATAATCACTTAGGATAGTGTTTCTTTCATAACAAAACCTGAAGCCCAGCCTGGTCAAAAAGGGCTTGTTTTCTTTTGTCTTTCTAAAGCAAATATATCCTTCATAAATTTTTGCCCAAATTTGTAATTAACAGGCTTTATTTAAGTTGGATAAAAACAGCACCTTTACTGGATAATGAACTTCCCCCTCCATTTCTTTTGAAAATTTATTAGACTGGCCCCTTGACACTGTATTTTCTTCAGACTTTCTGAGCAAGAAAAATGTGTTGCAGCTCAAAGCCTCAATTCAGATGATGTATGCTTGAAGATTTGGGTTCATATAAGCCAGGAAAATTGGCTTAGTACTTACACATGATAAATCTCAATAATTTACCAACTTATGTGACCAACAACAAGCAATAGTGTCTGAGAAAATGACCTATAAATACAAACCATAACCTCAGTGTTGTTGGCACACATCTGAATTGATATCATCAATTCACAAGTCAGAAACATCAAGGTATATGATTTTCAACTGCACAGACTCAACTCTGTTGTCATAACACATCTGTAATATTATTGTCTCCTATTGTTTAACAGTACAGACTCAAATTTGCTGTCAATAAAATGCCTATTTCGTCATCTTCTATTGTATAACAGTACAGATTAAAATCTGTTGTCACATAACATGCCTGTAATATCATCTTCTATTTTTTTAACAGTACAGGCCAAATCTGTTGTCACATATCATGCTTGTAATATCATTTTCAATTGTTTATCATATAATATGCTGACAGTATTATCAGGAACTATGATGTTTGCAGTAAACAATGAATCAGGTAAATAACATGCCTGTCTGATTAAAGTCATATCTCCACAATCAAACAAAGACATCTGATGGACACCAGTAACACATAATGTACTGCTGACCTCATGGTTAACCAATTAAATCACAACTTTTAAATTTCTTAAAGTGCCACATGTCAATCAGATCATATTGTTACTAATGACACTGTCCCTAAGGCAAACCTGCTATGCTTTATCTCAGAGGTCTCAAACATGCAGCCCACCAAACTGTATCCTGTAGCCCACAAAATGATTGGCATCACAAGGTATTATGAGAGATAACCAGGATGGATAAACCCGCATGCCATCGAAAATGCCCTCATGCGGCCCTAGGGGTGGTTTGAGTTCGATACCCTTGCTGTATCTGATAGGATACTATAAATAAGTTGACTGGACTTCCAAAGGTCACCAAAAAAACTTTTATCAAGTAGCTGTCAGATCTCCATGAATGGCTGTAGAGATCTGATTTGAATCATGCTGATAACATGCTGGCAGTATCATGATTGCTGTGATGTTTAACAGTAGAGACTCAAATCTGTCATTACAAAACATGCTGGCAGTATCATGACTGCTATGATGTTTAACAGTGGAGAGTCAAATCTGTCATTTCATAACATGCTGGCAGTATCATGATTGCTATGATGTTTAACAGTAGAGACCCAAATCTGTCATTACAAAACAGCTTATGTTGTTTACGAGTACAGACCCAACTATGTCATATAACATGTTCCCAGTATCATCAGATGTTTGATGCCCCAATGATGTTTGACAGTACGGAATGCTGGGGCTATATTGTTTAACAGTACAGACCCAAATATGTCACATAATATGCTAGCAATAGCAATATATTGTTTAACAGTTCAGACCCCAGATCTGCTGACACATAGCATGTTGGCAGTCTGATTAGCATCTTCGCTAGCCAAGGTTCTGATATGTTAACCCTATCTACACCTTGGCAGATCAAACTTTTATTTGAGTGTTTGCCCTGGCGACATCAACTGGATTTCATGCTCTGCCTCCATTAGTATGCAAGGCCAACTAACCAACACAACAGTGGTCCGTTGTGCATTTGCTGAAAATAGTACAGGCACTTAACTTAAAAAAATACTTTGTAAGTTTAAAGTATGATTACGTACGGAGAGAAGTCATAACATGTTGATTTGAATGATAGGTATTTGTACCAGCAGCGGAAATTTGTTTATTTACGAGTCCACTCAAGTTGTGTGCTTCCCTTGTCTTATTCATGTAGGAACAGTTTTCAAATTTGAACAACATAATTTTGTTTGGATGCAGTGGCTTGCTGCCTCATCCAATGAAATTTGCAGACCCAAAGCTTAGAAATATCTGCTCCATATATGCCAAGGTGTTGATAGGGTTCAAATATCAGAACCTTGGTTAGCAAAGATGTATCATCAGAGCTTACTGATGGTTAACAATACAGACCGACAAAAAAAAACATATTAAAAAAAGCATTAACAGTATCGATCATGTGACCTAGTTTATTATGCAACAGATGATCTGGGTCTATGCTGTTATTTAAATAACAAAGTATGTGTGGTTACCGGTAGTGTCCAAGCTAATGCTTTCTACTAATGACTACCTTGGCCATATTGAAACTTAAGCACATAAAATCAATACATTATGTTTTCCTATGGACAGACAGAGTTACATTTGACTATGATCGAGGTCAACTGGCAGTAATTTGGAACCTTTTTTCACTGAAAAAGATCTCCAGAGGTTGGCTGAACAAATTTGTCCAGAAAGACATTGTTACACTTGTTACATTTTGATAAAGCCAATCAGTATCAACAGAATAAACTCAGTTAATATGAATCATGAAAACAGTATACCATATATACTCGCTTAAAAGTCAAGTCAATTGGCAAACATCAAAGATACTGATCTGATATAGCATAATGTGCCTGCAGATCATGGTCCGTGTTGTTTGTCCTACAGAATACTCCTAGCTAACTGAATTGATGAGATCTGCCAGCATATTATGCAACAGTAGATCTAGGATTGTGCAGTTTGCAGTTGGACACATCTTTTAAGTGAGTATATACAGTGTTGGAACATTCAGATGGCATTTCTGTAGAGTCAAGAAATAACCTTGTATATAGTTGATTTTTGTTTGTTTGTTTTGTAGGGTTTAACGCCATTTTTCAGCACACGATAGGCTATACATGGCGGCCAGTATTATTGGTGGAGGAAGAACCCTGGAAAACCACCGGAAAGAACCACTGACCCATGAAAAGCTACTGGCAAGCTTTCTCACATAACTACATTAGTCAAATCTTAGACTTGAACTCACGCAGACAGAGGTGAGATGGCAGTGATCCGTAACGGAGAGCGCTTTAGACCACTAGGCCACTCGGGGCCCCTGTATATAGTTGTAGGAAGACGTAAATTTGATGTGTATAGTGAGTCACCTCTGATTGAGTACACCCCATATTGTGACAAAGATTTAAACGATGATGTGACTTTGTCTCCTACTGCCAAATTGTATGATACGATCGTGACAAAAGTAGTTCCAAAAAGTAGATCTCAATGGCAGCTAACTACATCTAAGTTTCTTTTTTGACTTGACAGAAAAGATGGAGGATCATTAATTATTTGGTCATATTTGCTGTTATGAACAAATATTATTCTGAAACATCTGATATCACTCAACCAATGGATGACATCACTCAAATGCCTTATAATTGAAAAGTCATAATTTTGCTGCACCCTGCAGGAACATATCCTGGAGTCAGCCAGCCAATGCTTTGTATCCAAGAGCCATGAAAATGCAGATGTTGATAGTTTGATTGGGTATGTCATGCCCACTTATTTCTATGTGTGACCTTGCTCTTGTAGTGTCTGTTAAGTGATACATGCCATACAACTGTTTTCTTCTCATTAAACAACTGTCTTGATACAGAAGACCACAGTGGTATGGGCAAATATTAATGTCTAACAGACTACATGATTGATGTGATGCATAATAATTTCTCAGGTATGAAGATAAATAATTAAGATAATGACCTCTGCAGTCACACATTTCCATAAAGGATTGCCGCCTGTTATGTATACAATGTAATGTTCCAGGCAGAATACTGAATTGTAGTGCTGTAATATGTAAATTTCTTAGGGTATGTATACAGCGCAGGATTGAGGTCTTCCTGGGCCGAAGCACTGAAAATATTATTGTCACCCCTCCCCCCTTTACAAATTGTGAAACTCAAGAAAACAATATTAAAGGCTATAAAGATGGGAAATTGCCATTATTCCAAATCAAACATGCAGGCAAAATGAAATGGTCAATATAATTCTATCAATTTTATCATCAACAACTAATTTTAATTGTTCTGTTGCCACTGATGGGCTGGTGCTTTAAGCATGCACTAGTGTGCTTCGGTCTCACTGGATAGTTTAGTATTTTGACACCTCCCTAATATTTAAGGTAGAAGGCATGAGATTATTATCACAATCCTAGCATTTATAAATTCACACATAAGCTAAATCTGCAATGTGGTTTACATCTAATTTGAGTTTGACTTGGAAATCAGTTAACTTGTTGGTGACTGCCTGTCACAGTTAGACTAGCATTGGAGATCATATGTGTAACATGGGCTGCAAATGAGCAGCCAACTTGGCTTATGTATAATGTGTCTGCTACAGACATAAATATCTAAAAATCTAGAAGGTAGAGGCGTGATGAAAAGTATGCTAATTTGTGACAGTACTAGTGAACTTTATTCATGTATAAGGCACATACTGATTCTTTTAGCTGTCTTGTCACAGAAAAATATTCAAAATAGCTCTTTCTTGAAAAAACTGAATGTAAAAAAGAGGGTTGGTGGCAGTGTTAGTTCAGTATAAAAGCCACTAAGTTGCATACATAATTAACTTGAATACCTCAGTTAGAATCTTACCAGCATCATGTCAACAAAAATCATTAGTTTTTATTTGCATCTTTAATGTTATTTTATTATCAATTTTCTGCAATAGGTCATCGTGGGATGAAAATTTGCCCCCAAAATACTGTCCTTTGAGACTTTCATGGTAATCCAGCACTGCCCATACAATATACCTGTTCTATACCTTGGAGCTCTTCAGGTGGCAACCCTATTTCCATGTGCTTCATCTTGTTTTGTATCGTTTTAAAATGATGTTTCTTGAAATCTGATGTGGAAGCTATGATCCTTGTCTACCCCAAAAAGCCATTATTTTACTGGGTGAAAGTCACAGGCTTTGAGTAACCTCAGAGTGACAGTCGGTAGCAGTACAGGCAATGTTTATGCATTTAATAATTCCTTAATTAGTCACTAATTGACTATGATATGTAAGCAGTCCCTTAATCTAATTCCTGTACACATACAGAGTGAACCTATTGAGGTTTATCTATCAGAATATACAGTATTTTTTAATATGGACAATTTACCATTGAATAAACATGTTTATTCATAGTTGCAGGAAGGGTCTATGATCAGGCTAGTTGTTTTTTTTATAGTAGCACAGAAGAACATATACAGTAATGATTTCAACATAAATACTTAACATACCATAAGTTAGCAAAGCATAAGTCACAGTGACTTTTCATGAACAGCACCTCATAAATGAACACAAAATTTCAACAAAGTCTATGATCCTTTTCTGCATCTAAGGTACATGTATAGTGTTTATCATGATGCATTCTGTCCGATGTAATTCAAAGCAGGATAATATCCAAACTGTTATGACTCTATGGTCTTAAACCATGTAATAGAAAGAAGCAAAACCAACAAGTTTATTAAAATTAACAAATAATAAATTTGTTTTACTTTATAAAGTTAAAATTTAAGAGGAACTTACAGTATTGTGAATTAAATCCCAAAAAATCATATAGGTCCAAAAGTTTAGAATGTTCCAAATGAATTCCAATGCTGAATGTGCTGATGTACCAAAAGTCTTGAATGTGCTGATATACCAATAGTCTTAATGTATTAGCAGCAGCAGAGGGGAGAATCCTACAACTTTTGCAACAAAATCAATTTAAACCCTCAAAACGGAAAATAGAGCCTTCCTGCGAAATCTCGTGTTTTAACCAAAAAAAAAAAAAGTCTCCATTTGGTAAATAGAGCCTTATTGATTTCTTGCTCAAAACATGAATTTGCGCGGGTGATACTCTATTCGTGTTTTCGTTGCTTAACCATAAAACGTCACAACGTCGTTGTCACTCACCCCCTCTGCTGCTATGGGTTAACCAAATATTTGATCAAGTCCGATACAATATCATGTTCAAGGACGAAAATCATTTATGATGGAAGTCCTTACGACGAAAATCCTTTCAGGATTTCACAAACAAACTAATCGCTAACACCTCACAATCGCTAAGTCTCCGTTTGCCAAATGGAGACTTTCTATTTTTTTGGGCTAAAACATGAGATTTCGTAGGAAGGCTCTATTTGCCGTTTTGACGCTTCAATCAAAAAAGTCGAAAAAAGTTGTAGGATGTGCCCCCTCTGCTGCTGTATATCACAATGATAAATTGCAGAATGTCTTTGAATGACTTCACAATAATCCAAAAGTAGTGTTTTAGTCCATAAGTCAATTAGCACTTTGTAATTTCAAACAAATAATTTAAATAAATGACTCCTCATATTATTTCTGAACAGAACAGTAAATAATTCCAGAGACCGAACTTTAACCAGGAACGAATAATTTTGTTTACCTCATCCTACATGTACTAATTTCACTTGACATAAGACTGAATGAAATGTCCTGGATGTGTATCTTTTGAAGTGTAAATTTCTATCAAATAAGAAAAGAGTTTGCTTCTAGAATATTTCAACTTCCCAAATAAGGTCAGACCTTGAACTCAAATCCAAGAAAATCATCTTTAAAACGAGAAAAGTTAAGCAAACCAAACCATTACCACAATTATGGTCAAAGGTCAAGCACCCAATATAAACTTTTAAATGTATATAACAATACCCCATGCCAAAAACTTGTATGGCCATGTACTAAATGCAGAAACTAAACCAAAAGCCAGTAAAAGATGAAATATTGGTAATAAAGAGATAGTTTAATTACAAGGATGTGATACGAATGATGACAATGCATTTTATCTTCAATGTCACCACTGCAGCATGAACAATGCCTGAGATACGAACATAAAAACAAAATTTAACCAAAGTTAAGTTCTGCTGAATGGTTTTTGGGAAGCTATGTAAAAGGTTTCCTATTTTTAGAAATGGTGGCCAGATCAGACAGTGAATAAAGCTGAAAGAATCTAATGCCAAGATGCTTTGGGTCAAATTTGGTCAAAATTCATTGAGTGGTCTTTGAGAACTTATAAATAGCAATTGTAAACAGATTTATAATGTCCAATGGACAAAGGCACAACATCAATTAACTTTATGGGCATCTGTAAACAGATTAAAATGCTCAGTGGACAAAGGCATAACCTCACTTAGCTTTATGGGCTGATCGGTTGCAAACAATGAATGGGTGGTTCCTGGTTTTGTTCTACATAGGTCTGACCCCGATAACGGGCACATAATTTTCCCCCTAAAATGACCACTTTTCTCTGCTTAGCACTGAAAAGTGCATTATTTTAAATAAGAAGAGGGGGTGAAACTTTCACAAATACCCTCTGGATAAGCCAGTGATGAAGAACAACAACACTAAAAGTATTTCCTATTGCAAAACATTAATAATAACTTTCCATCCTGCATTCAGTGCAAAATGTCAATCCTACAGATGCCAAGTCTTTTGCTATTTAACTTGACAGCTTTATAATCATTCAGCCAGATACAAATTTATCTCCAGACCTGTAAAACCACCAAAAGCCAAGCCACATTTAGTTTTGAGAGAGTAATCAAGTCAACCATTTTAGATAAGAAACAAAATGTAACAAAGTGTTTGCATTTAAGGTTGGGCATATATGTACACTATGTGAAATGTGAATTCCAAGACTGATATTAATGTGAAACTTTTATCTGAAATATACGACTGGATTTTAACTTACTGTAGCTGTTTTAAGCATATATGTTGTTTAGAACAATTAAGACAGCAATGCAGGGCTCCAAGTGGCCATGTGGTCTAAAGTGCTCACCATTGCTGATCACTGCCATCTCACCTCTGTCTGCATGGGTTTGAGCCTCAGGGTCAGCCAATGTAGGTATGTGAGAAAGCTACCCAGCAGCTTGAGGGTCGGTGTTTTTTTTAAAGAGTTTTCTCAAGTTCTTCCTCCACCATTTATGCTGGTTGCCCTGTATAGCCTATCTTGTGCTGAAAATGGCATTAAACCCTACAAAAAGACAGCAATGCAATTCTGTTAAAGTGCTGGTGCAAAGTCACATACTGGAATGAAAGTCATCAAAGATTTTTAAACAATAACATACTCCATCTGTTACAAGGCCAAACCTTCTATGATAAAAAGCTGGCCTTATAAAAGAAGTGGCCTCACAGGTGAAACTCAGAATGGTAAAACAAAGCATCTTATGTTCATTAAAGTGGCATCACAGGTAAAGCTCAGAATGGTAAAAACAAACCATCTGAGGTCTGATAAAGTGACCTCACAGGTGAAGCTCAGAGTGGTAAAAACAAACCATCTGATGTCTGATAAAGTGACCTCACAGGTGAAGCTCAGAGTGGTAAAAACAAACCATCTGATGTCTGATAAAGTGGCCTCACATGTGAAGGTCAGAATGGTAAAAACAAACCATCTGATGTCTGATAAAGTGGCCTCACAGGTGAAGTTCAGAATGGTAAAAACAAACCATCTGATGTGGGATAAAGTGGCCTCACAGGTGAAGGAAGCTCAGAATGGTAAAAACAAACCATCTGATGTCTGATAAAGTTGCCTCACAGATGAAGCTCAGAATGGTAAAAACAAACCATCTGATGTCTGATAAACTGGCCTCTGAGCAGAGTCTGAGCAATCTTGGAAACAAAAAAAAAAAAGCACAAAATTCTTACACACCAGAGTACCATCGCAGTCTAAATCTGTTTTCTTAAGGTATATATGACTATATTAAAGATTAATGAAAAAAATTCAAGCCCAAAAATACATTGTTAACTGAAAGCAGCTGTAAAAAATCTTTTTTCCCTAATGAATCATTACAGTATATACTCACATTAAGTTTAATCAAACTGCAAACAGCAACGATCCTGATCTGCCATAACATAATGTGCCAGCAGATTAGGGTCTATGTTGTTCTACTGGTTACTCCTAACAAAGTGCACATATCCCAATCTGAGTTTGTGCAATTTGCAGTTGGACTTAATGCTTTATAAGCAAGTATATGTGATACTTCAGTTTTCAGATACAATGACATCATATTTCATCATGTGATCCTGTCACATGATAGGTTCAGCTTCATGACTGAAATTTAAAATGGCTACCTCTATGACAGAATCATGACAGGGTTTTATCATGGAAAAGACCAAGGATGGTCTGACTACCGGGTGAGGCACAGTAATTGATTTGTATCTGCAAGAACAAGAATTGAGTTTTTCCTTAGCCCAAGTGAAAGTCATCAACCAAGTTTGGTAATCGTTGATCATGTACAACTTGAGTAATTGTGTGGAAATGAATTAGGACACAAGTGCATGGATGGTCATGACAGCATAATCTGCTTACCATATGGCTGGAGTATAAGACGTAACACCTATTTCTTGGAGTATTACAGGAGAGGCAATTTGTCTTGTGAAAAAAATGAAACATACAAATGTTGGATCCTACAAGATTTCTATCCTTGAGATACTTTTCATGGCCATTTTTAGAATGCTGTGATGAGATACCATTTATTTTTCAATCAAAAGACACAAACATTTTGGATTTTTTTTAAATTTATGGTATAATTTTAATAGAACTATTTGGACAGGTATTTTTGTCTTCTTTCTGGGAGAATTTCCCTAAATAAAAATACAAAACAAAATTGCGAAAATCTAATAAGCTTAAAGAACATTTCCAGTTTGTCTTCTTACTTGTACTGAATTACTGCATTTTAGAGGCTGCATCAAAGAGCCACTTCTTGATGATCAAGGTGGTACCAAATATCAGCTAAAAGTCCAACTGCAAACAACATAGACCCAGATCTGCAGATCTGGGATACATTTCACTCATGCTCAGCATCAGTACTGTCACAATATTGGGAGTGGGTTAATGTCCCAATGATCCTTTTGAAAATTATTTCCAAATTAAATCTTCAAGGTTTTTCCACCATTTAATTTTGTAGGTCAAACAAGGTATTATTTACTTTGTATACAAGCCATTTGAAGTCTCGATAGGCTCATGAATACAAGCAATTAATCTATCCCCTAAGTCATCATATTGATTGGATTCAGCATGCAATTTCCCAACCATGCTTTCTAAGACTTAAGAAGATATCACTGTATCCTCTTGTAAGGCACAAATTCTTTGAAAATGCTGCTACTATTGATTCTCATCGCATGCTAGCTGAGCCCCAAATACTGGGATTACATACAAAGCAAATGGATCAGAAATTGCAATCTAATCCAAGAAGACACATCAAGTGGTTGCCTAATTTGAAGGTCTCCCCAATTCATAAAATTGCCAGGGCAGCAAAAAGAAAATGTGTGCTCTATCTACAAAACCCTTGCTTAAAGTAGAGTTATTGTCAGAAAAATAAAACAATGTGGCAGATAATGAATTGTTCATCTAAATTTTATCTTCATGAAATTTGGGGGGATTTGCTGTAAATCAGAGGAATCAAAGATCTGGTTTCATACAACATGTATTAAAATTTAATTACACTAATAGTTTTATTCAATGCTAATTTCAAATTAGAATTCCTTATATAGTCATCGATCTTAATAGAACCTTATACTGAGGATGGTTTCAAAAGATCAATGTTCTGATTCAAACAAACAATTCAGTTATGTAATGGTTTGAAATCTTTTCATAATTGGTTCTCCTGACTGAAATACCATTTGCTCAAGGCAAAAATTAGTTTGCACATCTTTTTTCAATATCACTGACCTTGACCTTTGACCCCAAATTTGATGGATCTCTTTCTTATTTCAAATCCAATAACTCTAAACGGTTTGGCCATGGTCTGAGACATTTGACTAGTGTTATTTTGCAGAAACTGTTTGTCCCCTTGGTGTTCCTCTGGCTTTTAACGTTGACCATTGAAGCCCAAAATGAACTGGGGCCTAAAATGTCTCAAATAGATGGACAATATAACAGCATCATACAATCCAATTTGTTGGATGCATGTGAAAAGAAAGCAATAAGAACTGCTTTGACCCATGGCCATGCAGGTCTAATATCAGAACCTGTTGCTCTTGTTATTATTGTGCTTGTGACGTCAGCGATCAGCATCAGAAAGGGGCCCTACTGCACAAATTTTCAAAAAAATTAACTTTGCTTTCATTTTCTGTTTGATTCGAAATGTCAGATTTTTTTTAAATTAAGCTCATGTGTTCAATCTAATAAGGCTGAACATTGCATGTAAAGATGGCCAAACTTTGACGTACCTTGGGGTTTCCTCATCTAAAATAGAGCTTAATTATGCTCAAACGAACAATCGACAAATTAAAATATGCATGAGCAAGAATGTTTATGCTTTTACATTCATTTATTTGATACTAAAAATCTATGTAATGGTGTCGCAAATGTGATGAAATATTTTTTTTATATATTAATGTGCTCACCTTCAAGAATAGCAGTTTTAATATCAGATATAGAGCAATGGATAATATAAGTAGTAACTGTGTAATGAGGTTATAATGGTCATCTCAAAGTGTTAAGGACTTAAAGTGTATGTTGTAACATTTCTCTCTCCTCTCTAAATAAAAAAAAAGAGAAGGATGAGCTTTTTATCTGGAACAAAATTACCATAGAATTCTTGGACACTTAGGACTCAGTGTCCTTATTTGATTCAATAGTGTTCTTAAAGCTCACATTTTTTTACTTCAAGAACAGAAAAGTAGACTTAATGATGTTGACTTCCTTAATTATTGTCAGCATGTTTTAGTTCTGTAATTTCATGGCGTTTGTTTTTGTACTATTGTTGTATTTGTTTTGATGTGTTATCTAATATTGTAAAGTGCTTCTGAAGACTTCGCGCTGTATGTACTGTACATTATTATTATTATTATTATTAGTATTATTATTATAATTATTATTATCATTATTATTATTTCTTTACTTATATGGTACACCAACATACCAAATTCACACAGAACAAGTTAAATGTTAATAAATAACACTTTAGAGAAGTTTTATCACACACAAAAAAAACAGTTCAACAGAGATAGATCCACAGATATAACTGGATGAAGTAAATCCCATATAATGATAACATACATGTAATGGCATAATATTAAAAATATAAACATTTTTAACAAATCATCACTCTTGACTCCTTTCCAAAACGGAATAATCAAGGGGTAAACAAAATATACTTAATAATTTTATGACACAATAGGTTTAGATTGAAATAACAGTAGAAAAAAAATATAGTAATCTGCAGGTTCAATGTGGTTTAGAGATTTTCTACTTTTTGCATTAAACTCCTGGACTGCCTGTTTTGTTTTCCAGGAGGTAGGGAGGGGATATTTTAACAATAAAACTTCAAATTTCCAGCCTTCAGCTAGTTTTTAAATGAATCAGACTCTAATTTGCGGAAAAACATTATATTATATCCAGTTAACATTGATTGAAATGAATTAGCTGTTAAGAAGTACAGTAATGTAGAAAAATAGTTCTGGTTTGATAATAAATCCATGGTCGCAGTCCTCTCTGCCAAAATAACTGGTTTGTTCCTTAGCTGACAGTACTTTGTTCTCCATACAAACAATACCTGTAGAACATGTACAAGATACATGTTTTTCTTTTATTTCTAAAGTTTGACTTTAATTGCCATTAGAGATTTTTAAAATTTTCAAATAAGTTTTCACCTGGCTGATGTCAAAGATTACTGGTTACTATGGAGGCTTGCAAAACAACAGTAACAAAAACATGTCACATATGAACTTTTCTTGACAGTTTAACAACAATAAATGAAGTGGTTTTGAAGATGTGAACAATATGTTTCTAATCCAGCTGCAGTATCTTGGTGGCCATAACAGCACAAAATGTACAAAAATGTACAAAATGTACAAAAATGTACAAAATGCACAAAATGTACAAAATGTACAAAATGCACAAAATGTACAGTAAAGAAATGTCAAGTACAGCAACTAAATCGCTGAATTGCAGTTTAACACCAATAGTTCTTGACTTGAGCAATATTAATGACACCAGAAACATTTTTGGGTTATGTACATAGCATGCACTGCAGTCATTCACTTAAAAGTCAAAAGGTTGAAAGTATATATTTACACCCTCACTCTCCAAGTTATTGCTAGTAGCGATAACAATATTACTGACTGCAAATCCATTCCTCCATCATTGATTTAGAATGTCATTGTAATTTAAATTTGCTGCAATCAATAAATGGAATTTATTGTACCATATAGATTTAAGAGAATTAGTAATTCAGCATTATATAATAGTTTTGAGATGCCCCTCATTCTCTTGTATCGATATAGATTTAAGAGAATTAGTAATTCAGCATTATATAATAGTTTTGAGATGCCCCTCATTCTCTTGTATCGATTTACCTTCACACATTTTTTTCAATATAGGTTAGAAGAGTCTAGCTTCATTGTATTTTCTTTCTGAGTCTTCTATTTTTTATTTGTCTTCTTGATTAAAACAATTTCATATGTACATGGGGAATGTTTCACGAATAAATTTTTTCCGAGATGTGCATCTTTCATAGTCTTAATGTTTACATGGAATCAAAATCTTCAACAGTAACCACAATAGTTGTATAAATATGTAAACATATTCCTGTGCTTTATTTACAAATCTCAAAACCGACATTGCCATTTTATAAATCTGGAAGTTTGACTTCGATTATTTATGTAGGTCAGAATGTTTGACATGTACATTATAGAGCAAAAAGTTGTGTTTTACAAGAACAACACTCCTATCGAATTTCATGGAATTATATACTACTATGCAGAAGTACTCCTTTAAAAGCCTGAAGATTTTTTTGGGGGCGGAGGAGGTGTGCATTAGAATCCAGGCCTACCAAATCTGGACCAGGCTGTATTGTCCATTGAAAAATCATCAAAAATCTGGAAATGCTTGGTAATGGTTGGAAACACTGGTACATGTCCATATTATTATTGTAGTGCCTTCTTGGGGTGTATGGGGAATTAGTCACAAATGCAAGAGGGTTTCTTCTTGTAGTATATTTTAATAGAATGCTGACTCTCAGCACAACATTTGAACTGGCTATATATACCAACCTAACGGACTTCAGAGAGAGCATTCCCTAAATACCTTTCCCTAGTACTAAATTCTGATCTGCTTGTGTTAATTGCAGACACTTTATCTAACTATAATCTACATATTAAAATGCATATAATCTAAATTATGTAATCCACAATAAAGCCATAAATGTACTCTCCATACACACTCTTTTCTCACTGATACTGTATGCAAGAAAATCCAAAAATATTATTTAGAATAAGAAATTACTTGGAAACTTCACCTATATGAGCCAATTAATTCAAAATTAAACTATTGCTACTCAGTTATATATTAAGCACTTTACACCTTCTAAAAGAGCTACCAATATTCTTTTTAATTTGTTACTAGTTACAATGTTTAAGTATTAAGGCAAACTTGCCATAATTGATTTTAATTAGCTTTACAAACACATAATCTAACACTGATACAGCTCTATTTGTTTCAATTTCTCAGCACTTGTAATTTGACACCTAGCCTTAGAATAACAACTAATGCCTAACACTGACCCCAAGTGATGTTTTATCTAGCAGTGAACTAACTAGATTTAGCCCTATAATATTATCATCAAGTTAACCATGACACTGTCCATTCATTATTGGTCTGCAGCATGGAAAATGAATGGAAGGTTGGTTATTTTTATCAAGGTCTTGAGTTAACATTTTTCCACAGCTGAAGAAAAAGCTGTGAACACCCTGGAAACAGTGACGTCATATTAACACAGTGAGTACATCTACAAAAATGACCTCTCATCCAATCTGTTATTCTATTGCAGTTTGAGTGAAAGTTGGACATTTGCTTTTCCATCTGTGCATGTATGAGAAAAGTTATGCCTGATACGTGGACAGCAAATTTTATGTCTTTGCTATAGGCCTTGACTTAAAGTTATCCCCCTTTACCTTTAGAGGTTGTGCACATTTGTGTACATGTACTTCCTGGTAGTAAAACAAAATAAGCACTAACCTAGAAATGAAAAGTATCTTTGTAAAACTGATATTGATAATCTAAACATTTGAGCAGTTCAAACAATATTTACGCTGTCATAGTAAAAATGCAAGTTGATATCTATAGAGCGAAAACTGAAGCTTTCCTACGTTGACAAAATACCATCTAAAGTTAAGCAACTAGTTACTTGACATCAAAAGAACAAGCTGTCAACTCCAGTTACAGACACCTTGATTTCAAAAGAAACAAATTTAAATGCAAAATCCTGCTTTTAGTGAATCAAACATTTACAGTTATTTACTTCTGAAAATGAAGTGTAATTTTGTCAGCTGCTGTCTAATATGAAGTTCGAAAAATGGCATGTATATTATATTACATACTATCAAATTAAGCATGATTGTGAATGTTGTTTCTTGACGTGTAAGGTGATACCCTCAATGCTCATATCTACTTCTAAACACAGGGGCTCGTATCGTAGCTTACAATCAACCGGTCATACATGTACTATATAGTAGTTATTATATAGTACATGTATGGTCGGTCAATTGTAAGAAACGATACGAGTCCCTATGATTCTAAACACAACCTCCACCATGTTGTTTGCTTGTGCCTTTCCAAAGCTACTGGTTATGTCCATTTGGCAGAATGTGATTTGACCATATGGTCAGATTAATTTTTGCTTTTCAAAATTTTGTGTTATAATAAGAGAAAACTTAAGAAATTAAACCAGCATAGATTAATGTGACAGTAAGTTTTTTTTTAATCATAGGGAATTTGACACAGCAAAATCCTTATTTACTAACAGCTTTGAAATTTGTGAAATTCATACAATATGTGAATGAAAACAAATAAAATATATAAGCGTGTGCATTTATTTTAAATGCATCTATTTTGATTATAGTTAGCAGTGTCTTTGCTATCCATGAAAATTTTCTTATCGTATAACTGAGGTATAAAATATGTACAAGTTACAATCTTAACAAACAGTTGTATGATTTTGGCAATGTTCCAGTACATGACACCTCTGTAATTAAATCTATGTTTAAAGTCCAACAGTCTGCACAAAATTTAACTACAAAGGACCTATTATCATAATGTAATATAAAGTTAATCTAATTTTTTAGATGAAATTAATAACTAATTAGCAAAATACTGACTCTAAAGCGAACACTTTTCATTATTTTTCCGAATACATGTTGCTGAATCTTGCAAGCACAAAGTGCTTTTCTGTATGCACTTGTTGACATTATATCTAAGAAGATTAGGAAAATTGGCTAACATATCACAAAGATATCTCAGAGGAATTACCCATGAAAAGAATGCCATCACCCAAGAACTCTCAAAATCTAGTATTTAAAAAGATATGACGTTACGACAAGTAAAAAGATGACAGTTCGATGAGAAATTATCAGTGTTCATTCAGTGGATGAAAACAGATTTTGGCAAAAATTACTAGAGTACATGCCAAAGGAAGGCTGATTTTTAAATTTTATGGAGGAAAGCATATATGAACCAGAGCTGTCTACATTGTTACACATTACATGTGAGGGGCCCCGAGTGGCCGAGTGGTCTAAAGCACTGTCCGTTACGGATCACTGCCATCTCACCTCTGTCTGTGTGGGTTCGATTCTAAGATTCGGCTAATGTAGTTATGCGAGAAAGCTTGCCAGTAGCTTCTTGTGGGTCGGTGGTTCTTTCAGGGGGTTTTCCGGATTCTTCCTCTACCATTAATACTGGCCGCCATGAATAGCCTAAATTGTGCTGAAAAATGGCGTTAAACAATTAAAAAAATATATATAAAAAAACACATTACATGTAATATTTTTATCAGGATATTCAGTTGACTTGAAAACGACAAAAGTAAAGGCAGAAATTTTACAAATCTTTAACATTTTATTCATGTTATATTCAGAGTGCACAATGTATTGGAAAAAAAAATCAAGTGAACAAGCTTCTAATCCAAAATGGATGAAACAAATTACTAGTTCAAACTTTGGTAGAGTTATACACATGTAAGAGGCATCCGATCTCCTTAATAAAATATATTATATTTTGGTGTGCATATGCCAAGAAACACAAGACAACTGCAAGAATGAAAAACAAAACTAAAATGAACAAATTATAACAAAAAATGTTGAAGTTATATATAATATATATATATATATATATATATATATATATATATATATATATATATATATATATATATATAAGTTATATATAATCAAGAAATGCCTTTCCTTGAAACTAGTCCACATGGGATAGTTTCTTATACTGACAAGGATGAATAAGCAGAGGAATGTTTGCTTGAGGTGAAATGTCCAGTATCTGAAAAATGGAAATATCAAAACACTGTGCAAAAGACAAAAATTTCTGCTGCAGTTATGAAATAACAAAGAAAAAACATTTCTATCGTGAATAATGAAATGATATTAAGTAACGTAAGCTGAAACTTAATTGCCTATACTATATGCAAGTGCATGACAGATGATAGTACATGTATGTGGAAACAAATGGTGTGATTTCGTATTGTGGACTTTACTGGGTATGTCTGTAGAAGAAATATGTTTTGATTAAATGTTGTAATGCTGTCAAGGTCAAATTGCAGAACTTTACTTAAATGCTATTTTGCCAGAGATCTTTTCAAGGAGACTTCAACGAGGTCAAAAGCTGTATTCATCATAATCTGTCATTATAGTCTGGACTTTACACTTAATCTGTCATATGTGAGTGGGTGCTAGGTATTAAGGGAGGTTGTAAATCTGTCAGTCCTGAATATTATGCAAATTTGCAAAGATTAAGTGGGTATTGTAATTGCCATCATACCCTGAAGGATACTGAAGTTTTTTTATTCTTTCAATTTCTTGTTCTACATGTACCCTCAAATTTTCAATTCTCTTGTTGCATTAACTTTGTGTGGCAAAAATCGTGTTGTTTTTTTTACTATTTAAATGGTGGTACAGCTTGTACATGTATAATTAAATTATATTTATGGTTGTTGTTAAATCTGACAAAGAAAATCAATTGTCATACAAAATTGTGTTTTCTTACCATTTAAATGGTGGTACAGCTGTACATGTAATATTAAACCTATGTTCTTGGTTGTTGTTAAATCTGACAATGAAAACCAATTGTCATACAAATCAACTACAAAACGACCAATCTAGACAATGCTATAATTTGCATGTCACCAGTACTTCCTGAATACAAGTTGGAAACAAAACTAATAATACCAGCTGGGCTTATTCCAATTAGAGATTTATATGTCATATAGGATATAAAGTCACAGTACAGAAGTGAAGGTAGCTCTAGGAAACATGGTGTTTCAGTTTATAATTACACATTGGATATTTCAAGAGAAACCTTTCATGCACAGTTTTATTTATGTTATATATTGAAGGCCACTTCACTAAAAAGCAGTAAATTTACATATAAATATTCAATCCATGTCTTAAAATGGAACTACAACTACTTGCTGAAGACTTACAAAAAATGGTACAAAGAGCTGCACTCAGCATTAAGAGGTTTATGTCAAGACTGGTTGGCCTGTAGACAGGATAATGTGACTACGGTAGGTGGGACATCGTGCTATGTGTCTACAGCATGGTGACCCAGTGCTAGAGATCACTATAAACTGCCACAATGAAAGCAGTTATCATAGTGATATGACTGGAAAATTGTTACAGCTATGTTAAAAATCAAAAATACCAGTGTAAAAGATTTGAATGATGATACATCAGGAACACCAGTGTAAAACATCTGAATGATGATGCATCAGGAACACAAGTGTAAAAGATCTTATTGATGATATATCAGGTTACCATTGTAAAACACCTGAAAGATGATACATCAGAAACACCAGTGTAAAAGATCTTATTGATGATATATCAGAAACACCAGTGTAAAACATCTGAATGATGATGCATCAGGAACACAAGAGTAAAAGATCTTACTGATGATATATCAGGCTACCATTGTAAAACATCTGAAAGATGATACATCAGAAACACCAGTGTAAAAGATTTGAATGATGATACATCAGGAACACCAGTGTAAAACATCTGAATGATGATGCATCAAGAACACAAGCGTAAAAGATCTTATTGATGATACATCAGGTTACCATTGTAAAACATCTGAAAGATGATACATCAGAAACACCAGTGTAAAGCATCTGAATGAAGATACATCAGGAATGTCTTACTGGAATTATCAGTAATTCCTATGTCTGTGTTGATAATGAAACAAGTCCTGGCTGTATTTGCTACAATTTGTACATGCAATAAACATTTCCTCCAGTGTTATTCTTGCCTGTGTAGTCTAGAACTAAGATATAATTATATTTGCTGCTATTAAGTGAATTAAATAACTTCTGCAACAGGTTAAACCTGTGTATCTTGTTTAAAGTTATTATATGTCTGTATTATAGGAAATTAAAGATTACATGCTTTCCATGCCTATTTTCTAATTAAAAAAAAGATTACTAAAACCATACCGGTACTTATCAAATCCAAAACCTCAACTTGCCAACTTCAGCTGTTCCAAATCTTTAGTCTTTTTCAACAAAATGAAACAGCTGTTATGGCAGAGTAGTGTGGAGAGAATTCCAACATTACTAATGCTGTTGAAAAAGTAGGAAACTGCTTGCTTCTTTATCAGTTTTGAAAGATCTCCACATTTTAGTTATCAATGCTTACATTAAAAACCAAGCCTGGCTGACTCTCTCTTGCACAATCTGCTCACCTGTATGTCTGTCTTTCACCTACACCCACTTCATCTCTATCTACCATCCTCTGCCCATCTCTCTTTTTTTTACCCTCCCCACATAAGTGTCTATCTCATTCTAATCCCCAACCTCTGGGTATGTCTCATCCTCTCCCACCTCTGTCTCTCTGTCTTTCCCCATTTCTCTCCTTGAACTTTTGAGTTGGATGATGATATTAATTTTCAGTTTTACTTTTTTTTGTTAAACAGAACACTTGAATCGTATGCCACAGAGCTGAAAAACTAGGTCGAACAGCTGAATTTAGCTTACTGAAATTATCTATATTTTTCCATTCTGTCTGGTCTTTATTTAGTTGGTAGATTATTTTCTTCTGATGGTCTTCTCTTCCCATTAAAATGTGAATAAATTCTTGCTGACATGTACAAAGTTTGGTCTTGTATTTTTTGATCCACTGAATCCATACTTTTCAAATGTGATTCTCAGCCAAAAAAATGATGTACGGAAACCTTTCCTAATTATTTTTCAACCATTAAGTCTTACAAATGCAACAATATCTTTCATGCGACAGCATATCTCTTTATGATTACTTCACTTGTGGTAATGACACTATCGCTTATGTTACTGATCCCAATCAATCCTTTTAATTACTTCCTGATCATATATGTGTGCAAAAGAGTTCTAATTCAAGGGCAGATAACAACAATACTTTCTGTAAAGGCCTAAAGTATATGTTTTCAAACTAAAACTGTGTAGCTGCTCAATTCAGTGTTTGATAGTCTGTATGAAGTATATACTGAAATCAGCTACCATTTCTCTTGTCTCACAGACTAGTTCTTTAATTCTCATTCACTTCAAGTGAACCAGTCTAAGAATAATAAATACAGCAGTCAATAGCCATTGTAAAAATTCATAGAGGTAGCACTATAGAATAGATGCATGTTTGTTTACTACTAAAAAATTCCCATATGAATTAAATTATTATGACTGCTCCTGTGGCATAGTAGTTAGAGCACCCGCCTCAGATGCAGAAGGTCATGGGTTCGAACATTGGCCAAGTCAAAGACTTAACAGCTGCCTTGCTAGGTGTTCAAGATTAAGAGGTTAGTGTTAGGACTGGTTGACCTGCCAGGTGTCAGGATAATGTGACTGGATGGGACACCATGCTACACAGTAGCACAAAGGGCTACACTCACTGGGCCTAAAACATAGAAACTTGCAAAAATGTTGAAATGGTGCATAGGAGACAAACTTTATACATGCGCATGAAGAGATAATTAATGTTCTTTCTAAATTCCATCATAAAATGTCTACATCTAGGTCTATGAGACAAACTGCATCAAAATATGTTGAATGGTTCCTGAGATCTGCTGGTTACAAAGATCTAATATAAGGGAGATTTAAAATTCTTTTTTTAAAAAAAAAAGAGCAACAACTCCCTAAAATCTGACACCCAAATAAGAGAACCATTACATGAAGCATACAGTATACACAAGTACATGTAATAGACAATTAACCTATAAAATGGCATCCAAGTATGTGCAAGGTTGAAAACTTTAAGTATTTACAAGAAGCATATACTGACAGCTGTTACCGATGGAAATAATGAAAATGTGATAACTGTATGACTCTTGGCATCTCAATGGGAGGCCCCTAATTGCTGCATATCTGCAGGTAATTGATTAAATATGACAATCACTACCAAAAAAAACTCGCAAAAAAAAACTTGATTTAGTAGTATCGTAAGGTCTAAAAAAATTCTCAGAATGACAAGCCGATGGAAGGAGCTGAAACATATACCAAATATATATGAATATATCTCAAAAACTGGCAATTGATTAAGTAAATGAATTTGAAAACCTCTAGAAATGTTGGATCAACATCTGCATAGCTATCCAAATGTAAAACATATATTTTCCAGCTTACTTTCAGCCTATTAGTTTGCATGCAAAAAAACTATACTGTCCATGAACAAAGGAAAATGTCCAGCATGGACAACACAGGCATATACAAGAGAGTGGAAAATCACTCAAAAGGACAGAAAAATCTGTAATCTGCAAGGAAATGATAAAATTTGGTTAAATATCAAAGTCCCTATTCTTTTAACCAATGCTACAAATTAGCATTTACATGTTGTTATTATTGATGTTGTTGTAGGGATTAAGGCCATTCTTCAGCACGCGATAGGCTATACATGGCAACAAGTATTAATAGTGAAGGAAGAACCAGGGAACCACCCCCACCCCACCCCGTTAAGAACCACTGACCCACAAGAAGCTGCTGGCAAGCTTTCTCACATACCCATATTGGCCGAATCTGAGACTCAAACCCATGCAGAACGAAGTGAGATAGTAGTGATCCGTAATGGAGAGTGCTTTAGACCACTCGGCCACTTGCAGCCCCCACATTTACAAGTCAATGGAATTTTGTTTCACACAGTAACAGTGTTAATTTGGTTCTGTAATTTAAAAATTCTGCAGGTATAGTAAGCCTGTTACATTATTAACTCTTTAAATAAATGGAATGCTGAATCCAAAGAACTGCACTGAAATTAATGGATCTGGCCATTAATACACAACATTTACTATCATCAGCATGTTACAAGCAAAAAATAGATTTATCACACATTTGACAAATCATAAATCAATTACAACTTTCCCTAATGTATTCATAATCATGCAATTCACTGGCATTTTAGTAGTAATGTGGGGGAGATTAGTTAAGCAGGCAAACTGTAAATACCAATAATCAACAGAAACTATCATGATGAAAGTACATGCATCATCAAAATTAAATATACAACCCATAATAATAAAACCTCAATTAGTGCGGGTAACTCAGTCTATACTAGCATTTATACTTACTTATGTCAGTCCAACTGCAAAGACCCAGATCTGCTGTTGTATAAAGCATTGGCATATCTGGGTCTGTACAGCTAATTAGGGATAATCAGTAGAACAAACAATATAACCCTGAACTGCAGGCGCATTATGCAGTTTGACTTGATATAATAAGCGAGTATATATTTATATTCTCTTCAGAAGAGGCCCCAAGTAGCTGAGTGGTCTAAAGCGCTCTCCATTACGGATCACTGCCATCTCACCTCTGTCTGCATGGGTTCGAGTCTCGGATTCAGCTAATGTGAGAATGTGAGAAAGCTTGCCACTAGCTTCTCATGGGTCAGAGATCCTTTCCAGGGTATTCCTGGGTGCTTCATCCATCATTAATAATGGCCGCCATGTATAGCCTATCTTGTGCTGAAAAATGGCATTAAACCCTACAACAACAAAAATATTCTCTTCAGGCCCTCGCATACACTACATGATTAATCCAACTGTACACTGTTTCAGAAAAAAGAAATTGAACACACATGCACACTCAATGACATGCACACACATGCATATGAATATAAATACATGTAAACACATCTAAAGCTTCCTATCTAATAAATAAATCAACAACAAGACCATGTGCATTCAAATAAGATCAAGATAAGACATTGTAAAATAATTAGGATCTCCTTTCTTACATTTAATCTCACTTTATCTATATGCATTACTTTGAATACCTACCTTTGCCTGTAATAAATAGATCTATCAAGTTTCATGACTATAAATACAACCATGTCAAAAAAACTTTGCAAAATGCAGTCATTGTGACCTACCTTTGCCTTTTGTAAGAAGCTCAAACCAAAATGAATACACCCATGAAATTTCAAGACTGTCAATGCCAACAATCAGTTAACTAAGTTAAATGCAAAAGCTTATAATCATTTCAGTGTGAAAAATGTGTCACTATCACCTATCCATAATTGTGACCTGATTATTATATACAACACGGTTTCATAGTCATAACTATCAGTGAGATCTTGCAAGTAGCTTCCCCTGTTCAGTGGTTTTTCCTGGGAATTCTAGGTTCTTCCTCCACCAAACCTACTGGCTGCCATGTATTGCCTATTATGTGCAATAATTTTGGCATCCAACCCATAACAACAACAACATAAAACAAATAATATACAAACAGCAAATTCCTTGACTATATGGAATGGACCATTTAATATTTGGGCGAGGGATCTGATTATTGTTCAAGCTCAGGTATTTTATTTTCTTTTACTGCAAGATAATTTATTTCTATAACAAAATTGCATTATTCCATTCAGAGATTGCAGTATGCTCAGAATTACCAAGCTATAGCAGTTTTATGTGTGGAACCCAACTTTACTGGTCATTGAGACCTACTTTTGCTTGCAACGAGTAGTTGTCCCCAAGATATAAAAAAACCATCATGTTGCATTTTACAAGCTGAATGCAATGAAGTAGATAATGAAATTAATAACAATGTTGAAAACAACTGTCAAAAAAGCAATCCCAATATATTGCCTACACAATAATGTCATAAATTAACCTAATGCATTTAAACATCTTTTAAACACACAACACACTATTCCACACAATTCTGATATGCTTTGTACTTCATGCTAAACCGTGGACTAACCCGTTACCTATTCACTAGTACTATGACAAATTCAAGTGTTAGGGCAACATCCCCAGCCTTAGTTTTGATGAAAAGACTGACAGTATTCAAACAATTTGTTGAAACTCTCAGCAGTGGTTTATTATTCAAGTGCTTATTGATTCCTCTCAGGGAAATTCTCGTCATTATCATATCTAAGTTCAAGAAACTGGTTGTGAATAAAGCTTTTATACTTGCGTCAAACAGATATATACTGTTAATATCATATACCTTATATATTCACAATAAATGTAATAAAACTGAATGTACAAAAAAATAATGAATCAACTTATTTGCCTGTAAAGCCTTCCAAAAATCCAGGATTAAAATACCCCCAGAGATTTCTCTAACATTACATATGGTATTTTTACCTGTGGCATTAATGAGTGAATGAACTCAAAAATTTGCAATTCAAAACAGCACCTGAATGTTTATTTCAACAGCATTGTAATACAGTGTTATTATCATCTTAATGCATTAAACTCCAGTATAGCACTATTATAGTATTCATTATATTTCACTGTCAATCATTTCTTTTTAAGTAATTAAATTATAATGTTGGTCGACTGTCGATCATTTCTTTTTTAGTTATTAAATTATAATGTTGGTCCAATTGCCTCCTGACTTTAAATCATGACTCATCTAGCCTGGGTGGGAATCAAACCCATTACCCTTCAAGTACAAGTCTAACGCACTACCAACTGAGCAACCATGGCTCCCTACTTTCGCTAAAGCAGAGTTTCCAATTAATTTTGGCCAGATAGGCAGATAGATAACAAACATCCTGGTACAAAAACAAAACTCTACAGTATAAAGTATCTGTACCATCAACTATAAGCACTTTAATCTGCTAAATATTTGAGACATTATCGTGCAGATAATTTTGAGACAGCATCGATATTATTATATATATATCTCCCATTAAAGTCTGCTTTTTCAAAAGATGTTCCCTTAAATAGGGCCCTTCAGCCTATCAGCCAAAATTTTGTTGAGATATTTGACAGGTGAGTATTACAATGAGGGTGTACTATATCATGTACTTTGATTATAAGGCAAACTCACTATAAGACAGTATAACATATAATGAAAGAGTAATGCACTATTTTATATTCTGTTTCTTCACTAAAAAATTGTGCAGTTATAACTTTTGCAAGTTTTTTGATTTTCAGTGTGTGCTGTTGTATTAGAGCTAATATTACCGTCTCAATTGGAACTGGTTTATTAACCAATATTGCACACAAAAAATACCCCATGCTGAAATTTGAAAACTAAAGACATTTATAAAAGCCACAACCATTCATGCCTCCCACAATTAATCACCATCACTCTATTACCAAAGCAAGATAATGTCAACACTCACCTGTGAAAAATTCTTCAAAAAGAAATAATGAATTCCCCCCTCATTAATCGAACCTCTATTTATCTCTGCAAATTGAAAAGTGCCAAAGTTCAGAGAAAGCACTTAATGCAAATATTGATCTTTTTAACAGAGGAATTTTGTACTTATTTTGCACTGTCACTACAGACAGCCATATTGCCATAAACTTCCATATGGGAACTGCAGTAAAAGTGGCATGAAATACAATCAACCAGTGAAAAAATTAAAAAATGGAAGTAAACGCTGCAAATTACAATCCAGAAACGCTTACTCAAACCTGATTGGACTGAAAATCTTGGCCTTATTCTGAAGGTGGCTACAGTGAAGAGGTCTGATAAACAATTTATAAGTCAGTGCCAGATTTAGCCACCGAATCACATGCTTAGGCGAACCATCCCAACAAGGGGCAGACAAAAAAAAAAAAGATAAATCTGAATGAAGTATATATGGAGATTTTAATCTGCATGTATGAATATTTTGATTTGGAATGTTGGCAACACTGATATTTTCCCACCCTTTTCACTTTTAATAGGTTTCTTCTTTTTAGTTTCACATTTGGTAGTGAGAGAAGCTACCATAATATTCTCAGTGCTTAGAACCCTCAAAGGATTTAATCCAGCACTGAGAAAGTCCTGGCAATTGTCAGCAGAAGCAGCTAAATTATACAAGGGCTGTTTTTGTGATAAAAGACAAATGGTCTTGAACTGTCAGTTTAAGCATCAGCAAAAATGCATTACATACTTCTGGGAGAAATGTTGCTTCATAAATTAATCAAATACATGCAAGATACTGCTGACACAGACTTGGAATTTGTACCCCACCCTCCTGTACAGAAATTTTTATTATAACAACAGTTAAATTATGACAAATGGTACAAGTGCATCAAGTAAATGCTCAAAAAAACAACTTTTCTAAATTATATATAATTTTTTTTAAAATTAGGACTAGGTCAAACAAAAAAAATTAGGATCTGTTTAAATAAATTTGGCAGATGTTATCCACACATAAATATTGCCCATCAACTATGAGTGCCAATCTCACGTAGCGATTTATATGAGTATTAATAAATGTATTTTATATCTAGCATCATTTCCTGCAAAATGTCCCAAAACTAATTACACGTTTGCTGAAATATTGTGCTTAATAGAATCATCTATCATGTATAGATGTCACATTAAATCTGCATGGAACATGAGAATTCTTTATTGTTAATAAATTCTAAACAACTATGAATGATATTTTATGGCACATCAACACAAATAGGTTATTTACTGCAATGGCAAGTGGAGTACGGTACCTTGCCTAAGGAAACACAACAGGTGATCTGGGATAGGACTAGAATCCCAATTTTTCAGTAATGAGAGCTGGATACACTAAGCATTGAGTTGCCTGGATCCTGACTCCATTAGTCTTCTCTTTTTAAGACTCAGGCAAATGCATCATGCCAAACCTGCAACAGGATGGGGGTGGGGGCAAACAACTATGAACCAAGAATAAATAAAAGGAGGTATCACAATCCATTACAAATAAATACTAGCAACTTTCTTGTAATTTAATTATAAATCCACATATTTTTTAGCTACCAGCAGTCAGGTTAATAAGGTATTTCTATTAAGCTCTTCCTAAAGCAACGGCTGATATTTACTTGAAAATTTATTCCGCAAATTCAATATGTAAACTTTTGCTGGGACGTGACTTATGAATAGGGTTTATCTGGGTATAGAATTAAAGACCATGCAAACACCAGTAGTGAATGTAAATGGCTCCAATACTAAATATTGCTACAGTTACCAGGTAAATACAGTTACGTTACCCTGATCTCAAAACATGTCTGGACTTTATAGAGTCCTGACTCCAAAATATGCACAGAAGATGGCGGTTGTTTTGGGTGTAATGCCCTTTCTCAGTGCAAGATAGGCTATACATGGCAGCCAGTAAAACTTGTGGAGGATGAAACTGGGAAAGCCCAGACAAAAACCACCAACCTACGGGAAGATACAGGCAAGCTATCTCACATACCCATATTGGCCGAGACAGAGACGAAAACTCAACAGAGGTGAGATGGCACTGATCGGTGAAGAGGAGCGCTTTAGACTACTCAACTACCTGGGACCCCTGCAATGATGGAAACTCTGTACATGTAGATGGAATTAAATTTGTCAGAATATAAAGAATTAGAAACTGAGAATATTTTCTTGTGTTGAGTGAATAACATTTTTCTTCAAGTGAATAAAAAAAATCTGTATTTCA
This sequence comes from Unio delphinus, assembly GCA_029339505.1. Classification (NCBI taxonomy): domain Eukaryota; kingdom Metazoa; phylum Mollusca; class Bivalvia; order Unionida; family Unionidae; genus Unio; species Unio delphinus. Next base: position 2,350,504 of record JAQISU010000029.1, on the reverse strand, counting down.
TGCATGTCAAAGCCACAGGTGAAAATACTGTAATGTTTCATCCATGAGATGTTCTTTGTTTAAAACAAGCAAATTTTCTTATTTATTTTATGCTTAAACATACTGGCTAGCAACATGTATGAAAGACTGAAGAAGCAGATTTATTAGAGTATCTTGTCTGACGATGTCATCTGCTGGTGTGACAGGTATAGTTAGTTAACTTTATCTACTTGCCAGTGAACTGAAGCTATCTCTGAAAAAAACATGTTCATCTTTGAGAAGAAATCTATGGCTGCATGAAGCCTTCTATCAAGTGCTAGACTTTGTTGAAAAGAGGCTGTAAAAAGCATTTCAGACTTTAATTGTTCATAAATATTCTTTATTATATATGTTCGTGTGCTACTACAATAATAAAAACAGTTTTGACATAAAATATGTGTACCGGTATGTGATTGTGTATAATTTGATTACTTTTAAATAACATATGTGCATCATGCATAACATTTATGGAACAAAACTGGCCGATATAGTAACGTGATTCCTGTCTAAGAACATTCAATATAACATTGCTTTGTTTAAGATCTGATCGTGAAAGAATTTACATGGATAGCATAATGTCATGAGACTTGATAGCAACAGCCATTAGTTAGATCAACCAGGACCAACAAGTTTCCGTTGACATCGCGTAAGTGTTCAGGAGTCACAGACAGTAAGTACGCAACAAGGCAAGCATAAAAGCTAAGGGGTGCATACAGAATCTATAATACATATAGGACTATATCAATATTCAAAAGAACAATCAATCATGTACTAAAAAATTACAGACCCAACATAAAATATAATAATACATTGTAAATATGTTTGTTTTTATATCAGGATTACCATTGGTGGGCTAATAATTCAAGAAAGTCAGCAAAATTAAGGGGCAATTGAATACAAAATATTATCAACATACTTCCAGCGCCAAACCTGTCAATTACTGGCTCCCAAATATTTTAACCATTTCAAATACAGAAATAAAATTATGTTTGTCCGACCAAGTTATAAGAGTTACATTTTAAACCATATGAAGTTTTAATACCAATTTAAGGGAACATGAAATAATTTTGTATCTTTTGTTGTTTAGTGATAAATGCATAGAGTCACAAACATCTTAAAAAACACACAATGAGAATGTTGCACATGAGGACATTTGTAAATTCCAAATATAATGTTTGAAGTTGTTACTTGATTGATTACAAGTACATGAAAAATGGACACATTTTATATACATCTTATCCATATAGATGCTGCTTTTTTATTCATTATGTAGTTGTGATAGATTTATGTTAATTATTATCCAGATAATTAAAAATCATCATTTAAATATCTATTATGTCTGTCCTATTACACAAGTTACAAGTAAATGACTGCCATGATCTGAGAAGCAATATTTTGAAAGGAAAACTGAGTTATCTTCCCACTTATTTTATTGAAAACAGGATACTAGATCATTGATCCGTAACTAATTTGATGCGAAAATGAAATATTTCAAATTTGGGGTATTTGTCCCACAGGATTGGCTGAAGGGCATATTTTATGACCTAGAAGAATTACATCCAATAATACATCTCTGCTGTTTATTGATGTAAATCGTGATGCAAAGCCTACAATACACTACATAATCAAGTCACATACATGTACCAACTTTATATTCTTTTCACCTTTAGGTCTATGGCTTTGACATTCTGGTTGTATTTAAAAATATAGATTATATTTATAGCATGCAGATTACAGACACAGCCTTCTCATAAGCCATTTTCAACATCGTTCAGACAACACTTCCATACATACTACCTGTTAGGTGTCATTGACTTTAATTCAACCTGTATGGTCCTTTCTGACTGCCCCATTTAATCAGATGCAGGACTCATCAAGGTCACAACGCCCTTTGTTTATAGCACCATATGAATGCTTTTAAAACATTTTATTATCAATTTCATGTTGTCATGTAATCACTAGAATTTGGAAGAAATTAAAGCAATATCTTCCAAACAGAAGAAATTGTGCAAATGCTTCATGCCAGGAAGTGTCTAAAACACATCCAAGCATGGTAGTGGAGTCCTTCACATTGTACTGCCTGTAGATGCCATGATCACTGTGTTCAGTATTGAAAACATGTACCTACATAAAGGAAGGATAATTTTTGGTTCAAAGGTGGCAAAAATGTAGCCATATAGATTCTTTTTAAAATTTCTCTATCTCACAGGCATATCAAAGATCAGTGTATATTATTAACTTGGTGAAGATTTCATCTGTGATGGATAATGAGGTAAACAGGACACAGCAACATTGTGCAGAACTAGTGATGGGAATCGGTCAGAAATTCATAATCGATAATCGGTTCCCCTTAACCAACTGATCATCGATTATAATCGGTTATTAGGAGCAAATTTTAATTTTTGTTAAACAGTTATATCTTTGATCAAAAGTTCAATATTTTTATAAATGTACAGGAGTAATCTCTTTTACTTACATGTATACTTTAACCTGACAATAATATTACATTATGCGTTACTTTTGTTCTACAACTTTGTTAAACGCAACTTTTTATTGCTGATCAGTCATATGTAACTGAAAAACTGCTACAATCCCCCCAAATTTTTTCGTTCACATGTGATGTGTCAATAATTTAAAGTATAGAAGGACATGTTTTTCTTGTTTGTCATTGTTTATAAATACAACAAAAGATGTTGCAATTTGACTGAAACAAATCAACACCTTGTGTTTAAATATATTAACTAACAATTTAACAACTTGACCATGTAATAATGACTATATGTTCCTAATTATGAATCATAAGGTTTCATATTTGTAGTTGTGAAGGAATTAATAAATTTCAGGTCAGCTTTAGTGGCTGAGAGTTTTACTAACCTTTGTGCTTTGCATACATCTAAAAAGTAGTCTCCCTTTACACACAATCGATTATGGAGTTCACAATCGATTCTCTCCTCAACCAACTGATGATCGATTATAATCGATAATCGGAACAAAACTATGCAGAACATACATTTGTGAAGAAAAAAAAAACATACTGATAATCATGATTTTGTCTACAGTGTACACAAAGCAATCCTAACAGCAACAATCTTAATAATAATATTAATAATAACAATAATTATTTTGTACATGGTATTTGTTGAAAAAACTATTTTAAAAGCTGATATTGTGCACAGCGGTCACCTATGTGTAACAGTCAGTTTGCCTTTACTCATGAGTGGCCACTAGTGACCGGTTTGAAATATGTAATTTAAATACACTACGATTATTATTATTGGTATCCATGGGCTGATATTTTTTTCCTTCCCCATGTACCCGAACAATCATTCAAAATTGTTCTCCAAATAGCACTTTAGTAGATAAGATTGTCAACAGCTATGGATCCAAACTAATGCAGTTTTTTTTAAGGCTTTTCTATCTAATCAATTTATTGGAGTCAGACCTTTGGATCTTTTTGTGGTCAGTTAAAGGCTTGACCAAAAACTTGAAATTAACAATGACTTCCTTCTTGTAGTTTTTTCTTGGAAAGTTGGAGCCTATGCACACCTGCAAGGAAAAATCATTTGGCACTATGGCTGCAGTTAAAGGTTACAAAAACCTAGACTCTTCAAGTGTGAATTAATGGCATACTGTCCATGGCAAAAAGAATGTTGTGAAATTGCTAATTGTAACAAGATAACTAGGTGGCATTTCGAATTTAAAATACAACACAATTGATGGTAATACAAATACAATGTTTAATGACGTATGATTTGAATGATAATGATCAATAAATCATCACCCCAGACTTAGTAATACTGTTTAAAAGAAATGAAAAAAATTGCAGCCTTTTGATTAGTCATACAAATTTTCACAAAGATCTGGAACTGAATAAAGTTGATTGACAAAGGTAAAGGGTTCAACGACTGTTCTGTTTCCCAGAGGCAAATTAAACAATATATCATGTAAAATCTGAAAGAGCTTGTCTGACTGGGCAAGTGATTTTCAGAGTTTTAACAAAGAAAATGATAATAAAATGTTCATAGAAACTGTACAAGCAACTTGGATGATGTGAATAATTAAATTTTGATCCCATACATGTCTTTCTACATAACATGATAATTGAAAAGCATTTTCACCAATAACTCTTTACTCTAAACAAAGGTCACCTCTAATGTAATAAACACAGTCGTAAGTCAGACATCTTCATTCACTCCATTTTGATATATGCTTGCATAACAGAAGTGTTATATAATATAAACATCAGTTTAATTATTAAATTAAACTTAAAAAAGATCTTTCAATTACGATATGTTGGAGACTGACAATTTAATTGGCAGGGGGAGCATAATGTTTCTGAGAAGAAAAAAAACTTCATTGAATTCAGATGGTAAAATCATTAAGATCAGGTCAAACTAAAAAACAATAGATTATTTTCTATTTCTAGCTGTATTTCTGCAGGGAGAGCTGGAAACTGACATTCCCCAAAGTACATTCTCTCACTCGCTTAAAACATCTGCCATCAGCTAAGGATTCTGCCTGTAAGACCTATATCTCCTTACTATACTCACATGTACACTGACTACTGGGTCAAAGTTGACCTTGACTTTTTTTAATACTGATTATTTTTTCTTTTGCTTCCTTGAAAAGTTTTATGGTACCATATGATATAAAATATTACAGCCTAAAAACAAAGCGTACATTCAAAATCCTTCAAGCCATTGGCAAAAAAAACTTTATGCTGTCTTCACATGTCTCTACCTCTGACAAGATTTCCTCAAATGAACAAAAATATGTCATGAACAAGCCAATGAAATAAGCATAGAAAATACAATTCGCTTTTCTCAATCAGCAAGAAGGATCGAGTTGGGTCAACCTCCAGAAAAAAGATAACCTGGCATGCAACAATTGGTGACGTGGTTTATGCAAATTCATGGCTTGTAACAATGGAGATCCAAATGTGCTCTTTCTCGATTCAGAACATATACCGGGTAATGATAAACTCCATACCATTACAATTTGGCATTCCCACATTTTTATCTTTACAATCAGACCTGTACTGCATGTTTGTAAAGTGATGCTGAGAAATATATTTCAAAATATTATATTCTGATTTTGATTCTGAGGGCCCAGTGGTCTAGAGTGATTGCTGCTGCAGATCACATGCACATCTCACCTCCGTCCACACGAGTTAAGTTCTGTTCCACCAATAGGGATATGTGAAAAAAAGCTTGCAATTAGCTTTCTGTACAGTGATTAGTTCTTCCCAGGATTTTCCTGGGTTTTTACTACACCAAAATTACTGGATGTCAAGCATAGCCTATCATGTGCTGAAAAAAAATAGTAACTCCCACAAAATCAAACAAACATTTTGATCAGGCTCTTATGTTAACAAAGTACCCCTCTTAGTTTTGTCTCAAATATTTTCCAAAATTCTTGAATTTTTTATTGCATGCAGTTATTCTGGAATAGCTTTGCATCGTGCAGTAGAAAAAACGATGAAGTGAAGTTATCCATTACATCAGAAAACAAACCAAAAAATCCTCAGGTACATTCCAAAAGCCATTTCTGAAAATCAGTGATGGCCAGATGCTGGTTGTAAAATTCAATCCAAGGACAGATGAGACCATTAGTGTTTAGTGCGGACATAATGTTTTCAATATATACCTCGAGTGACTCTGCACTGTGTTTTAGTGAACACCATAAGGTATTTTCCTGTAAGTAAAAATATATGTTTAAATCAATTGTAGCCGTTATTCACCATGCATTAGTAATATCTGCCATGCTTCAAATGCCTGCATTCTGATAATGAATGAAAATGCATGTAACCAAAATTACTCCTGACCCACCAAAGAAACAAATTAAACCAAAAATATGAGTGAAAACAAAATTAAAATAAACAAATGAATATTTAAAAATCATTGTAGTATTACATCACTGTAATTAATAAACGCTTTTACTAACTTAAAATTACTGGAGTAAAATGGCAAATGTAACTAAAATAAGTGAGTTAAAAACTTATTACCTCCTCACAATTTTGTTTTTCTTTGTAAAGAGCTGCATAAATATGATATCAGGATGTCTTCTGTGAAGGAGTTTTTGAATTTGAATTTATTTAGTTAAAGGTAATAATTAAAAAGTTTATCTGCTGGCTCTACCTGTTAATTCCACATATAGCCAACACATTACAACAGCTACCATATATACTCGTGTATAAGCCCGTTCGCATATGAGCCGACCCCCCCAAAAAAAACTGAATCAGTAAAACTGTTATAAAGTGCATGACCCACCTATAAGCCGACCCATATTTTTTACACTACCGGTAGGTACATCACAAGATGCACAAAGTGAGTTCTGAATACACTTATTTAGGCAAATCACATTATTAAATAAAATGAAAGTAAAAAAGCTAATTTATGTTGAAATAAAAACAATTCTACAGTGTTAAGTCTTAATGGAAATTTAATTAATCCTCATCCTAAAATCATGAATTATAAAAGTTCAGTCACTTTTAGATTCCTTCAAAATCGGGCTTTGTATCAGACTCGCCAAACAGTTCACAAAACTTTTCTTCTGTTATGGGCGTGCTTTCATCATATACGTCGTCATTGTCATCATGGTCATCCGATAGTCTGGTTCATAGAACGAGAGCACAAGCCGGCTGATGCAACAAATTTTGAATCTGCCAACTTATATTTATTTTTTTTTGCCATCTGCACAGCACATAGACGAATTGCCGCCATTCCCTTACTTGCTAATCTCGTTCACAAAATTTCGCGTGAAAAAAGCATTGTAAATTTCAGACTTGGACCTTGACCCGCAGATAAGCCGACCCCCATTCTTCTAAGTCTTATTTTTTTCCTAAATTTCTCGGCTTATACGCGAGTATATACGGTACATTACATGTCCATTTCAGTTCATATTCAATCCTCAGATCTGATTGCATGTCCAACCAATCAATATTCAGTACATCAAATCTGATATGACCATCTGAGTTCATATTCAGTTCCTCTGATCCGATCTCATGTCCATTTCAGTTCATCAAATCTGATTTCATGTCTGTCTGTCTTCATATTCAGATGCTTAGATCTGATTGTCCGTTTGAGTTTATATTCATGTCCATATTAAATACATCAGATCAGATTTCATGTCCATCGGAGTTCATATTCAGTACATCAGATCCCTTTTCATGTCCAACCAAGTTAATTTTCAGTACTATACATCAAATCTGATTTCATGTCCATCTGTGTTCATATTCAGTTCCTCTGATCTGATCTCATGTCAATTTCAGTTCATCAAATCTGGTTTCATGTCCATCTGTGTTCATAGTCAATTCCTCAGCTAGCTCAGTTGGTAGAACATCGGACATATACAAGAAGACACCCAACACTTGAAAATTTCACTGACCCATAATACAAACCATAATGAAAGCAAAGACCATACATTATCCAATTTAATCTGCTTCAGGAGTTAAATTCATTGTAAGGTTAAAACCGTTAATGTTTATATCCCTTTTATTTCTATAACAAAGAATATTTATTTCATGTTGTGCAGGTGTACCACAGAAAAGTTTGAGGCAGTTTTATTTTGTGCCTTGTCATTATGAGCATTAATGGATTTCAAAGTTCAGGTAGTCAAATTACTATGAAATATCATTGCAAGAATTGGATTTCCTCTCAAAATGGAAAATTTTACCAAGTATAATTCAAGTCACTAGTACTTTTCATAAGACATAACTTATGTAAGGTCATTCCCCTACTAAAGAGATTCAAATTTCCCTACAACTGGTTACTTAATTTGAATGTTTAAGTATTAAGGCAAACTTGCTGTAATTGATTTTAATTAGCATTACAAACACATAATCCAGCTGTCATACTGACTTCTTTGTTTCAATTTCTCAGCTAGCACTGTAACCTGACACCGCTGTATTTGAGTAGCTGCTGATAATATCATATTTACCCAAACTCTCTGCCTCTAAATTGAGCAGTGACTTAAGAAGTACTCCTTTATCATAGACATACTGTTTTTAATTTATGGAGAGAATTTAGAAAATTTATACACAAATATATCTTCTCTTCTAAAACTTGTACATATAACATAGCACTTGAAATAACTAAATTTAACCCTATAATAAAATGTGTTAGTACCTCTGCATCTCAAAAACATGATCCAAGGCACAATGATTAATTATTGTACCTTTGTATCTCAAAAACATTATCCAAGACACAATGATTAATTATTGTACCTCTGTATCTCATAAATAGTATACCAGGTACAAGGATTGTTCATTGTACCTCTGTATCTCAAAAACATTATCCAAAGCACACTAAATAATCGTTGTATCTCATAATCATTATCCAATTTATGAGAATTAATCCTTGTACCTCAGATATGTTATCTCTGGTATGCATGTTAATTCTTGTACTTCTGTGCATCAGATCCCATTATCCAAAGTTTAAAGATTAATCCAAGGGTGTATCAAGAAATTAGAATGGCTATCATTGATATTTACCAGCAAAATAATTAACAACGCTGTAATAATAATAATAATAATAATAATAATAATAATAATAATAATAATAATAATAATAATAAGAAATATGTCAACTAGATAACTGCAGAATGAGAACAAGATAATAGATAAATCATCTTGCTTGACACTTAATTAGTGTACCTAATTAGAACATTCAGAATCGTCAGAAAAGCAAATTAAAAATCTTAGAATTTGTTTTTCATTACACATGTTTATCCTTGCATTAACGTATTCAGAGGTCAAGGACTTCCACAAATTCTCCTCTTATAACAGATGCAGTAATTATTATCTCGATTTTGTGGTATTAATGTTGATGATGCTGCCATCACTGTCATGAAATGCCAATGTCTTGTCGTTTATTAATGATGAAACAAAAACAATGCTATGATCTTTTAGTATCATCTCATTATATATATTGTGGTTTAGCTACCTATTCATACACACAGATGTGTGCATGATGTAAAAATCAAGACTAGGTTTCAAGCTGTACAAGGAATAAAACATTGAACACATACTTATTTCTACCCCCTCCGAATGAGTACATAATAAAATTGCCTGTTGACCCCCATTGATGTAGCTTACAACACTGAAATGATGGAATGTACTAAAGTGAAGAAGAAGAAGAAAAAAAAAAATTTTGTGCAAGATTACAAACAAGACTAAGAAGCAATATTTTCTCCTTGGAATATCATTCTATTTCCTAAGGCAAAACAAAAAAGATTTGTGTTTGCAGTAACCACATGGTAATGACCCCAACCCTATAACTTACAAACATTGTGAAAACAATTCTAAAAATCTGTACCCACAGGGCCTCTGCACTAGTAACTTGCAAGACAGTAAATGTTCAATGAAAATGTGATTAGAAAGAACAGACCACATTTATTAAGCTACCAAAATTGTCTAATTTTTAATGGAATATTAGTGCATTATGTACTATTACTTCCATTTGTTGCTATAAAAAATGGTGTGTTCCTTAGATTTGGAGGGGAGGGGACAACAGCGTCCCCTGCCCAAGGGATCATATGTGCCTTACTAGTAAGCAGCAGTACCTTAGTTGTAAGTGTTAGCAATCTAAAAGGGTTTGATGGTCCGCAAATAGCAGCATAGGTCAAATGCCTTGGTGTGCAAGTATAGGACTTTGGAAATACTCGAAGCTCTCATTTCCTTCATGACATTACCTATAATGTATCATAAGTGCCAATAAAACCAAGAAAAACAAGTGAACAAATCAATTCGTAACTGAAATAATTTGTATATATGTAATTTCCATAAACCAACTATATATCTTTTTCTTTTTAGCATATTTAATCCTGCTATACATGTATAATTTCTTTAACTGACCATTCTTAAGGAATTTGTAGTAAAAACCAGTTAATACAGAAATGTCTCCAAACCTGACACATCTTGATGTACGGTTGTTTCCATATCAGAACACTAAGAAAAGCTTAAGCATGCCAGTACAACCATCACAAATTTATTTTAAAAAAACAGTTTTACCTATCCAGATATTTCAGGTATGTATTGATGCTTTTTAAACAATTTTAGAGAAATGTAATGGAGTTATCTGTTTACTTAAACAGCTGCTATGGAGCATGCACAGAGAATTAAGTGCCATAAAGGCTTTTTTTTTTTTAAAAAGAAAAATAAAATTGTCTGGCAGATTTATCTGTTTAAAGAGTTTTAAATCAAAAAAAATAAAAATATTAAAAAAAATGTCATAGTACATGTTAATTACTTATGTTTAACAGGTATCCTACTGTCAACAGTATAAACCAGATCTACCATTGCACAATAATCAGGATCTCCAATTTACTACTGGTTTCATGATAACATCTGAAACAATATGCTGTTTGCAGTTGCGCCCAAATTTAAAAAAACTAGAGCTACTTCTATTGCTTGCCATGAATATTACCAATGTTTTTACTGCATGTACATGTACCCTCAAAATTCAGACCCCTCTTGCTACCCCACCCCAACAGCATGAACTTGACCAAAAGGTCAAAAAGTTGAACAATGAAACAGGGAATGAATTATCTTTGCTTTATAAATATTCATCTCGAGTATGATGAAAAACTATGATGAATTCCTGAATATGAATGAAAGGAGACACAAGTGGGCCAGACATTGTTCACTTAGTAGCTGACGTGTCTGCTTGCGAATGTACATTCACACATGTATTGAAACTAAAAAGAGAAAGAAACAGCAATTGATTTTAGTTGCAAAGATGAATGTTTTACAATGGGGCTAATAAACTCTTAGACATGTAAAAGTACTTATGATGAAATAGCTTGTGAAAGGTGAACATTTTATAAATATGAACGTCAACGTCTTGAACGGGTCTTTGCCATGGATCACTGAAGCATACTGTCTTGTTATCATTGGGGGTTTGGTGTTTTATCCCTGAAACAAAGTTTTCTTTTCAGTGGTTAAAGCATTTAAAAGCTAAGCACTCTATTATCAGTAACGGCAACTCATCTGAAATGCATATTGTGAAAGGGGTCCACTGTTGTATGTATGATTAGGATTTTTAATATAGCTTTTAACAATTTTTCAACCATATCGCTATGATATCTGCAAAGAGGCATTTTATAGTAATGTCTAGCACTGAGGAATCATCATGCGGACATGTAGCAATCACATTATCCTGACACCAGGCTGACCAGCCCTAACACTAACCTCTTAATGTTGAGTGCCAAGCATTGGCAGCTGTTAGTACTATTTTTGTAAGTCTTTGGTATGACTTGGCCATGGATCGAACCCACGACTGACCGCTTCCTCTGCTTTTGTAATAACTTAACCTGTCAAGATGTTACTATCAAATTGATTAGTAACTTCATGTTCAACAGTAGACCAAAATGTATACCAAACAAGTTATTTGTTGCCACAATTTTATTTATCTAACAGAAAAACCAAAGAAATTAAACATGTTAAATCAAAATGATTTTTTTTGGTATATTCAGGGTGATACTGGATTCTGGCATACTTACTGAACAACTAATTATGGTCATTAATCTCATAAATCTCATTTTTTTCTGGTTCATTTGTTTATATTCATGCCGCCAAGCAATTGGCATCTCTCACAGATGATCAAAATCTGAGCAACCAATGTACCAAGTCTGGTAAATTTCCACCCAAATGTTACGAGGTTACAGATGGACAGCTGGACACCATGTTTCCCAGTAAGCTATTTCTCTCCCTCTCCACCAAATTTGAGGACATGTAAAATTTTTAATTGGGACAAATAATTCTTTGTATGGTAAACAATGCACACTGAAGAAGCAATATGGCTTAATGACCTGAGCAGTGTAAAATAAAAAAAATTGCTGGAAAACCCATTATCATGTGCTAAAATTGACTGACTTAAAGAAAGCCTAAATTCTAGTGATGGGAATCGGTCAGAAATTCATAATCGATAATCGGTTCCCTTTAACCAACTGATCATCGATTATAATCGGTTACTAAGAGCAAATTTTAGGTTTTGTTACACAGTTATATCTTTGATAAAGAATTCAATATGTTTATAAATATACAGGAGTAATCTATTTTAATGACATGTATACTTTAACCTGACAATAATATTACAAAAATACATTGTGTTACTTTTGTTCTTCCACTTTGTTAAATGAATGCAACATTTTATGGCTGATCAGTCATATGTAACTGAAACACTGCTACAATCCCCCGAAATTCTTTCATTCACATGTGATGTGTCTATAATTTAAAGTATAGAAGAACATGATTTTCTTGTTTGTAATTGTTTATAAATACTACAAAAGCTGTTGCAATTTAACTTAAACAAATCAACAAAATGTGTTTACATTTTATTAACTCAACAATTTAACAACTTGAACATGTAATAATGACTATATGTTCCTAATAATGAAAAGTAAGACTTTTTATTTGTAGTGTGAAGGGATTAATAAATTTCAGGTCAGCTTTAGTGACGGGGAGTTTTTCTAACCTTTGTGCTTAACATGCACCTAAAAAATTGTCTCCCTTTACACACAATCGATTATGGAGTTTCACAATCGATTATCTTATCGGTTTGCTCAACCAACTGATGATCGATTATAATCGATAATCGGAACAACACTACTAAATTCCACCATAATGTGCAAAAAGTCATCTGAATAATACTGAATATTGTAAGATATTTTTTCAAAACATTGTCAGGTTGCAATAAAATAAGATAATATCACCATTTCATTAAATGATGAGCCATGTACTTCTCCCTCAAAATGCAAAACTCTGACATTTTCAACATTTGTATGAATTAATGTGATTTTGATGAGCATTATCCATGTGTCAACCAATTTTAGTCAAAAGCTGGAACACAAGATTTGATGATGTCATCACTGCAAACATACGAAACCATCATTACACTATGTCGATATGCTATGATACACTGCTCTCATTTTGCATTTGATAAGATGCAGTACTCTGCTTGGCTGGCATTTATGCATGTTTATTCTTTAATGGCACAACTGATACACATTATTTGTCTTTGTCATACTTTTACCAATTAATATGGAAATCTGCAACAGCTGGGTCTGCCTTCAGCCCAAGTTCACCCTTCAAAGTATTTCAGTGCCCCAACTGACCAATATTCACAAGAGCCTTATTTGTTATATATTACAGTCTAAAATCTCGTCACAGATCTGTTTTAAAAATGTGGGCCAGCCTCTCTTCATTCCCTCTTGAATCAATCTGTCCACCATATGCAAATATTGTTATAAGATTAGTCACTAACAAAATCTGTCAACTGTATCCCATCATGATGCAGCACTCCCAAAAATAATTAAATTACAAGTGGCTTATGGGATGACACCTCTGAATTCTAAACTGAATATTTCAACATTGTTTAAACCAAACATCTTGATCATTTCAAAGAACAGCTTATAATAGTTTTTTTTAGCAAATCATTTCCTTCTTCTAGTCTCAGATTCGGCTAATGTAGTTATGTGAGAAAGCTTGCCAGTAGCTACTCGTGGATCGGTGGTTCTTTCCGGGGGTTTTCCGGTTCTTCCTCCACCATTAATACTGGCCATGTATAGCCTATATTGTGCTGAAAAATGGTGTTAAACCATAGAAAACAAACAAACCATACAAACATTTGTCAGATTGATTGAACAGTGAAATTTATGAAAAACAGCATTTGTTTTTTTTTCACATAATTTTTCCATGGCCAGCACATCAAGGACATCAACTGACCCTGCAGAAAATCAAACGTCCCTCCCAATAAAATAAAAATACTGACTTTACAAACTTGAACTAACAATGTGGGCCTGCAGCTGTAATTAAATGGCCCCCATCAAAACCTACAGGCCACAGCCAGTGGTCCAACAGCTAATTCAACACCTAATTAAGGTGCAACAATTTGAGGACAGATGGCAGTGTACAATGATTATTGCAAGTGCATGGTGATAAGAAACAACTACAGTAATGCTTAATGATAATAAACAACAGGTATCAACAGACTTGACAATATATACTGTACTGTATATATAGTTATGGGATATAGTAAGGTATACACCAAGATCCTACTATAAATAACAGACATGTATGGCCAACTCATTTATCATAGACCTACTGCTACTATTAATAGTGTATTCCACTCAGACCACTCATTCTCATACATTATTGCTAGAATAGTACCGTATGTACTCGCTTAAACCACACTGTATACAACACAAATCCTGACCTGCATAACATAATACCCCTGTAGATCAGAGTCTATTTTGATTTGTTCTACTGATTACTCCAAGCAAACTGCAGTCTCAGATTTGTCAGTTCTTTATGTGAATGCAGATCTGGGTCTGTGTAGTTTGCAGTTATAAATAAGTATCTAAGGTAATTCCTACAGAAGAAATTGCTGGCCCTCATCTTCCAATTCATTTAGCCTTTTCCTGCCAAAGTGACAATCATTGGTGATGAAAGAAGTAATACACATAAAAAAAAAATTTAAAAACACATATAACTAGTACTGCATTTTCTATAAAAGCTTAATAAGGAGAGTTTAACAGATTATTAAATACAATTTTTGGTTTCCAGTAAATACCTCATAAGCCTTGAAAAATACTGGGGATATAATAATTTGAATTTTTTTTACATGTTACATGTACACTGGATAGCAAGGAAAACTACTTGATTGCTGCCCACAAGATGAGGATTCTGGTTTAGTGATAAACACCAGCATGTTGAACCCTGCACAAGATTGGTCAGCAGTGAACTGGAATTCTAGCTAGGACTACACAATACAATACAATAATAACAGCAAATTCTAGGGATTGATGTCACCCTCTTTTTTTTGTTGGCTCATTATCAAGCTGCCCATAAAAATGGTTGAAATCCAGTAATACTGATGTGAGTTCTCATCCAGAAAAAAGAAAGCCAATAGATCTGAAAATTAAGGGCACTAACTCAGCTAATGATGTTGAATGTTTAAAATTCAACTCTGTCAATTAATTGTGAAAATCAAGCTGTATATAAAGCAAGAGTGCATCAAAGGGACTAACCTAATCTAATAATCTACTGGTTAAAAGTATTTTCCAAGAATCCAAGGCAAGACAATTTGCTTCGAAACTAATGAGGGTTGAAATCAACTCTGATATCTCACATTTATAATCGGATTTTCAAGATGGTTGAAATGAACTCTTATCTTGCATTTATAACAGGATTTTCAAGATAGAAATCAACTCTGATATCTCACATTTTCAAGATGGCAGTGATGGTGGCCACATTAGATGTCAGATCAGCAAAGTTTTCATTTAGGACCAACTAGAAACAATACAAATTATTTTTTTAAGCCTCCATGTATGGTTTACGAGTGGTAAAACAAGATTTTGAAGACATGTGCTATAGTGGTCATACTGATTGCACGATCAGTACCATTTTCATTTAGGATCAATTAGACATCATAAGAAGTCTTTCAATGAAAACCCAATGTTACCATTTTCATTTAGGATCAATTAGACATCATAAGAAGTCTTTCAATGAAAACCCAATGTTACCATTTTCATTTAGGATCAATTAGACATTATAAGAAATCTTTCAATGAAAACCCAATGTTGATATTCAGCAGGAGCAACAAAAAGAGGATTTTCAAGATGTTCACAGTGGCAGCCATACTGGATTTCCAAGCAACACCATTTTCATTTAGACTCTTTAGACACTGTACTAATTTTATGTGTAAAGATTCTTGGCAATCATTCTGTAGATTAATGTACTAATGGATCAACTTATGAATGATGGATGATGGACTACAGGCCATCTAATCAAATCTTCTAGTCCATCAAATCTTCTAGTCCATCAAATCTTCTAGTTCATGACCCATAATGCTATAACAAAAATTAAACTGATTTAGTGATTCAGAAAATACAAGTTATAATGTTATCAAATTATTTTAGAAATAATTTTATTTTATTTATTTAGATTTTTAGAAAATAAATTATTCTGAATATGCTAAATGTTATTATTTGAACATGTAACTAAGACTTACAAAGCCTCCGACCATCAGTGCACTTAGATCCGTATTTGAGATGTGTATAATTAGGTACAAATATCTCATATACATGTACTACATGTATAAAAAGCAGGTACAGTAAAACCTGTCTTGAGAGACCATCTGTTTTGAGAGACCAGAACTCCATGCAGAGATTTATTCATTAAATAGTGTTATGACCTGTTATGAAAAACCAACTGTCTTGAGAGATCATTATTTATTCACAGAAGGGGTGGTCTTTCAAGACAAGTCCTACTGTATTACATTGTATAGTACATGGTCAAATGGTCCCACAAGACTAATTCAAATTCATCATCATCAGGGTATCATGTGTGCCTTTGATTTAAAAAGCTTCAAGACCATTGGTAGCTCTGCATATGTAAGCAGAAAGATGGACATTTCAAGTGAATAAATGGCCAGAATATACAAATCATATGGTAACACCAAGCAAAGTCAAGGTCAGGCTACCTGCAGGTTTACAAAATGGGCAGCGTATGAAAGGGAACTCTTGATCAAGAGGCATTTTGTAACATCTCCTTCCCAAAGTTGAGTTGACCAATAGGAAAGTTTAATATATTAAATTAGAACATCAGCATAAGGTATTAGATCATTGACTGAAAACAGCTAGAAGGTCAATTATATGTTGCAGCTCAGTCAGCATGTTCAGTATGAAGAAATTATAGTGTTAATTTTAGTAGATTCATTATCATAAATACAATCTGAAGTTGTATAAAATGAATATAATATGCTAATAAACTGAAATGGTAAAATTCAATGGATTTAGAATGTTTCCACTAAGTGAAACTATATTTTGAATGGTTCGTGCCCTGACATCATGAAGTGGATGGTTTTTGGATTGTTATAATTATGTAATATCTGTGCATAAATTATCAAAATGAATGGAGGTTTGCAAGATAATTTCCTCGCATACATATTCATCCAAACCTACTACAGTGTGGCAACATAATTCTTTCTATGACAAACAGGAAGGTGAAACTGACAATTATTTGCAAACTCAATCCATTTAAAGCTTTGGGATAGAAGCGAGAGAAAGAAAGAACAAAACGTAATGACAGTTATTGGGTTGGTAAGGTAATTCCCCGCCCCATGTCATACTATAAATAACATATCTGTATGCCCATCTAATTTATCACAAAACCTGCAGCTACTATTAATAGTCTTTCACTCAAGTCAATTATTATCTCTACAGGAGTATCTCCTTCCTGTAAAACAAAATGAAGGTGGTCATCATCCAATACAGTCATTGGGGCCTTCTCTTGTAAGATTGACTTTTAGGGTGCTAATGAAACAACCAATGAACTGAGAAGAAATTATATAATAGTCTGCCTAATACTGCATTTTCATAATTTTTCTTGTGAAAATATTAACATATTAGTGTAGTGTGTGTGTTGTGTTTATGTGTTTTGTATTTGTAACATAGTTTAACATTTATTTTAGTCATATCACTACATTGTCTGCAGATGTGTTAAGCATTATGTCCCACTCAGTCACATTATCCTGACACGAGGCCTAAGACTAACCTCTTAAAGCATAACACCAAGCAAGGCAGGTCCTAGTACCATTCTTTATACCGGTAAGTCATTGGTATAACTCGGCTAGGGTTTGAACCCACTACCTCTCGCATCCAAGGCAGATGCTTTAACCAATAGACAACCAGAGTAGTCATTAAAAGATTATTAAACACAAGTATTGGTTTACAGTAAATACACCATAAAAAGTGAGAATACTTGCAAAAAGTACATGTACATAAGTCAGTGGGAAAACTACCTCAGTTGCTGTCCACAAGATAATGATTTAGGTTTTATGACATCATTTACACAAGAATGTCCATTTACCAGGTGGCAAGGCTGGTAACCATTCAAATGAAATTTGAGCTAGAACTACACAATACAGAAACAACAACAACCACTACTAATACTAATAGTAAACTAATTTTAGGAACTAATGTTCTCTAGTTCAAGCTGCCTATCAAATTTGGTTAAAATCCAGCACCAATTAAGGGAATTATTGTGCAGAAATTATAGTGGGGTTGGTCTGACAATCAGGGACCATAACTCTCCTAAATGCTGACATTTAAACTTAGTTATGGTCTCATCAGAATAAAACTGCATACAAATGTTTGCCGAGATTACGTGAGTTACTGCACAGATATCATGACTGCTATGCTTTAAAAAGTTATTGTTTACACAATAAATGGAACATAAAACAATTCTGTCTAATCATGAGTGATCCACTTGCATGCCAGAACTCTGTGTGTGTGTGATTTGGATTTTTCATGTAGCTTTAATAAAAATTCAGTCATATCATTATAATGTCTGCAGTGTGGCAGTTTACAGCGATGTCTAGCTCTTGGGCATCATGACGCAGCAATGTAGTAATTATATCCCACCCAATCACATTATCCTGTTACCTGGATGATTAGTCCTAACACTAACCTCTTCATGCTAAGCGCCTATTGATGCAGTTGTTAGTATTGTAAGTCTTTAGGATGACTCGGCCATTAAAAAACATTGGCAAAAAGATATTGTTGTGTTAATTAAGCCAGAAAAAATATTTTTAATCAGTAATTCATTTGACTTCGTGAAACACTATTTACATGTTTTCCCTAAGCTTCTGCTAAAGTTTTAAGAGAACAATGTCCACTACATGTCTACAGAAATTTCAGGCAGACATTGTATATTCCAGAAACAGACTGACTCACTGATCCGAGTCAACTGACGTCATCGAGATAATAGCATCAATCAAATTTAATCTTTCATATCCAGCTGAGTTTAATCTGTCCTTATAGATCCTTAAACATCAATGTGCATGCACATCAAATCAAAGTTCAATATTTGACCAGGGGTGGGGGTGGGGGGTGCTGAGTGGTCTAAAGTACTTTTCTTTAGTGATTTTTGCCATCTCACCTTGGTCGACTTGGGTTGAGTTTCAGGCTTGACCAATCAAAGGTGGTTTTAACTTGGGTTTTACAAGGTTCTTCAACAGTTATACCGACCACCATGCATGGCCTATCTTGTAGTAAGAAATGGTGTTAAACCCAAAAGAACAATAAATTTGGTTCCTACATATATATGGAATGTGTCTGCAAAAAGAACACCATTGCATCAAAAATTTTCACACCAGTACACTCAGCTGCTTGGCTGTGTGTCATATAGTGGGGTCATCTCAACATTTTACTGACCGGTATATCCGAATTGCATAGCTGACTGGGTCATGCTTAGATTTATTTGCTTTTCTCTGGCACTTTGAACACGAGTTTAACTGAACACAAATAATTTTGAATCCCTTCCCATGAACATTACTGAGTGGTCAGACATTAGCCCACCCCCACCCACCCAATGTTTCCAGTTGGCTGAGGGTCCCTGTTTCTCACTGTTGACCGCAGCACTGCCCTCCACCATGGTATATAAAAAAACAAAATGAATAACAAATTAAATAAAATATTTAAAACAATTTGAAGAAAACAAGAAACCTGACAACTTTAATTTTAAAACCAGTGTCACAGAAGTGCATATATATAAGTACTGCCTTGACTCGCTTGAAGCATGAGCCCAACTTCAAATTGCACACACCCAGATCATCCATCGCATAGTGCACTAGCAGGTCTGGATCTGTGCAGTTTGGAAGGAGTAATCAGAAAAGGTATAACACAGACTCTGATCTGCAGGCCCATTATGTGATGGAAGATTAGTATCTTTGCTTATAAGCAAGTATATGGTGTATTAGTATTAATTATGTTCACCTGTCATCAGAGTGCTTTATCACTGCTACTAATTATCATTAATCGCTGAATGAACACTTTACCTTAAAGGTATGAATTAACATGTTCCTGGCCCACATTTCCTTTAGAAACAACTGTGACTTCTATATTGAGATAAATTACTAATAAATCTCTTTACAAGTTACAAAGAAACAAATATATGAAAATTTATTTTAATCAACTTAAGCTGTGCATAACTGACTTTAAAATGGCTAAGATTGTCAACAGGTATTATGATGCCAACTCATTTTATTGAAATCATACAAACTAATATAACTCTTTCAATTTGAGGACTCTAAGTGTAGGTTACAGGAGAAAAATAAATGAAATGCATCGTCAGACCTGACTGACCACAATGTGTGCATACCTACCAAAGTGCTAAAGTATGTCTTCAACATGTGTTTACTCCTGAAAAGGAATGGTCTTGTCAACTGGGCTCAAACATTCAAATAGCTGACAGTACCGGTATACTATTTTACTTATAGGTCAAGTCAAACTGCAAATGACAAAGACCCTGATCTGCCATACAGCAGTAGAATGCATGTGCCACTTATGGCCTATATTGTTTGTTCTACTAATTACTTCTAATAAAATGCAAAGACCCAGATCTGCAAGCACATTATGCAATGTCAGATCTGGGTCTGCACAGTTTGCAGTTGGACTCATCTTACAAGTGAGTATACATGGTACAGACTATATGGTATACATGGTACAGACCATATGGTATACATGGTACAGACCATATGGTATACATGGTACAGACTATATGTAGTATGATGGATTAATGCCAAGACATTGAAAGTTAAAAGCCTTATTAAGAAATATACCATGACAGACATCTCCTGTTAATCTACACAGGACTCTAACCTTTCAGGAACTTGTTTTTCATCCAAGTTAATGTCAAAAAGACCATGTGGAGGATGTAGCATTACCACTCATTAAGAGGATCAACAAAGTCTCCTCAGTGTGGGGTTCTATGGTCCAGATCATGGTTTTCCAACACAAATCACCAAGATGACTACTAGTACACAGGCCCAAGGGCCACAATCACTGAAGAAAAATATTTATTCATTATTTTGTACATTCCAGGTGTCATTTCAGGCTGTAGAAAATTGGCCACATGTTTGAGACCCTTGATCTAGATGTAATGGTGTTAAAGATACAGATGGCATAAATAAATGTTTTAAATGGCCAAAAATACCAGTCATACAAGATTGAAAAATATGTCACAGTTACCTCTGTTTTGGTAAAGTTATTTTCACTGAGATGCTGCTAAATATTCTCTAAACAGTAGATCAAACAGGGTCAAAGATATTTAGAATGTCAAATAAACTTTAAAATTAGTTCACATTTTCCAAGATTTTGCATTATCAACTTACAATTTATGAGGGGGATCTTAGTGGCTGAGTGGTCTAAAGAGCTCACCATTCTGGATCACTGCAATCTAACCTATGCCTGTATTGGTTCTAGTCTAGGGCTAATGCAGGTATACTAGAAAACTAAGCCAACAGATTCTCATTGATTGGTTGTTCTTTTCTGGTATTTCCCAGGTTCTATTTCCACAAGTTATATTTGCTACCATTATTAGCCAATCTTGTGCAGAAAAATGGCATTAAATCCTGCAACAACAACTATTTATGCCATGTATGAAAAGACCAGTCTTCGTAAGCATTACGTGAAACTGGGTCCAAGACATGGAGGGTGTGACAACAAAACTCACAACATTATTGATTTTGTAAATCACTGAATAAAATTAACAAGTTTGTTATAATTTATAAATAGTGTCAACATGTGTTAGCAACATGGTCACCATATCTGCTATCATGCCAGTCTATGTTTCCCAGCAACAGATGTGATGTTGTTCTCTGTCTTTGAAAATCTCAATAATCCCATAAATTTGGATGTACAACTCTTTGTACGCATGTATTCAAGAGTTCCTCCTATTTATTTGCTCTGCTTGTTTTAGAAATATTAAAACAAGATAGATATTGCAAATATTGATCACAGACAAGTTTTTACTGAAATTGACTATTCTAGAGCAATGGAAAGAGCAGAATCTGCTTGTTTACATTGAGATCTTCCATTTACAAGGAAACGCCAATATGTTGACAGTGTTGGGGTAATAAACAATATTCTACGAAATTAAAAATCAGTGATTGAAATGAAGTTCTGTTAATTTTCATATTTCTCTGACACTTTTCATTTTTAAAACTGTAGGGTATCTACAAACAAATTGGAGGATATACAAATAATATATCACTAGCGAGGTTGAAATAGGGTCCAAGATATTCTGGATGTAACAAGCCAAGTTTTAAATGGCTGATTTACTCTTACTGAGATGCAGTTAGGTCCCAATTTTCATCAATGGTGGTGAAGAATAACCAAAGATATTCTAGGCATCACAGGAATGGTTTTAAACATTAAAATTGGGTTACAGATCTAGTTTAATATACATAGCTAAGGTACACTCACTGTGATGCATATCCAAGTACATCCTGATTTTCCTGTGTGGAAAAAATGGGTCAAAGATACAAAGGACATGATGAACACAACAAAAAAAATATGCTATCTCCCTCCCAAACTCAACCACAACTAAAATTGTACACAAAGTTTTCCTTAAGGCTATCAAGTTAATGCAGCTAAAGTAGAGATAACAATATATATATATATATATAAGTTGGGTGAGCTGGAACAAACATAGACCCTGATCTACAATTGCATACTGCATTGATTGGCAGGTCAGACTCTAATTGGTATGCTGTTTTTCTACTGACAAATCCAAACAAACTGTACAGATCCAGATCTGCCAACATTAGGCATTAGCGGATCGGGGTTCATGCAGTCTGCAGTTCTAAGCATATAATGAAGCTTGTCTTTTGTACAAGTTCAAAGAGCTTTTTATGTTTTAGCAAATCTTTATTTATATTATTGATTATCAAATTCCTGCAGCTTTCTATTTTTTTTTGTATACTTGTAATTATTTTTAAACAAATGTCAACTACAGTCAACTTACAAGTACTATAATTAAATTTTGTAAACTAATTTAATTTCCATTCATTCTGTAAAGTATTCACAATGTCAGTTTTTATTTCACTCATCTAAAATATTTAAATTAAAACTACAAAACTTATGTTTTAATTTATTAAGCTAAATTTGTAGACTTTTTTAGAAGTGTGATAGTACTATGCAAGACTCCTACAGTGAATATCAGCAAGACATGAGAACAACGTTCTGTGTGGTACTTCTCACTTTAACACAAAAAAACTGCACTGAAATAAGCTCAAGCTGAGAAATGATTAAATTGGTAGTGGATGAGATCAACGATCAAAAAACAGGATGAGTCTGATGCATGTTTGGTGCATGTGTGTGTCTTGAATTTTTAACTTAGCTTTAACAATTTTTCAGTCATATTACTACAATGTCTGCAGTTTGACAGTTTATGGTGAAGCAGTGGGGCATCATGTTACAGACATGAGGCATGATGTCCCACTCTGTCACATTATCCTGACACTAGGCTGACGAGTCCTAACACTAACCTCTTAATGCTGAGTATCTAGCAAGGCAGCTGCTAGTACCATTTTTGTATCACTCTTTGACATAAACTTTGTCTGCATTAACACCTGTGACCTTCCACATGAAAAATGGTGGTAAACCCACAAGACCAAACTAAACCATGTTGCATGAAAACTAGGAAAAATCATCCTATATTTCTACCTGTGGGATTTAAAGAAACAAAACAAAATAAAAACAAACTGAGGTTACTAAGGCCACTACCGGAATCTTGCTTTCTGCAGAACATTACTAGAAGGATAAAAAAAAACAATTCTTTGGTAAAAATGAATGTAGAATTCCCTATATTTACTGTTAAAATAATGAGTTAGGTTTTTAAAAATGATCCACTCATTACACAATCCTTCCTTAAAACAAAATGTTCAGTTTACTGATGTGTCACATCGTTTGAAAGTAACCAACCAGCTACAAATGCAACAAAATTCTAAATTGCAATAAAAAAGACAAAAAGTATTGAAAATATTATTTTGTTAAAATTACATAATGTAGAATGCTGTCGAAAAAAAAGGTATTTCAATTAAATTTTGCAAATTGGGAAGTACAGTTTTATGAGTTTGCCTCGTTGCTAAATATGCTGACACAATCAAATCAAGACCAGTCAACAAATAGATTTACACATACCACTAAGGCAAATCAGTGGGCGGGCAAGCAAGCAAGCAAGAAAGAAGTTATCTCCTTTCATACAGTACAAAAAATGTGAACTGCAAACACAGACCTCATTATACCTTTTGCTCCAGAGATTAGTGATGGACATGTAAGAGCACAGTAAATATCAAGCAGAACATGGCTACATTATATTAGAAGATAAGGAATCCTGCATGCAGCTTTAATGAGAAACACAGGAATCCAAACTACTTACTTTCTAACTTTAGTCTATGAAATTAGAAAATATGCAAAGATCAAATTCTGCACTGGAACACACAATAGTTTTAAAATCTTTCCTATATTTTTATCATTCCTACTCGTTCCTTCTCTCAATATATTAATATGGCATTAGTTATTTCATTTTCTAAAATTTCCACACTATCAGTGATCATTTCATGACAATCATAATAAATACCTATGCTATCTCTGTTAGCAAGTTCATTGTTCTAGCAATGTCATTTCCACATGCAAATCAGTGGCAGGCTATACACATGCAAATCAGTGGCAGGCTATACATATGCAAATCAGTGGCAGGCTATACACATGCAAATCAGTGGCAGGCTATACATATGCAAATCAGTGGCAGGCTATACATATGCAAATCAGTGGCAGGCTATACACATGCAAATCAGTGGCAGGCTATACACATGCAAATCAGTGGCAGGCTATACACATGCAAATCAGTGGCAGGCTATACACATGCAAATCAGTGGCAGGCTATACACATGCAAATCAGTGGCAGGCTATACACATGCAAATCAGTGGCAGGCTATACATATGCAAATCAGTGGCAGGCTATACATATGCAAATCAGTGGCAGGCTATACACATGCAAATCAGTGGCAGGCTATACACATGCAAATCAGTGGCAGGCTATACATATGCCAAATTTTGTGACAGCCACACTTTAAAATGCAATTATTGTAAATGATTCAATGGAAATGTTTAATAACTTACATGGGGGTTTAGGTATGTATTATAGGGCTAAATTTAGTTATTTCAGATGCTATGGTATATGTATAAATTTTAGAAGAAAAGATATATTTGTGTATAAATTTTCTAAATTCTCTCCATAAATTAAATAATAGTATGTCTATGATAAAGAGTTTGGTAGTTATTATTTAATTTTAAATTCATTTTCTCATAAGGATAAAGTTTACAAGTAATTTCCTACCATAATCTGGAAGTTCTAACATACAGTATCAGAGGAAAAAGAATGTGTTTGGAGAGTAGATATGTGACTTTATTTTGGATTACATAATTTAGATTTAATGCATTTTCCTTAGAGTTAGATAAAAGGTCTGCACCTAACACAATCAGAACATAAGTTTAGCTATAGAAAAAGGTCTTCATGGAGTGCTCTCTTTGAAGTCTTCTATAACTGCAGTGGGACCCCGCTATAACATGGTCGTTGGGAGCCATAGAATCCGACCAGGCTATGAACTGAACCGTGTTATAAGCAACCATGTACAATACCAACACATTTTTGGATTTAATTGTTTTTTTGTTTTTTTTTACATAAAGACGGGTGCGAAAATGCATGGCACAATTACCGTTTTTGATCAATATATATTAAATGAGAAAAACATTTGCTGTGGTAACAGAAATTGCAGATATAATATATAACTTTATTCAGAGAACCATGCATTGGTACATACACGTGTCTAACTTATATATACATGTATAACCTATTGCATGAAAAGAGTATCAACACCGTGTACTCACCAGCGAATCTTGTAACATACATTGAATCCATAATACAAATATTTCTATCGAAAATATCCACACACGGATTAAAATATTCAATAATTTTGTCACAGATCATTATGTGACTGAACTCAATGAAAAGAAAAAAAACAAAAATTACATAACGGTTGTACGTAATGAAGGATGAAATAGTACATGTCCATAGATTGAATAATGGAAGCTAAAGTGTATTCTTATAATAACTACATGTACATCTCAGGATCTCTCTGTCTCTGAATTGAGTCATTGTAAATTTCAGCACATTTTCCCACCCAAGCTGCTAGTCAAAGTCCTTTGAACTTGCCGCCCAGTTGTTGCATCATGTTCTTTTGATGTACTCTAATAAATACAGCAGGCAGAACTGGCTGTATTTTAACCACTGAATTGTCACTGTTTAGCTCGGCAATTCACTTTGATGATAAACAATGTACTTAAATTAATTGATTTATACATTCTGCTTAGTTGTGTATGAAATTAAGAGAACATATATCGGAGATTATTTGAGCAACGATTGTATTCGGAATGCATTCAAGACAAACACAAAGTAGACACGATGGCATCATTACTCAGGAATCAGTAGTTATAATATTGACACTTATGAGCTGTAATTTTTCAACACTAAACAAAGATCAAAGTTCTCAGTAGGCCCAGCAATTGGTTCGTATTTCCGACGTTTATTTTGGCACAAAACTAGAAGAAATTTGATAATACATTTTCTACACGTTCTTTTTCGCACTGTTTAGATGAATATGAGAATGATAATTAAACTCTTAATTTTTTTTTTCATACTTAAATTTTTTTTTTGTTTTGGTCTTTGAGAAAAATACATGTAATAAATTACCTGAAATTTCGGGAGCCATGCCACGACCGGGTTATATCCGAATTCGGGTTATAGCGGGGTCCCACTGTGTTTATAAGTCAGGTCAAATATAGTGCAGCATGAAGAACTATAGATATCACAGATGCAATAAATATAGACAAGAAAAACCTTCTTGACTTATTTCCCATAGTGTAGTTACATTAAATAGGTGCTACTACAAATCCACTGCCCGGGACCCTGGGACAACTAAAAACTAACACTGAGACCATTTTTCTCAGTAAAAACCCAAAAGGGTAACTGAAAGTCATTAACAAGACTTCCTTGAAGGGACTGATGATCTAACTGCTGAAAAGAATTTCCAGGAATTAAAGATATGACCATTTTGCAAGTATGCCAGTCACAGGAAAATTTGAAAGTAAAGGTCACTGTACAATAACCATCATTACCATGACTTCACATCATACAGGTGGGGGGAGTAGGTTGTAAATGGTGGTGTAAATATATGAGACTGAAGGAGATTCTTTACACTGTCACAACGTCTTGAAAAATGTATTATCATGAAGAAATGAGTTCTTTTTAAGTTAAATGTCAAATGAAAAAATTGTTTATCAAATGACATTCAAATGTCAACTCATATTTTTTTAAACAATATATGCATTAAACCCCTCCAAATATACAAACATCACTGTATATTGGATGGAGAAAAAAATTCATTTGCAGCTGCTTTTTTCTTTTATTTAAATACTTGGATCAGTGTGGTAAAACGGTTCTTTTCATATGCATGTCTGTCTGAAGCACTTGAATTGAATTTTAAATCCCATTATTGGTAAAGATATCTGAAACATGAATAATTATAAAAACTGAACGAGTGGGTTGTGAATGGTCACTGACAGATGTGACACTGGAGTTACATTGAAAAGTAATTGTCATTTTGTTTTAAATATAACCCAAATAGAGGAAAAGATATCAAATTAAACCATGAAAATAAGTGAAGGAAAAAGAACAAATGGATTAGAAGTCTGGAACTAAAAGAGAGGGTGTGCACTGTCTTAATATCACAAAAACAGAATATAAAAACTCAATTTCATTATCAGCAGCAGTCAACTGAAAATACTATTACTAAATCCTCAAATATCTGACACAGTGTGAGAAAGTCTTGTAGAAATGTCTAAAACAGATGACAACATGTTCAAGCATAATTTCCACTAAAATGGGAGATAAAAGGTACATAAAATAATCTACGATGTCGGAAAACAATTTTCTGTTTGTATGCAGAACTGAAAATTGTACATGATTTGATGTACATTTAGTTTGATTTTTTATGACACAACGTTACACATGAATGCAAGGGAGGATTATATTGGTGGTCTCATATGTGGAGATAGTGGCAGGTTTTCTTACAATAGTTTGTCCCTCTCTGCACAAGGCACTTTACATAATTTTTTGCATAACAAAGTTTTAATAGAAAAATGAACCAATGTATAGTAGCTATAAAGCTGCAAATCATTCCTATAAATATAAGTAAACTATATTTTAAAAAGAGAGAGAGAGCGATTGATTTTTAATTATTATAATCCCTCCCCATTATTTTTAATTTCAACAGATTTAATTAATCAGAACTGTGGGCAATTAAAAAACTGGGTTATAATTGGGGTTGTAACATATTATAATGCTCCAATTCTGATAGTTTGGTGTAATATAAATGACACCGTTTCTAAGCTGAAATTAAAGTTTTTGCTTGATGCCAAATCTTGTCAACATTTTTTACATGACCTTTACAAAAATTAAAGTTTACGGTCTAACCTTGCGATTTAGCAGAATCAGCATTAGATTTCCATAAAATAATATTACACTGCTGAGTGAAATAAGGGTATATAGAGGTTTGATACAAAAACTTTTAATTTCTGTGTCATATCAGTCTTGGAGAATCTATGGAGAATTTTCAGTTGTGTTCATATATAATTTGAGAGGAATTACTTATATAAATTATTCAAATGAAATTACAAAGTGCTCATTGATTTTTTTTTACTTTCTGGATTGCTTCATTTTATTATAGATCAGGATATTCAAGACTACTGGAATTTATTAGGAACATTCTATAATTCTAGATGAGTGATAGAACATTAAGGACTTTTGGGGAGTTAATCTGTAATTCCTCTTAAATGTTATGTGTAAAATAAATATATTCATTGATTTTGCTAAATTATTAGTTTTTCTTCATATGGTTACTAAGTTTAAGACTAAAGAGTTGTACCAAAAATTGAAGCCTTGACTGTGATATGAATTTCTTTAAAAATATTTCTGAGATGTGGAGAACTTTGTTTTTAATCCTACTCATGATGTTAATCTTTGAAAAATGATGAGTTACCTGAGCTTTCCAGACATTATGATATTTCTGAAGTGAAATCTTCTTATAACAAAGCAAGAGATAACAAATATTTTCATTTAGTAACTCACAATGTGGCAATCTGATTAAAATCAAATCTCCACTATCCTACATGAAGATCATGTTCTGATGACCTTTCAATTAGCCAATGAAAATGCAGCTGTTAGAAATTTAATGTGAATCAAATCATTATGCTCTTCAGCCACACTGCTCAGTCTCCAAAACATGAAACACTTCATCTGATTGATAAAATTAGTGATTATGGTAATAACCATAACATTACTCCTAAGCAGTTGCTGTCAGATCTTCACCTGCTTACAGTTTAGCAGACTGCTGGTTACAGGTATGTATTGCCATATCAAGTAATGTTAGTCACAACTGGTTACAGTTTAGCAGGCTCCTGGTCACAGGTAAGTATTGCAATGTCAAGCTATGTTAATCATGACTGGTTACAGTGTAGCAGGCTGCTGGTTATAGGCAAGTACTGCCATTTCAAGCAATATAAATCATGACTGGTTACAGTTTAGCAGGCTGCTGGTCAAAGGTAAGTATTGCAATGTCAAGCTATGTGAATCATGACTGGTTACAGTCCAGCAGGCAGTGTCAAGCTATGTGAATCATGACTGGTTACAGTTTAGCTGTCTACTGGTTACAGACATGCAATCCATTGTCAAGAAAAATCTTTTTCCATACAGTATTTACTAGAAATATTGTTTTTATAATAAATGCAACACTTTCGTGGCATTTGGGAATTAAAAAAAATGTTTTTTAAGTGACACATTCTGATCTGGCAGGTATCGTGTCCTTTCCATAAGACAAGGACTCCATTATAAATTAAAATAGTAGCATACAACTTCTTGAAAGCCAATTAGTTCACTTCTTCTTACTACTTGATGTAAAAGAAAATTAACCAAGAATCTCGTTCACATCCAACCCAATTTAGGCAAGTTGTACCATGTCTGACAAATAACCATTTCTCATTGAGGGTTCTTTCTATCTCAAACATTATAAACTGTGGACATGGGATGTAAAATAGGCCTGATGTGACCTCCAGCATGTCACATGAGGTCAGCTGATTGCAGAAACCTTTCTTGCCCCCCTCCCCCGGAGATGTATCCTGTGATGATGTACTCTTGCCCCCCTCCCCCGGAGATGTATCCTGTGATGATGTACACTCGGATGAGAACTTCAGAAGGTTTAATTCTTCTTACAAAAGTGCATTTCAAATAACAAATCTATCTCTTTATGCTTTTCAATTTCTTTATTTATCTTTTCTTTTGTATGCTTTTGGGGGGGATATATGAACTCTGCACCATATAGATGGTTAAATCTACAGTAGGTTTTAACATCAATGACACACAAAAAAAAAAAAACAACATCACTGACCCTTTAGAAATATCTTGCAATGCACAGGTGGTACATGTAAAATCTGTTAAGTGAACCACTCCTGGTACTTGAAAGCACCAACCTTTTTGTGAACAGTACAGTTAGCAACAGTCAAAACCTGTACAACAGCCACATCAAAATACTATGTGATTTAAGTGTGACAATTTGACAAGAGTAAGCTGCCTTGTTATGATGGTCTGGTTCTCAGATGTTGCAACACTTTCACCCACTTTTACATGGCAAATGAAGCAAATATATACCCAAGGTATGTACCATATATACCTGCTTATAAGATGAATCAAACTGCACAGTTTGTTTGAAGTAATCAGTAGAACAAAAAGCATACTCCCTGATCTGCAGGTACATTATGTCATAGCAGGTCGTGATCTTTGCTGTTTGCAGGTTGTTTTGACTTACAAGCGAGTATTGATGGTATTTCAAAAAGATGATAGGGCAAATGTGCATGGCTGACTGTTTGAGCCCAAGGTCAGTAGGATCAATTTGCACAATGATGATAACACAAAAGATTGGAAACAGATCCCTTACATTGATGTTAAATCTGCTGAACGCCTGACCTGCGAGGTGGGGGTGGGAATATTCGAGCATCAATGAATGGTAAACAAAATGCCCATGGATACACACAAGTATTACTCACAATGAAGGAAAATAACTTTTAAAAATATATAACATTCATGACTTTGTAACACTTTTATCAATGAACAGTGTCACAAATTCACACTTTTATCAATGAAAAGTGTCACAAATTCAAAAATATCTGGATCTGGTCACTACAAATCAGTTATTTCAGAAGAAGCAATTTGTAATTCAGTAAGTTATCATCATTTTCATTTCAGATGACAAAATAAATTTGAATCATTCTTACAATGTACAAATTAATGCATTATTCTGTATATTTACTGTATATTTACTATATAATCTTCATTCTACCACACGCCATGATAAAAAGTAACAACAGCTGTCAAATTTTTGATAGCCCCCATTAAAATTCTTTGGCCAGTGGCCCCATCAGAACGGATCCTAGACTGGCTTCTCCATGTAGCCAGGATTGTGCTGATGTACAATTAAGCGCTCTAAACATACATATAAATTAAATCACAAGTATATACTGGGGAGACAATCAGACAAATGGAGATAAACTCCACATACTTGTTAGTATGAACATATACATACAGACTTGGGTTATGGTATGATTTTTCTTTCATCCTTTCATGCACAATTGGGTCCAGGTCATTTACTTTTATGAAAACTCAATAAAAATACTCTAATGGAGGAGAAAATAACAACGATTAACCTGTCAAGATCAAGAATTTGGCAAGTCCTGAAAAATAATTTAAGACTGAAATGGGTCCCAAAGCTGAAACCAAAAATAGCCAAAGAGAAAATCATAAAGTATATTTATTTGAAGAAAAAAAACGTAGCTATTGCATCTTGTATTCTAAATGACATTCAACTTGTTCTTTAATCCAAAAATGTATAAGAATGGAATGTCAACTCTTTAGGGTATGCTACAAGGCATTACAGATGCATTATTAAAGAGGTTTTCACTTTAATAATTTACACTACATATGTGGAGATTTCGTAATTTTGTTCAACGTAAAATTAAAACTGAATTTTAAAAAATTCAATGATTTAAAGACTAGCATTTAAATGCGTCTTTCTGCAAACCCATACAAAGCTGTATATTTATATACACTGTAAAAAATATACATGTACAACCTAATTATTAAGCTCTTAGAATTACCACTGAATGATAATTTTATTTTAATGAGAAATATTTGCTGCAAAATATTGGTCAGTCAATATAGTTATGAACTAGGATATACATATAACTATATCACTGAAAAAAGAATGTTTTACATATTGAAATTTATTCCTATTTCACACAATTTATGTGAATCGCAGGATCTTGTGAAGAAATAATAAAACAAAATTTGCATTTTTTTGAAAGGTCAACCTGACAGTAAGTGTGTACTAAGTATACAGATGCCCTTTGTGTTAACCATTTCAAAATCTGCATATGAAATGTTAAAGATCACTTCACTAAAATATATTTATATTTTATACAACAAATAAACCATTTATCAAACTGATACCATCTATACTCATGTACAAGTCAAATCCAACTACACAAACCCAGATCTGTACAAGTCAAATCCAACTACACAAACCCAGATCTGTACAAGTCAAATCAGATCAGGATCTATGTTATTTGTTCTGTTGATTACTCCTAACTGCATTGACCCATATCTGCCAGTGCAATTAGCAATGGCAAATCATGGTCTGTATTGTTAGACTGGAATTATAATATATAATGCATTTGATAGATGTGAACAACATCCATCTGTCATTATCAATACAGAAAATTCTTTACCAAGGCAGCAAAATCCCAAAATAAGCATTAATTTTGCCTGGATAATTTATCTGCCATTTAAATTATAAATATGTTGAAACACATGTCCTTATTTTATTGTTTCGTTTATTTTTCAATTACTAAAATCTCAAGCCTGAGCATTGCAATTTGATTTTCTGAAACTTTCAAGCCTTACAATGACTGAAAATTGGTATGGATTAAGGAGTAATCTACTATCTGCCCCTCTAAAACCACCCAAGAATTTCTAAGCATGCTATGTAAAACAGAATAAATCGATAAAATTGATGTCGTAATGCTTATGTACAAAAAACAATTTGTAATATACTGATAGCAAACATGAATTTATAGTAGCAATAAGAAAACTCAATCAACAACAAAAATTACAAAAACACCAAAATATAAATTTAAAAAAATAAAAAATTAATTCAAGGTAATATAAATATGGAAACACTTTGAACACAAATGCCATACCACCACACCGAGTGCCTGAAAAGAAAATAAAAACCTACCAAAATAGTGACTGGCTTACAATACAGACTGGGGCTGCAGGTGACAGAGTGGTCTAAAGCAGTTGCCTTTGCCAATCACTGCCATCTCACCTGTCTACATGTTTTCAAATCTGGACTGTGGGTATGTAAGAAAGCTTGCCAGCAGCTACCAGTAGGTCAGTGATTTTTTTACCAGGGTTTTCTCTTGTTCATCCTCCAACAGTTATAATGTCTACTGTGTGAAAAATGGCATTAAACCCACAACAACATACAGACCAACATGGGTAAAACTATATGCTCTTAACAACATTGATTGTGGGGCATACAAATCCAATTTCTTATACCCTATTGTGGAAGCTCTCCAACCTGAATTTGTTTAAATATCTGTGACTATTCAGCCCATGGAAAACTGTACCAATAGCTGACAGAAAATGTAGATAAAAGGTATCACAAAACTGACCTTTCACTAAAGGTCCATCCTCTACCTCGTACTCGTCTTTCAGGAACTCATAAGTTGCTTCTGACAAGTGAACCCTTCCTGGCTGCCCAGATGATTCCATAGTATTTGCCAATGAGACATCATTTGACCACACATCAAATTTGAATCTCCGTGTGCCTACGATTCCACAAAGAACAGTTCCCGTATGGACACCAACTCGCATGTTGACTTGTTCATTGTGGTCTCTGTCAAATTCTTCAATGGCTTTTATCATTCCCAGGCCCATCTCCACACAACACCTTGCATGGCCTTGTCTTGGCTCGGGACAACCAGACACACAGTAATAACAGTCCCCAAGAGTGCTTATTTTTTCGCATCCACAGTTCTCACATAATTTGTCAAACCTACCAAAGAGATCATTCAAAAGAGCTACAAGGTGCTCTGCAGTTTTGTTTGAGCTCATTTTTGTAAAACCTACAATATCAGCAAAAAGGATGCTTACATCATTCATGGTGTTCATGTTAAATGGACGGAAGATAATTTCACCCTTAGCACGAGCTTTAGACCTCGAACCACGTTTTCTTGTACGCACTTCATCCATTTCATCATCCTTGCCTTCTCTGGATTTCATGACTTCATTTGCAACTTTTGGAGGCATTAATGAATGGATCATTTTTTCTTTGATCTGTTTCTCAATCTGGAGATCATTTTGAGCCAAGATAGACTGACCAATTTTCCAAAAGGTACTCCTCTGTTGAACTTGCTTCATTGTAAAAATGTGAAGCCCCATCAAGTGGATGCATAGATGAAGAAGGACTTTCCCAATAATGAAATAAGATTGTCGCATATAATCATGTTTATAAGCTGTGAGAAATTCAAATATTAGTGAGTAACTCAATCCAATGATTACTGTAACAAAAAGTGGCATTGGAATGACACTATACATCATAAGTAACAGTTCCACAGTTGCTGTAAAAGTTCCAACAGTTGATAGATCAGTGTTGTCAAATATGTATGGGAGAAGAATTCCAAGACAAACTAACAGTGTCACCACAAAAGATGTAGGTAAGTAATATTTCTTGTAATGCTTGGTATAAGTAAATCCTAGTAATAAAGCAATTATAACCAGTAATACAAGTGTACCAATTAGAAAACACACCATATTTCTGGTTTGGATTGTCGCAAAGAAAATTACCCAGGCAATGCATGCGATTAATATGTAAAATAATGCATACTGAAATCGTCTTTTCGTCTGTGGAAAATAACTTTCCCACTGTTCCTTTTCCAAAATTTCGGAATCAAATTTCGGATTTGGCCACCAACTCCCTGCTCTCTCAAAAAGAAAAGGCATTTTTCTACATTTGTGCACAGGTTTATGGTCCTCTTTTGACTTGGTGTGAATTTCAACATCCACAGTGTTTGAACCCGTTTTTGCATCAAAGTGCACCCGTACCTCAGCTTTTGGTATATTATCTCCTGAAGCCATTTTTTAATTTTTTTTTTTATACCAGCAGCTGAAATTGTTCTTATTACATAAAACAGCAACAAATAGGCTTTACATTGCTATGCAAAACAAGTCTGTACTCAAAAGTTATGAATATAAACACAGCTGAAATTATGAATTTTCAAGACACTGTATACTTGACCGATCCCTTTCTTGGCCCATGGTCACAAATTTCCCCAACCCTAAAAATCCTTAATCCAGCGCAACACGCGCTTAATGGTGTGAACTACATCCTACTTGCCAAAACAAAGGGCAGCTATCTTCCAAAACGAGTGGTGTCTTAAATATTAGTTCCAGGAAACATTCAATTTCAACGTACCAATATTACAGTATAGCAAGGCTAACGGTCTAGCCTACTTTCCCAAGAATCTAAGAGACAGCCAACACGAGTAGACTGCCACCAATAACTGCAGTATTCCCGACTGCTTCTGAGTTTATATACGGCGATCAATTATTCATGACGGGTTTATCCGGCATAATAATGTTAGCAGGCACACGAATTTGAAAATTTGCAATTTTCTCCTCAGCGGTACCAGTTGATGGGCCCAATAAACACAACAACAAACGGTGTTTAGTAAGGATTATTCTCTACAACTTCAGTTCCGCTGCAAGTTCAGTTAAACGGTGCTTCGAATGGCGTGTTCAAACTATACGGAACATTGTACGTGAAACAATAGATTACAACAGAAACTAGGTTCAAAATTTTAGTTGCTAAATATAATGTTTATTACCCTCTGACGAGCAACAGAAGTCAAGTCTATTTTAGGCTGAAGTCAATGCACTCACGTACTTGTAATAAATTATTCAGGTTGAATTGAAAACAACGATGTATGTAATGCATTATAAATATACCACAAGAATAAAATCGGTGCATTTAGATAATTACCAAAAGGAACGCGAGTGAAATATTTCCCAAATCATGAAATAAATCCAAGATATAAGATCGTTCTCTTTCAATGCGTACAATTGGATACGGATTCACAGCTCTATGCTCTGTATTGTATGAAACAAGATAAATTTTGTTGAATAATATCTCGCCTGCAGAATACAAAATCACCAAAACATGGCATAGCCATTTAGCAAGAAAAGTAGGTATTTACAACTAAAAGATACATTTCGTGGGTGTGAACTTAAATGTGGATACAGACAGGAAAATGCATTATATATTCAAAATTGTGTTGGAACTGAACAATAAAGAGTGTCTGGCGTGTTTTGAGGATGAAACGGTCACTATATATATATATATATATATATATATATATATATATATATATATATATATATATATATATATATATATATATATATATATATATATACAATGTGTGTGTGTGTGAGAGAGAGAAAGGATGAAACGTTCACTATATATATATATAATATATATATATATATATATATATATATATATATATATATATATATATATATAGTGAGATATATATATATATATATATATATATATATATATATATAATAATATAATGTGTGTGTGTGTGAGAGAGAGAGAGAGAGAGAGAGAGAGAGAGAGAGAGAGAGAGAGAGAGAGAGAGAGAGAGAGAGAGAGAGAGAGAGAGAACTTTCTCTTGTTAAGACATTGAATAACCTCCACGATCCCATTACACAACAAACAACTTGCTTGATCTACTGCTCTTAAAATAATGGAGATCAAAACTGTTTTTCTTCTTTGAGTGCATTAAAACGATTTCATTTCATAAGCAACAGCAGTAAATTGTCTTTTATTAATACAGACACTAAAGTGAAAGCACTTTGAGGTCAACCTCTTATTGCGCCTCATTAAGATGTGTCGCATTACCACTTATAGTCATGATCTATCTTTAGATGAGGAGCCCCCACATACGGTAGCCTTTCTTTTTTAAACACGAATTTTAGTTTGCTTTTTTTTTTGTTGTTGTTTATATCTTTGATAATTGAACAGTCTAAATTTCATGATTTGTTATGACATTTTGAGTTAAACAGAAAAGGCAAATTTAATACAAAGGGTATGAAAATGTTTTTGAAAAAGTCCTCTTTGGCATAACGGTACATCTATTTTGATACGACCATTTAAAAAAAGTGTTGCATGCCATATCCCATTGAGGTGAGAGCAAATAAAACAAATGTATATAAAGCAAATTTTTGTTACTTCCCTTTAGGACACGTATGTTAGTTTAAAATTGCCACTTGCTACATTTTTCCCCAACACCAATGCCCTCTCCATTCTCCATGTACAAATAGCAGAACGGGGACATGCTATCACTGATTTAAAAAAAAATAGGTAATGACCTCAAAGAAACAATTTTCTTATAAATACGAATGTAGCTGTTATTTAGAATAGGATTAAATAATCATGGTTGGGTATTTATCGATTTGTAAATTTATCTAATCGCTCACAAAGTAAATATAGTCCTAAGTTGCTATAATTAAGGTGTAATGGGTTCATATAGATAAAACTTCAGATTAAATGACAGGGAAATAGGAAACCAAAAGTAGTCCGCAGAATTTATCGATTACAAAATTCCAGTTCAGTATCAATCAAATTACAGAAAACACGTTCAATTCATAAAAATTGGAATTATTATAGGTTATAATCGGTTGAACGAGACAATAGTTTATTACATGTTTTTGAATGCTTGCACGTGTCTTTGTAACTAAACTTCTAAGTTATGTAGTTTTTTAGGTGTATACATGTACACCTGTGTTTGAATAGATGACGTATGCATCCCTGTACGTAAAACTTCTTTTTTCTTCATTCATTTTACACAACGATGCAAGAATCGCCAATGGAATCATTTTGGAGGTAAACAAATATTTAATTTACATTTTTAAAATATGTGTAACCCTTTTTTATTTACTTTATCAATTCATTCAACACAGACTCGCTCCCGGAACTCACAGTTATAGACAGTCATAAATGCCAATGCAGTTGTCTGCAAAGATCCCAGTTGTGATTTGTTATCACTTTTAAAATAAGACTGAATGCTCTGTATAAATGAATTGTCTGACATCATGGAAAATGTAACAATTTATCAATTGAAAATCAGGAAATATCTCAAAAGAGAAAATTATTACAGTGGACAATTTACTCGTAAGTTCAGGATATTACTGTACTCAAGACGTCACCTTACTGTTATTGCCATTAGTGATGTTAGCATAGTTATTAACACGGCTTCCTCGTTAACATATAAATAGCAGTGACGATAATAATTTTGAAAAAGCACCGGACGTGGCAGTAATTCTTTCTTCCTTATAATTTGTGTATTTGTTACATGCGTCACGGGGTGGTGAAGATGATGTGTGATCTTCCTAATCTTTATGGCTTTTGGTTATCGTTATCTAGGAGATGATCGATCGCGTTGTTATTGCCCGAATAGAGTAAACAATAAAAAAAATATATGATATTAACATAGGTCTGAGCAGATATATATAATAAAATAACACGAGCCCTCGTATGTAAAATACAAGAACTTAATCTCATAAACAAAAGGAAATCGAACATGTCGTGTGACTAATTCGATTTCTCTCATCAATATGGTTACGTATTTAGACGAAATTGAGTTAGCCATTCTGTTATACTGATAGAACAAAATTATATCATATTATCGAGTGATGATAGATCGAACTCAAATTGCCGGCATAACAGCATTACCTAGTGCTTCCGGTCCTTCCAAATCACTGTTGGTGATTTCAGCGTCTCTCTCTCTCTCTCTCTCTCTCTCTCTCTCTCTCTCTCTCTCTCTCTCTACACACACACACACACACACACACGTTAGGTCATCAACCTTTTAGTTGCAGACTGTGCTCTTTTCCCACTTTCCAATACATGTATGGAGCTAAGTACTTGTCAGTGTTTCTTTTCTTCTTCTGGGATCAACTAATTTTCTCATACTTCTGCATCAGATATCGTCGACCGAAATTCAACAGATCTAACTATGGTCGTTTCGCACCCTAAAACACGTTCACGCCCTTTTTTACGTGAAATGTATGTCATTCTCGCTACTGTTCGCCGATCATGACTGTTAAAAGTATGATTCCACACTTACTGCTTGTATCATCTTCTAACAGATTATAATTGTTAGTAGTAGTAGCAGAACATTAATCCCAACATTCTGGATATTTGATACCAGAGACTGTCAACAGGTTCAGTGCTGTTGTTTATCTTCTCATGGCTAGCTGAGCCTGGATAAGGCACAAATGTTAATTGACATAACATCCCTTATCTCTAACCCTTACTAAAACAAGAGCAGAGTGGTAGAGCATGCAGTTTCTAGTTGGGCTTGGTACTGTAAGCAACACTAGTTTTTCTAGTTTATGTGAAGAGTTTATCTGTACATAAAATCGTAGGACCCTTACTTCGTGTTTGTGTGTCCTTTGAACCCGAATGTAACAATGACAATTAAGTCTCTCAGATATTAGTTATACCTCGCTGTTGCTATTAGATTACAGCTGAACTAGGACAGCCGACACACGCAACTCATTTGAAGAGAATTCACAACCTAATTACACAAGAATTATAGAGCTTCATTGCTTGTTTTTACTCCGTTATTTTTCTAATTAGAGATTCATTGCCATACATTTTGGGACACATAAATATCAATCCTCAGCATAAATGACACTAATTATTTACGACAGATAATTTAAATATTCACACAATTTGTGTCAAAGGAAATGCATGAAATTTTACATGATATAATTTATGTTTCATAAAACAAAACCGGAATCCGAATTCTTTCATATTACAATATTATATATCTTGTAGTACATGAATCATTCAACATGCACTATTATATAATGAGTACATTAAAAAATAATGACAAATTTACATCAATGAACATATTGTATGTATTTGAGATTAACCTTGCCTTCCCGAGCCATCACTTGTTTATCATCGTCACTTACTTGGTTTCGAGTCTCAAATTTGCAGACCCCCTTCTCCCGTGAACGATTTGTTCAACAAAAAAAATTTAAATATTAATTTTGATCGGGGTCCTCATATTTTGCCCCTGAGTAGAAAAACTCGGACACCCCAATATCGCGAGGAGATTACTTTAAAAGACTCCATCTGGGAACACATACCCACTCGTTAAGCTTAGTCAATCATGATTACTACTTTAACCAGCAAAACTAGATCCCCCCTACCAAAGTTAAAATAACTCTCAAAACCGCCTATATTAATAACTATTCTGGAAAATAGTATTTTGGGACACTTGTTGTAAATGGCATCCGATGTCCAAACATTTTCTCTGGTTCGTCTCAATTCTATCATTTAATGGATTTGACATTAATATTGCACTCTTATTTGGCCTAACCGTTAACAGAGAGTCCTAATTAAAATCCAATTTATGCCCCAAACAGAACAGATTCCATCCTTTGCATTCAACGATTTATGGCGATTCTAACCCATACGTCAAGCTTAATGTTTACATGTCAGATTGAGCACGACAAAATGCACTGTCGAAAACTGATCTTCAGAAAGTATTCCACAAGCGTTTCCACCATTGCAGATTGCTTGTTTGGTGATTGGAATTGGATGATAGATGTTGAACTTTCGCCAGAAGCTGCTCTTTTTTAAATTGTTATTAAATGTCATGTTTTGCAAATATGTATCTTAAAAATGAAATAAAATATTAGTTTAAGTAATTAAGTTTAAAATAACTCGTAAAACATAGCGGTTGTGAATGTACATATTTTTCGTTCTGTATTTAAACGTAATTTTTATTTTAAATAGATAATACGAACTTTAAGAAAATCTTATAAAATAGAAATAAGGTTATTTATAAGGACTTGCGCTGACTCGTTCAGAAAACGCCGGACTCGTAATCCAAGGTTCGCTGGGTAAATACCCGTTGTCAGCTGCCTCGTAGTGTCCTTGAGAAAGACAATTTGCTCCCATTTCCTCGACATGATACAACCGATGCTGTGTTTTAAACCAAGAAAAATAACTAAATAAATGTTTCAAAATTAAAGACAAGAACACCTGTATAACAGTTAAGTATCTTTCGACAATGTCAATGACAATGTTTTCTTGTAGTTGTCTTTCTTAATTGTGGTGATATCAATAATGATAATGATGATAAATAATGGTGCTGACTTGCTGCATGCGTGATGGGTGGGTGAGCGAGTTTATGACCATGATTTTGCTCTAATTCTACATCTACACTGGCTTGCATGCGGTAGCCCCGAGTGACTCAGTGGGCAAAGGCATTCACTTTAAGGATCACTGACATATCGCCTGTCTCCATGGTGTCGATTCTCGGCTCGGCAAACGTATGTGAAAAGGTTTGGCAGTAGTCTCTTGTGGGTCTTTGGTTCTTGCCGGGGTCATCCAGGGACGTCATTTCAAAAAATAAAAATCAAGGGGTGGGGGCAAAACTTGACTGGCTTAATACTTTTCGTATATAGGCTACATCAATTTTACAACACATGCAAATTCAGAGGAGGAGAGGCATGACCCCACCCCAGTAACGTCCCTGGTGTCATCCATTATTTTGCCTCTGTCAAACATACTGTCCGCAGTGTAGCATGTGTTAAACAGATGGCTTTTGAACCCCAAAACAAACTCCACAAAATTTCAAAATGATTTACGTACTTGTAGTTTCTCTAGCAGATGACGGGATATGGGTACATTTATATCCTTCCGGTGGTGCGGCAAAGCAGCGACTGCATCAACGAGGCTTAGCCGCGAAAACACCTTTTATATCAAATCCCTGTACTGAGATAACCCTATATCTGTCTTTATCTACCCATGCGCCTCGTTTCCATTTTCTGTCTGCGAGAAAATTCCTATCCTCCTTAACCGCTGAACCGAAATTCTCCAAACATGGTACATAGGTATCCCATGTATTGTCCATCTACGAGAGGGGTATGATTTTTGGATCCCTTCCATTATTTGGTTGAGGTGGGGAAAATATTCAACACTTTCAATTTACAATGACATTTGCAGATACTTTCTTACTAAAGATTGTTCTACCCAAACTAAAAGAGAAATAATGTATGTTATTGATGTTTCATAATTACCACTGGGATCACTGCTTTGGGAATAGAAGAAGGTAGTAATCGGAGTGCTAGTGCTGCTTATTTATATCCTTTTTTTTTTATAGATTTTTGCTCACATTTAACTCCTTGAAAATAAATTTCTGTCTCAAACTGGTATTGATAAATGTCGATCATTAAGAAGGACATTTCTTCATATAGGGATATAAAGAACTTAAATACTTTTTATGTTGATTCGTTTTGTAATTCAAGAGTACAACCTCGAAAAAAAAATGTTGAAGATAGCTAAAATACGTTATTTTAAGGTGAGATCTTTACACTGCTTGTTGGCGTAGAAGTAACACTGACAATTTCTGGACGCAACGCCACTATCGATATGTGATCCGGACCTACCCATCACATGCACAATTTGTGTCTAAATTCACTGAACGTACCTGCTTACTCTTGGCTTTCCGTTTCAATTATGACGCCAAATTAATTTAAAGGTATTGAAATTATTAAAATTAGTAACGATGCGAACTTCC
The DNA here is from genome assembly GCA_029339505.1 of Unio delphinus. Lineage (NCBI taxonomy): Eukaryota > Metazoa > Mollusca > Bivalvia > Unionida > Unionidae > Unio > Unio delphinus. Next base: position 2,307,802 of record JAQISU010000029.1, on the reverse strand, counting down.
AGTGAACCATAATACTTTAGAGGGATAGTTCGCAATTGCTATAACTTGACTTACTCCAGGAGATCATAGTCTTTCGTTTTGCATGGGATGTCCAATAGAGGTTACAGTCAAGTATGTAATTGAATAAATGCGACATCACTGCCAGTTTGTTGTAAGAAAATAAAGCGAATCCTTTCCACGAGGACGGTTAGGTGCACCATAATCTTTAAGAGTTTGCGCCCTTATTATTGACAAACCAGAATAAGCGCATGGGCTTTCCTACAACTTTAAAATAAGGGCCAATAGTTAAAGCAAAGTTAAAAGTCATGGAAAAAATATAATTAATTATTTATGCAATTAATTCTCTAAATAAACGGTGGCAAATGGCAAATATATCGAGGCAAAGTTGCATAAGCACAAGGGAACTACACAGAAGCGAATGGAGATAAACATTATTAAAAATAATAGTATAAGTAGAGCTGATTACAAGTAAACATTTTGTACCGTGATATTTCTGAACGTACCAAGACGATAATAATACACGGCAATTGTACATGGGCCAACAATTCAATGTTCTGGTGGCAGCGACCTGACATATTTTTTTTTTCGATTTCCGGCTGTCAATAGCTGGCAAATTATATTGCTCTGATTCTAGATCTATGATGTTATTTGAAATAATATTAATTACCTCGAGAGAAAATTATAATAAAAAACAATTCAACTCAAAAGAAAACCATTGTCTTCCCCCCCCCCCCCAAAAAAAAGGGACTAGCACCTTATATTTGATGAATTTATTATCCGTATGTTAAATGTAATAATCTAAAAGCAATAACTAAGTGGAATGATTACGTTTGCATTATAAACGAGGCCATCAATGGACCGTGCATATTGCCTATTGATCAAAATACGAATCAAATGAAACCTACATTTTTCTAGGTACATCGTTGATCTAATTGGCATGGAAACTTGGAGTGGGATGCCATCACCTGGGCGAACTATTGACCCGAAAGGGTCAGTAAACATGCAATGCTCTTACGCAACAAACGAGGATATATTTAGTGGACTTGAGAAATTATGTAAATTTCAGACAGAAAACTTGTGCGCATTCTTAGAATTACAAAGAAAACTTTACTTAACGCATTCACATACATTAAATAAGAAAAACATGACTTTTTTTTTTAATCCGAAATTTTTTCTCGAAAGTTTGATATGGCCGAATATGCTTCGTTTGGCTAGCATGTGATTAAAGGCTCAAAAATAAAAATACTCGTAATAATCACTACTAATTTTTAAAATATTAACCGTTTTGTAAAAAGTATAGTTTTTAAACAGTTCTGTGTATGTATCACAAATAATAAAAAGATGTTGTTATTATCATGAAAGTCGTAACCAGATTTATCAGGAGTTTCCGTACTTTCCTTGCAGACGGAAACTACTGGCTATGGTCCAGTATTTAAATTTAATACCGTGGCACGTACCACGGAAAATATACCACGGTAAAACGATATAACAGTGATACCGCTCAACACTATTTTAAAGGCATGAAAGGTTTCCTTCGAATACGTTCTCCAGTCGCATTAAGGAATATAAGCCGTACAGCCTTACCGTCTCTACAGGTGGTGCCAGTTTGAAGCTTTCGCTGGTGTAATGACATCGTTCACCGCGCCTCCCGAAATCCGTTGGAATTCTTTGCTACTTTTCATGCCATCCACTGTGAACTACGTTATTTCCGGATTTATTAATGGTTATTATACAGTTGGTATAGGTTATTTACTTTTTAATCTGACATTAATTATGTGAATTTTTTTCACCTATGCGAACTTAATTTCTGCGTTCTCGGCCGCATTTTTTCACACGGTTAGGTTGTAATAGAACGTGTTAAAGTTTGTGTGCGTGAAAACTGCATCTTAATCAATCACTCCTGGTATAGCGGGTGCCTCTGGTGTTCGTAATGCAGTCAGTTATGCGGGATTTTTCTCCTCTTTCTTGTTCCGAATTAACTATCACAACTAAATAAGCTAACTTCATTAACACCAAGCCATCGAGAAATCTCATTACTCTTGTCTTGCATTTACATAGTATACATTTGGTCGGAGAATACATGGAAAAGTAAAGGATCGAGAGTACTGGTGTTTTGCATATTCACCTTAATACTAGCGCGGTGGGGGACACCGTTACATCTGGTGGAATGGAGGGAACTGCAACTTCTCCAACGTCTACACCATCTCTGGAGTTACAGTTGTGACGTTCGGTACAACAAGCAATAACGTTGATTAGTTTTTGGCAATCTTTAATGAGGCAATAGAGGAATTTATGAAGTGTTGCCGAACTTAGAATGTCCGCCACTACCAGCCCTCTTTTACACTGGCATATAAGGCCAAATCCTAAGATGTTGACGAAGAGGAAGTCAACACTTTCTTCTGTCTTCTCAGGGGTCAGGAAGAATTTAAGAAATTGCTAGGATTTTATCTGCCGATCAGTAGCGGGATGGTTTGCTGCACAACCCAAAAGCCAGCTGTGATCCCAGTCCTATTAATGAAAACAATTTGCTAATCAGTTTCGGAGTCAGTCGTATCGAATGGATAGAAAACCAAAGTCTATCTACCCCCGCGCATCCACGTATCCCGACCAACACCAGGCTACTATCCGGTAGTCGCCCGACTTTGTTCTGTTTCAAACTGCATTGGATCAATCTCTTTTCGACAAACGAGTGGGCAATCCAAATTGTCTTGATGTACTTAAGTTCTACTTTTTGCTAATCCTTTCGTCATCTCCAATCCTAACGGGAATGTACCAGCCGACTCTGTAAAGGACACACTATTGTAGCAAGAGATCATGACGATCTTTGAGAAGCGGACATTTGAGATTATTTGGAATCCACAGTCTTCGGAGTTCTAATACAAGCTTTTTCTTGTTAAGACTGCCAAGGGCATCACAGATGGTGACAGCAAGATCAGTCTGCCTCTACATCCGTCTGAACGAATTTGTCATCTGTCTCGATCTGGTAGACGCATATTCACATGTTCCCGTACATTCATACTTAAGGAAACTCGGTCGATATACCGAGGAAATCGTTATCCGTTGCGCTCTCTCTCTCTCTCTCTCTCTCTCTCTCTCTCTCTCTCTCTCTCTCTCTCTCTCCCGCCTTGAAAATATATCCAAGGGCGTTTATGAAATACTCCACTGTATCGTATCCTGTTCGGTATGACTTAATCTACTTCCACGGCAGCGTATTTAAACAACATCTTCCAGAACCATATCTTTTTCCATTCTAGTCAACTGTTTCATTCCCCTTTTACATCGTCTACGATAAAAGGATCAGTGTAAAGAGCGAGACAGTATTATTCCTGGACCAATGACACAATCAAGTATGGCTCAGAAATAATCTCGAACAGCCACCCCCGAATGTCTCCATCCATGGATCTGGATCCATGATTTCCTTTATGTTCTCTTTCATATATTGCTCTTTAGCTTCTAAAATATGATGAATATTCTGCTCCACATATCCTCGCACTCTTGCTATGTAAGTCTGCTCTATATCCTCTAATTCCTGTTCTATATTTCGTTATAGATTTCTACATGTCCTGCTCCATATGGCTCACTATATCGTCTATATCTGTTTTAAATAGTATATGCCTTGATCTATAACCTTCTCTATATCTTGTTTATTGTATTTCCTCTTAAGTCTACCCTATATCCTTTACGTCTGCTCTATGTTCTCAATATCCTGCTTTATATACTCCATGTCCTGGTCTATATTCCCCGTGTCAGGGGTCTCAAACTCAAACCACCATAAAGGCCGCATAAGGTTATTTTTGATGGCCCAAGGGCCGCACCACCTTTGATATCTCTCATGACACCTTGTGACACCAATCATTGTGCAGCTCACAAGATACGGCTTGCGGTCTTCATGCGAACCGCAAATTGAGTGTTTTGAGACCCCTGCCCTATATCATGCATTACATGTCTCTGTCATGTTCTATGTCCTGTTCTATATCCTTCATGTCATCCATGTCTGATGTATTTACTCCATGTCTATTCTTTATCTTTATATATGCTCTATATCCTCCTGAGTGCAAATTTATGTCGATCAAGAAAGAATACATTAGTTTGGCCCAGAGAACAATTAATTAGATTTATGGGGACATGTGCTTGTTAAATCGCTATACTGCAATGATTTCTAATATCTGTGTCGGGAGAGGAGGTGAGTCTTAATTAAGTCTTCGTTTCTTTAACCGTCTCAGACAAGTCTAGGGAAGGGTTATCTTCGATTTTATCAAAAAATTTAAAAAATTGATATACTCCAAAACAGCCGTGCAACCTAAAGTCAGGCTGACAGCAAATGTAGGCGCCTAGTTATAAAAGGCGGTGGATATATTTAATCCTAGTTGGTTACGCTAAATAAGGCGTGTGTTCACCACATGAAAACTCCTCGTTTTAAATAAGTTAGTTAGTTTTGCCCGTCACCCCTGCCAGGGTATAGGCCGCCCACAAAAGATCGCCAGAGGCTTCTGTCCTGTGCCATCCCCTCAAGCTGACTCCAGGTGTAACCCATCTTAGTGATGTCTGCCTCAAGGTCGCGTCGCCAGGTGTTTCTTGGTCGTCCCCTTCTCCTCTTGCCTTGAGGGTTCCACCTCAATGCCTGTCTGGTAATGTTGGTTCGCGGCTTACGTAGGGTGTGTCCTATCCAACCCCACCTTCTCTTCTTTATCTCATCCTCTATTGGAAGCTGGGAGGTTCTCTGCCACAAGTTGTTGTTGATGATGGTGTCTGGCCAGCGGATCTGGAGAATTCTTCTTAGGCAGCTGTTGATGAAAGTCTGAACTCTCTTTACTGTGGACTTGGTGGTTCTCCAAGTCTCTGCCCCATACAGTAGGACTGACTTCACGTTGGAGTTGAACAGTCTGATTTTGGTAGTCAAGGAAATTTGTTTGGAGTTCCAGATGTTCTTGAGCTGAATGAAAGCTGCTCTCGCCTTTCCGATCCTTGCCTTGACATCTGCGTCTGTGCCACCCTGCTGGTTGAAAATGCTGCCTAGATATGTGAAGGACTCCACCTCTTCCAGGGGACTTCCCTGCAGTGTGACTGGGTTGTTACTGGTATAGTTGATCTTGAGGATCTTGGTCTTGTCTTTATGGATGTTGAGACCCACCTGTGCAGATGTGGCTGCCAGTATGTCGGTCTTGTCCTGCATTTGCTGCTGACTGTGGGACACGAGAGCTAGGTCATCAGCAAAGTCTAGGTCCTCAAGTTGACTCCACAATGTCCACTGGATACCATTTCTCCGCCCATTGGTGGTCGTCGTCATAATCCAATCAATGACAAGAAGGAAGAGAAATGGTGACAGCAAGCAGCCTTGCCTGACGCCAGTCCGCACTAGGAAGGTGTCTGTGTGCTGTCCTGCATGAACAACTCTACATGACATTCCGTTGTAGGTGTTTTTGATCAGGTTCACCAGCTTGGTTGGAATGCCATAGTGACGAAGAAGTTTCCAGAGTGTCTCTCGGTCTACGCTGTCAAATGCCTTCTTATAATCGACAAAGTTGATGTAGAGCGAAGAATTCCACTCCAATAACTGCTCGACTATGATGCGAAGAGTAGCTATTTGGTCCGTACACGATCTGTTTTGCCGGAATCCCGCCTGCTCATCTCGTAACTGGGGGTCGACGGCCTCCTTCATCCTCTCCAAGAGGACCCGGTTGAAGACTTTTCCTGGTACTGACAAGAGTGTGATTCCTCTGTAGTTGGAGCAGTTGCTGAGGTCGCCTTTCTTTGGGATCTTGATGAGGTGTCCCTCCTTCCAATCAGTGGTATTTCTTCTTCCTCCCATATCTTCACAAAAAGAGGGTATAGCATTTCCACTGAAGTCTCTATGTCTGCTCTGAGGGCTTCTGCTGGTATGTCATTAGGCCCAGCAGCCTTGCCGTTCTTCAGCTGGGTGATGGCTTTCCTGATCTCGTCTCTGGTGGGATTGTCACAACTTATAGGGAGATCTGCGTTGGCTGGCTGGATTTCTGGGGGATTTGGTGGTGCTGGCCTGTTCAACAGTTCTTCAATGCCCATCTATTCATTTGGTGTTCTGTACTTGGTATGGTCTTTCCCTGCTTGTCCTTTACGGGTCTCTCTGTATTACTGTACTTGCCGGAAAGCTTTTTGGTGATGTCGTACAGCTTCTTCATGTTTCCACTTTCAGCCGCTTCTTCTGCCTCTACTGCCAGCCCTTCAAGGTAGTTTCTCTTGTCTATCTTGATGGTTCTTTTCACTTCTCTGTGAGCAGCAATGTACTCTTTTTGTGCCTGTACTTTTTTAGTTCTTGTCTTACTGTTATTTACTGCTGCTTTTTTCTGTTTACGCTCCTGGATTTTGCACAATGTTTTGGCTGAAATCCATTCTTTCTGTTGGTGTTTCATGGGGCCTAGTACTTCTTGGCATATTGATTTTACTGCCTCCTTTACTATCTTCCATCTGTTGCTCACGCTGTCTACCTCGTCTTCAAGCAGCTCTTCTAACACCTGGTACTTGTTGTTAAGAGTAAGTCTGTATTCTTCTTTAGTATTTTCTTCTCTCAACAGACCGATGTTGTACCTTGTTTTCTTCTCGTTTGGGCCCATCCAGTTCTTCTTCAGCTTAAGTTTAAGCTTTGCAACAACTAAGTGGTGGTCAGATGCCACATCTGCTCCCCTCTTCACCCTCACATCTTGCAGGGATCTTCTGAACTTCTTGGCTGTGCAGATGTGGTCAATCTGATTTTCTGTTACATGGTCTGGTGATATCCATGTGCTCTTGTGGATTCTCTTGTGGGGAAAGATGGTACCTCCGATGACCAGGTCATTCAGTGCTCAGAGGTCTGCAAATCTCTCCCCATTTTCGTTCATCTCCCCTAGGCCATGGACCCCCATAACATGTTCATACCCTGTGTTGTCTGACCCAACTTTGGCATTGAAGTCACCCATGACGATGTTGATGTCTTTGTCTGGGTAATTCTCTACTATGTTCTGTAGTCTGTTGTAAAACTGGTCCTTATCTTTTTCTTCGCTGTCATTTGTTGGAGCATTGCACTGTTACGTTCATTTTTATTTTCTTCTTCTTGGTCCTAAATGTTGCAGTGAGGATTCTGGACCCATGTGGTTCCCATCCAGTTAGTGCATTATTTGCTTGCTTCGACAGCATGAGCCCTACACCTTGTGTATGAGGCGCATTCTCTTCTTCATGTCCTGAATACAGTAGTATCTCTCCTGTCATCAGTCTTCTTTGTCCAGATTGAATCCATCTCGTCTCGCTGATGCCCAGTAGGGATATGTTGTAGCTTCTCATCTCTGCTACTATCTGTGCTGTTTTTCCTGCCTCATACATTGTCCTCACATTCCATGTTGCGATGTTAATACTCCTGTTTGATAGAAGGGTGGTCTGCTTTATGGCTTCCGCGGGCTCGCGGATTTCACCACATAGCGTCATAAGTCTTCCAGGAGAAGACCCTTCCTCCCACAGGCTTCCAGTTTCTGATTTTTCTTTTGTCGACGTTTTTGTAGCAAGTTGGGTTTTACAGGGTCGGGTTGCTAGCCCCACGCCCAACCCCCCTCCTTTTCCACCCGGGCTTGGGACCGGCGATGGCGGAGTTCGTTTTAAATAAGACCCATCGGAAAATCTAGTTAGTCCATGTGTTTCCTGCAAGAGTGAAATTACCATACTTCGAGAGTAAATTTTGGAAGAAATCCTCTCATAAATCATTTTGTCCAAGGGATCAGACGTCTGAGAAGTCGACAGACACAATTTGGGCGGCAGAAGCGAGCCAAAGCTTGAACGCACAAAGTATTTACGCCAATCTTATGTAAATTCATTGTTACCAATATGATGATTTGCTTGAAATTATTTGATTATATATTTGCATGAATATATTTGTTAAAATTCGTAGGTAAATTTCTTTGATATGAGCTAGCTGTGTTGCGTTCATTTATATGAATTAGTATAATAATGTTCTTTACATAAGTTTGACGAATTGTTCGAATCTGTCGATGTTTGTTTACTTTAGTTGATATGAGTTATGAGATTCAATGTGAATTCACCGATCTGAAATGATGTCACTTATGATAAAGACTTGAGTGCGCAATGACTAAAATTAACATTGTATGAGGCGAGATTTGTTCAATACTTGAATGTGTGTATTCGCTCGAAATTATCTTAGTTAAGCCATGCAATAAATTACATTTATTCATTTGTGTAATTGAGAAGAGAACTGAACTGTTGTGTCACGTGTAGTGTCAATGTGAATCACTGCTGAATTAACCATTATGAAGCACATCAATCTTAAGAAACTAGGTTTGTTTATTGTCTTCTACGCTTGGCTTAACTGAGGTAACCTTTGGTATCTGTTGAATTCTGATAGGACGATATCTGACGTAACGAGAGTAATAATCTATTCCCAGTAGGATATCAGATAGAAGACTTAGGTCACTTCTCTGTTTATTTTACAAAGGAAATAGCTCCACAGAAATAGCAGAGTACCTACCGAAGACGAACCGAAGTATATACATATTTACGTACTCACGTGTCCACTTATCTACACAAAGTTGGAGGGACGAAAGGAGGTGAGACAAAACAGAACGTTTTGGCGAAGGTAAAAGAGAAAGCGAAAAGGACAGAGAAGAACAACCGCAGTGAAGTTGGAGTGAACCGGAAAGAAACAGGTTATGAAGTTATACTAGGCAATGACTTCGACTGTTTACCCGTTTCTGTGATGAAATGATTCTATCATTTAAAACACATTGGCTATTTATATAAATACATTTGTGTTTGAAATTCGGTGAATGTTTTATTTCAAAAGATGTGTATATTCGTAACGTACCGGTAATGTATTCTAACAGTTGTTTATGAAGTTGATTTCATGTACGGAGGTTCAAGTCATTCTGTTCTATATAGATCTATCTTCTCAGATATCTACTTATTCCACCTATAAGTTCTACACTTTATATTTCTTGATCTGGGCAATAACACCGATAGCGATCATCCTCTAGATAACAAGAACCGAATAAAGGAGACACATTGTAAGAAGGTACATTCAATCACCACCCACACGGGGCCACACCCCTCCACAATCCTTCATGTCCCGGTCTATAATCTCTATATCCTGTTTTATAACATGTTATATATCATCCATCTCCTGCATTATCTCTGTTGCATATCCAACATGTCTGCTCTATATTGTCTATTTCCTGCTACATATTCTCTTCTACATCCTCTTTACCCTACCACTCTCTTCTTTATACATGCTATGTTTTCGAAGCTCTAAAACTAAATCCCTTTTGACCCATTAATGCATGTTAGATTTAGCAGTCTGTAACACGTTCTTTATAAATTCTCTGCACATCGCGTGTTGCCTCTTTGACTACACATTTTCCTTCCAATCTTTGGACTTTTGACTGATTTTGTTACAGGGAAGCTGGATTCATTCCTGGAATAGAGCAAGCTTACCTCACAATCTTAATTACTAAGAATTTGTTTGGCAAATGAGTGAGCAATAGTCATGAATAGCATACATGAGTGATAGTGGAAACAAATGAGTCCAAACAAAATGATCTACTAGCATGAGTGGAAAGAAAGGCCAATGCAAGCAACAAGCGACAACCAGATGACAGAGTAGATCTCTAATGGAAGCATCGGACTCAAGTTTGAGTGATCGCAGAATTTCAGTATTTTAACTGGACTTAGAGGAAATAACGCTTTTAAACTGGATTTGGAGGAATCAACGTTTTTAAAATGGACTTGGAGAAAATAACGCTTTAAAAGAAGATTTGGAGAGTAATTAACGCTTTAAAATAGATTTGGAGGGAACAACGCTTTTTAAACTGGACTTGGAGGAATCAACACTTTTAAACTAGACTTGGAGAAAATAACGCTTTTATAGAAGATTTGGAGAGTAATTATCGCTTTTAAACTGGATTTGGAGGGAATAACGCGTTTTAAACTTGAGTTGGAGGAATCAACGCTTTTAAACTGGACTTGGAGAAAATAACGCTTCTAAACTAGACTTGGAGGAAATAACGGTTTTAAACTGGATTTGGAGGAATTAACTCTTTTAAACTAGACTTAGAAGTATTACGCTTTAAACTGGACCTGGGAAGAATTAACGCTAATAAACTATAGACTTGGAGGAAATAACGCTTTTAAACTGGACTCAGAAGATCTAACACTTTTAAACTAGGCTTGGAAGAAATAACGCTTTTAAACTAAACATGGAGGAAACAACGCCTTTAAACTGGACTTGGTTGAATTAAAGCTTTTAAACTGGAATATAAATCTCTTGCTAAGTCACAAAGAAGAAAAGAAAATATTTGCATTATACTACGTAAGCCGAAGCTACAAAGAAAATATACAAATATAAACGTATAAGTACCGCTCACTGACAAGACGTTCCGTAACGGGTAGATTTAGTCTTAAGGTAAAATATTTATACACAGACGATGTAGCTAAACATCCCGTCTGTGCGCTGGAAGCATTCGGTTTTTCCCGTCGAAAACACTTCGAACGTGCGGCATAGGATGAACCGAACTCTGTTTCGAAATATTGTACAATTTACATAAATCACCCTCGGGTATCGTTGGACACACAATAAGAAGCCCGAGTACAAGTATTTAATAAACAAACGAATTTATACAATTCCGTGAAAACGACGTCCAGTCTGCGCATAAGACACCGAACTTTCATCGAAAGAGATAGAAGAATACACCTGAAAATGGATTAAGATTCTCATCACTAGCACACACAAAAAAACAACAACTGAAAGGTTTTTTTTTTCTTTCTTATTTCCGATTATAGATACAGAAGAGGCAGATGCTGTATCAATTGTTTTAGAGTAAAACACCATCACGTTTAACAAAGTCTATATGCGTTACATGGCAATTGGTCAAATTCCAAGAGGTATATTACAAAAGTCTATATAACTTCAGATACACGAATAAAGTGTATATCTTCTTATTTAGTGTGACAATAAAAGATTGAATGCAGAAGAACGTTGACATTTACATGTAAAAGGAAATAATGAATTACAAAATGAAGACGTTGAAATTGTAATAAGGCAGTTATGAAATCTTCTGGTGGAGAAATTGTTTTTCGAGACTCGGAAGCAGAAGAATACATTAAATATATGAATACAAATGATAATGACAAATGCGATGTCAAGAGTTACGGAATTATGTATCATCTGTTAAATTTTTAATCTAATTTTTATTTGAGACGTTTGAGACGATGAAGTTATATTTTGTAGCCTTTAATTCGATGGTTTGTACTATCGCAAAAGTGCATGTATACTCCGCGGTACGAGTTCCTTTCATGGCAAAGTCAATCTAAGGTGAAATCAACAACTTAGCAGGTCACGAATGGCATGTGGGTTACGTTAACACGCGTGGAATTCATAATTCACTTGTCCTGAAGACAGCTATGGAAGCCCTAGCATCTGATTGGTTCAATTAAATTTAAAGGTCAAACCAGGACTGTTTTGTTTATGACTGTTTGAGTTATGTTGAAACAATAAGATTTAATTGTTCGAGAAATTCAATGAAGCAGATTTTTTTTTAGTTTAAACGCAAAAGGGCACTATATAATGAAGATACACGCACCATGTTTATTCTTTCAGTTTTTATACACATCGTGTAACCTGTGTGTGATTTGGATTTTCAACGCAGCTTTTATAAAAAAAAAAAAATTACATGTAGTTATATCTTTACGATGTATTCAGTGTAGCAGTTTATAGTGATATCTAGCACTGGGGCATCATGCCGCAGACGTGTAGCATGATGTTCCACCTAGTCACATTATCCTGACATCATGCCGACCAGTTCTAACACTGACCTCTTAATGCTGAGCGCCATGCGAGGCAGCTGACATTACCATTTGTATAGTTTTTGGTATGACTCGGTTGGGGTTTCAACCCGCGACCTCCCGCATGCAAGGTGGACGCTTTAACCACTTAGGCCAACAGATCGGTAAATACACAGCGTTAGTAAGAGTCGGAGAGAAATCTGTAATATATATCTTGGTTATAGCAGAGCAGATAAACTTTAATATAAGCAGTCAGTACTTTGCGGATTAAGTGATTATATTCAAGGACTTTATTATGTAATTTGTTCAATCGGATTATTTGAAGCTTTCGAGGACTAAAGTGATATTCTTCATTCACGAGATTTCATTGAAGTAATAACATTTGGATTAATGATTCTGCTGAATTCAGTTGTGTTATTACGGTAGCAAATAAACACTAGTTGTTTCGTTCGGATTACATTGGAACAGTTTCCGGATTAGTGATACATTTATAATACATTATTAAGATTACATTTTGGAGTTCATACATTGTAAGTTTTTTTAATTCTTTCCTTTTGTTTGAATTTTAAACAAATAAAGTCATATTTTGGAAACTTTGTTGCTTTTTTATATTTTACATAATCTTGGTACTAAAGTTCAAACCCCAGAAGTCAGTTACATAATCACATTTAAAGACCACGAAAAATTATTTATGCAAAAAAAAAAAAAACAACAACAAAGCATTTGCTTTGATATGATACTATATTCATATTGCAATTTCTGCAATCTTTTCACTACAGCAAAGAATGTGAAGATTTCAGATTATACGAAGGAAAAAGCAATGTCAGGAATTCATTACTTGCAAAGATACAGTAACTGGTAACGTTACAAAGTAGACAGAGCGCCAGCAGAATTCTTTCTTTTTTGGGGGGGGGGGGGGCTGGGAGGGCAAACAGTAAAGGTCAGCTATTAAGTTTTACAGATGAAGGCCAAAACATGTTTAGAGGTGAAATGTGGGAGGATAAGCCTTCTCCTCCTTGTCCTTATGTGCGGCCGCCCATACAAAGCAGATAGCGTCCAACTGAAACACATCTGAACCGTCTTGTATAGTTTGGTTGTGCATGCCTGTTTTGTTTGGATTTAAATGTGACAATAGATGAAAGATATTATATATTTCACAGCGAGATTTTACCGAAAAATTTATTAATAGGAGAAAAATATTTCGCTACAGTGACGATATAACTGTTTGAAGTACTTTAAATTTATGACGTATATACGCAGTTAGGCGTGTTATTCAGACAAGTATTTTTCAATATTTAGCCCACCCACCCCACCTTCAGGATGTACCTATCTTAAAATGTATCAGCTGTAGAAACTCTAGGGTACATTATGCAATCAATGAGGTGTCACCAAGAAATTAGAGCTGGGTACCTTTTTGTACCGTCGTATAAAACTGGATTACTCAACATACCGCGATACGTACGTACTATGGTATACCGCATTTATTTTATGTACCAACAATTCAATGTCCTGCGTCAGGGTCCGGGCACATTTTTTAATTTCCGTCTGAAAATAACTGAAAAAAATATTTTGTTCAGATTTACAGCAGATTAACATCATATTAAATCCATGATATTATTAGGAACAAGTATTAATTATCTTGAGAGATAAAAATAAAATATTTCAGCTCAAACGAAAAGTAAAGCCCCCTCCCACCATTAATTAAATGACCAGCATCTTACAGTAGACGGATTACCTATCTGCATGTTAATTGTTGTACAAGTTATAATCTAAACACTGTAACTAAAGTGGAATGATTACGCTTACACGATAGCTGATAATGTGAAAGACACCGTTCTGACATTAGAGAGCTTTTTTTTAATTATAGAAAAATACGAACTTTCGATACTGAAGCCTACAGTTTTCCTTTTCAATTTTGATAAAATAGGCAGAGAACTTTAACTGAGATGATAACACTCAGGCAAGATATTTTATTAGAGAGGATAGTTAACATTAAACGCCCTTATTCAACATACGAGAAAATATTTAGTTGACTTGAGTTCAGTTCAGACAGAAAGCAAGTGCGCCTTTAAAAATTTCGGGATGATTCGCAGTCTTATAAAAGGAACATCTACTTTACAGGTACACTTACGCTGATAAATAACTAAAGCATGATCCGAATTTATGTTTGATTGTTTGTTTAACATCTCTTCAATAAATACTCTAAAACGAACTCCAATCAGCAAAAATATTTTACGTATGAATTTGTTTGGAATAATTAGTTTTTTACATGAAGCATGGAAATTATAAGTGACTTAACTTACACAACATACTGATACGTGTCAGCTATAATAGATAACGACAAACGGTACACATATTAGAAGGTAGGTAGGTGTGTGTGTGTGTGTGTGTGTGTGTGTGTGTGTGTGTGTGAATTTCTAACGTAGCTTTAACACTTTTTCATTCATGTCGTTACAATGTCTGCAGTATGGTAGTTTATAGTGATCTCTAGCACTTGTTAATCATGCTGCAGACATGTGCATGATGTCCCAACCAGTCACATTATCCTGACACGAGACCGACCAGTCATGACTCCTAACACTAACCTCTTAATGCTGAGCGCCAAGCGAGGTAGCTGTTAGTGTCATTTTTAAAAAAAATATTCTTTGGCATAATTCGGTCGGGGATGGAACCCACGACATCCCGCATCCGAGGCGGACGCTCTAATCACTAAGCTACTGGAGTGGTCTTTTAGAAGATAAAAATCTCCTCTTGATTAAGTATAGTAATACAATTTTATTAAGTAGCAATTTCTAATTGGGTTCACAATGGTGTTTTCAAAAGATGGATAAATCAGGCGCTGATTGATGCTGATTGCAAACCGAAATTATGTGACAATTAAAATTGGATACAGCATCTGTACCTAGCTAGACTATAAACTTGCCAAGGCTGCAAAAAAAAAGTTTACATTTGAACGTAGATATTAAAAAATGAAAAACAAAAATTCTTAGAAATAAACTTGCAATCCTTAAAATATCTGCCTTAAGGATGTTACGCTCTTAAGTGTGTCAGGTACAACCGCTACCTCAACCTCAAAAGTATCAATCAGCGCATGAAACATATTAACAAAAATAAATGTCAACTTTTGTACGAATACAGTCATTATTGTTTTTAAAAATACAAATTTAAAACATAATATGTACAAGCTAAATTTGTGAAACGTTGTAGTCCAAAAAATTATTGCAAACTTAAGATTACGAACTTACGAACTTATTGTTATCGATGTTACAATGCAGATGTTAATCACTGTGAAATGCCAAATTTTCGGTCGATCTATTAATAAACCATTAGTTGTGGCCAGATAGCAATTAGTTAGATTTACGAGACACGTCGTGCAAGAGGGGTGCCTGTAAAGTCTAGGCGACCGCTGTACTAATTAAAACGTTGTTTACACAGAGCCAGGGCGACTTTGTAAACTTTCATTTTATCATGAAAGTGTCAGAATTGAGAAAATACAGAGATTCTGTTACTTAAAAACCAAAGCATGTCATATTGACCATGATGTAAGCGACTTTTGGAGGGAAACGGGAGAAAATACATTTGATTCTGATTGGTCACGGTTAAATAAGGGGTGTGTTTTACACGAAAAATCTTTAGGACATAATATCGCACTAGCTAAATTAGAATTTAGTCTGAATTTGTTCCTGTGAGAGGACAGATGTAGAATTATATAATAAGGACTTCAGATTATATTTGAGAGAAATACATTTGTCAAGGAAGCGTGGTCGAAAACCGCCAAAACCCACGGTTGAGAGACACACCAAAAACACAGAGGTATTGTCGCAATTCCACGTTTATTATGATGCAATTTATATAATGTTTGCTTCGTTCACAGCTCTGCATGATTTCGTTTGATAACATTTGTTTAATTCATTTAATTTGATACATTTGTATAATAATGTGTTTTGTATTATGAATCGGAAGTACTTGCATGATTTCATTTGATACATTTGTATAATATTGTGCTTTGGATTATGAATTGGAATTGTTACCTTAATTCTTAGTTAAGAATGACGTAGTGTTAATTTATGTCGTAAAAACACTATGTTGAGTTATGGATAGGGAGTGTTACGTTAATTCTTGAAGTTATCATATCGTTTGAATATTGATTGTGCTCTAAGAATTTGATGTGTTGCGTTGTAAGGGATTTACAAGAATACATGTGAATTCACCGAATTGTGATGTCATAGATAATTTAGCGACAGTGTATAATTCAACGCCTCGCTTTGTGATACGTTAATGTATTAGGTCAAGGCAAACGAATTAACAATTGATTTAACTACATTCATTTGAGGACGTGTGTAGTTAATTACTAGCAGTAAAATTGTTATCATTGATAGAAATATCTGATTGTTCGAACCAGGAATAATGGACAGTTTCAACAGTAACCATTGTAACGAGAGACTTAGGTTGTTTTAATTTTCTTTTGGAAGGAAGAAAATAGCTTTTGGGGAAGACCGTGAAGTACGGGAGTAAAGACGTACACGTTGGAAAAAAATAATTGTGAAGGGGAAATTGCCGCGTATGCATGATACAGTGGACAAGTCTGGATTTAAGCGGAACATCCACGAGGGCAGATTATCTAGAGAGGAACGGACTTCTCGAACAACATTGGATTGAACAGTGAACGTGGTTCGAGGATAACAGGTTATGAAAATCGAACAACACATTGACTTCGATTGTGCCATTCGATCCTTTGATGATTTTTAACTATCAGTAATAGAACGGCTAATTTGTTTAATTCTATTTGAAATCTTACTGTAATTCGGTGAAAGTTTATTATAGACCGCGTGTATTCCTAATGAAAGGAAATTTCATGATTGTGTACGTATTTGATTAAATTGTTTTTTTTTTATCTTGAGGGTGGGGCTAGGAGTTATTTTGTTCAATATACCCGCTCAGGTTACCATATACATTCTCTTACTCGAACCGGGAAATTATACCTAGGGCGTTCATCTCTTAGATAACGAGTATCGAAGGGGAGTAGGTTGTATTATTATTATTATATGTTGTACAATACCCCTTGACAAAGTGGGACGTAACACTTACCCTTTGACAAGTGGGGCTTATGCAATATTATACGAATAACGCTCATAACCCGCAGAGTACCTGACAATGACATTGATACAGAATGGGGAAAACACATGCAAATCGAACGCTTTTTTTTGTCTTTAAGATATATAATAAAAAAGAAATACTAATTTTTTTTTTTATTAACGTGAATGTTCGTTTTTCTTTCATGACCAGTTTATCAACACTTAAATATATACGAAAATATTGACAACTATTGGAAGGAAGCAATATAATCGGAAGCAAATATTCTCATGCACAATTAGGGTTTCTAACAGCTGTTTTACTGTTACTGTTAAACAGCTGTTTTTTTTTTTGCGAAAAATCAAAAACAGCTAACAGCTGTTTTTTTTCAGAACTGATTTTACTGTTATTTCTTTAAAAAACTTTGCTTAATAAAAAATTAAAATTAAATATAAATTGTTTAAAATGTTTTGCCTAATAATATAAAAGTGAGGTTACGTAATATGTAACGGTCTTTTTTCAAATCCTTTCTCGAAGTGTGTTCATAGCTGGAAAAATTTTGTTGAGCGTGAAACTCGCCAAACATTTTTGGGCGCGAACTTGCCTAATAATATAAAAATTAATTATTATTTTTTAGTAATAATCAAATAATATTTTTAAAACAAATATAATACAACCTAAGTAAATTATTATAAAAATTAAGTTTATAATATTTTACATGTAATAGATTCTAAAAATAAATAAAATCCAAAATTACTTATTATTTATAAATCATAAATTACATTTTAAAATTGCATTATAGTTATAAGAAAACATATATTGACTGTAATAATGATTCTTTGGTATCTACATTCCTATGTTTTTTCTTTAATAGTTTTTCAGTTTTATTTGTACTTTTCACGTATTTTAGAAAACGACACTCCTTTTTTTTTTTCGCAAGAAAATAAAAGACAAGATTTAAATATTAAACCTGATATTTGAAATCCAATCCGGTACCATGCCTCAAATAAATTAATCATACACAAAAGATTTTAATACTCTAGTTTCTCAGATTTTAAACCCCTGTTTCAGATAATAGATTTTTCATTTCCAGCATAATTGTTTTAAAATAATGTTTCTTTTTATTTATTTTTTATTTTTTATAACAGATGTTCTGTGATGTATGTATCAAGGCAAAGTTTGTCAATCAATTGATATTTTGAAAAAGGAGTGTGTCACCAAACATAAATCCAGGCGGTGTAAATAATATTTGTGCATTTTACTCATTGATCTTTTCCTTTTTGCCATCAATCCCGTGTTACAGCTACAGAGACTTAAACTCCGCAGGAAGAAATAGTAAACAACAAATAAACAAGTTTTGCATAATTAAAAATAGTTATTTATTTCTCAAAATACAAGAGTGAAAGAATCCCTATATTGGGTGTTAACTTATGCTAATATATACGGTCCAATATTGCCAGGTGTTTACTCTTGTAAGTTTCATTCGTGGGAATGGAGATCCTATTTTGGTTGTTGAGAAAATTTATACAGCATTCAGTGATCATTATTTGGGATTTAGGAAGCATTGTCATTGTGAAAATAATCTTTTAAAGTTTCATTTGCAAATAATCAGCAGGTAATTATGCAGTTTAAGTAGCTGTTGCATAAATATTAATTGTCTGAATTTAAATCTAGCCATGTCTGTATGGGATCATGCAGTAAAGCGAAAAAATGCAAAAACTAAAGAACTTGAAGGTCAGTGCAACCGATGCAATAGTCATAAAATGCTCAGGAAACTCAACAACAACTCTAAAGAGCCATCTCAAGACACATAGAATAAATTTCGACAGAGAACAGCAACAAGAACCAACATCCAGCAAAAATGTTGTGAGCGAGAAGCCAACTCCCAGGCCAACTCTTACAATGGATGCTTTTTTGAAGAAAATGACTCTTAAGGAGATTGTTACTGACATGGCCACGGACAACATTACAATTCGTGCGATAACAAGGAACAAATACATTCGCCAGTCAGTATCGAGAGATGGTTTTAATCTTCCAAAAAATGAGACTGGGGTAATGAAATTAATTCACGACGATTTTGACGAAACAAAGCTTCTCATGGTTCGCAACAACAAGGAACTGTTAAAGAAAGGCGCAAAGTTTAGTCTTTCGGTTGATGAATATACCAGCTCGAGGAATCGTCGATATTTCGGTATTAATTTGCACGAGAATATCAATAGGAAGACAATAAAAACTGGATTAGTTCGCATTCTTGGATCTTGCTCAGCACTCGATATGATTGAAATTGTCAAAAATCATGTCAAAGATTTTGGATTATCATTTGATCATGACATAGTTGGATCGACTCTTGATGGTGCTTCGGTCAATAAAAAATTTATTCGACATGTCAAGTCAATTGGACAACTTTGCTTGAATCACGGTATTCACCTTGGTGTCTGTGACACATTGTTTCCAAAGAAAGCTATAGAAGAAACAGAATTTGATGATTCGTTGCTGGGGTTGCTGGATAGTGACGAAGTTGCTGAAGATGACGATTTCGATGACATTGCTGATGTTGACTTTATTGAAGACACTGATGCTGAGGAAGAAATTGACTACATTGAAATTCTTAAGAATGCACGAAAATTGATCAAAAAAAATCTTCAGTTAAAAATCAAGTATTCCAAGACAAAGTCTTCGCTGCGCTTGGACATCATAAGGAGTTGTATTTGGATGTCAAGACTCGCTGGAACTCTATTCCAACAATGCTAGACTCCTTAATTCAGACAGAGAAACCTCTTCGTGAGACACTTTTGGAGTTTGAGGCAGAAGAATATATTAATTGAGTTGATTTTGAGGCATTGAAAGTTCTGAAAAATGTGCTAGAACCAGTTGAGCTTGCTGTCAAAAATTTGAAAGAAGATGCTACATTGTTGTCTGCAGATGTAATAATCAAGTTTATGCTTAAAAAACTCTCAGACATCGATCATGAAATCATGACAACATAAAGCGACGTATTGATGAGCGAATTAACAACGATGTTATGAACCTTTTACCTTCACTTAAAGATCCTTCTATTTCGCCATCAAAAAACAAACTCATATTTGCCGCCAGTCTTGCTTCTCGCTTATTCTGTGTTATTGACGATTATGATGATGATGATGATGATGAAGAGAAACAATCTGAAACTCTTTCAAATGATGCCGAAGAAAGAACAATGTCACTTCAAGAGGAGCTGAATTTGAAACTTCAAGAGAGTACCACCACCACTAACGCTGCTCAAGATAAATTCAAATGGTTGAAGAGTGAATTTGTATTGTTTTTAAACACTGGTAAACGAACAGATCATCTTCAAAAGCTTTATGATGTTCTACTATCGATCAAACCCACTTCAACTGACGTGGAACGTGTTTTCTCCGTGAGTGCTAGCTTTTGCACTAAAATCAGATCTCGCTTATCTGACAAATCGCTGAATGCACTGGTCTTCCTCCAATTTTTTTATAATAAGTAGAAGAAGAAGTAAAAAAAAGTTTTTTAAAACATGTCATTAAAAACATAAATAAAAAACTTTGCAGAACAGATTTTTTTTTATTTTAATGCATTTTAAGGAAAAACAGTAAAACAGCTGTTAACAGCTGTTTTTTGGAAAATAAGAAACAGTAAACAGCTGTTTTTTTAAAAAAAGTACTGTTTTTGAGAAACCCTATGCACAATGCGAAGTCCAATATTTGAGTCAGACTGATATCTAGATGAGATAGTCAACACTTTTGAATCACCCTGGACCACTCAGAAAATTGCAACCTCTTTCCTTGGAATTTCATGTTGCCAATATTACATTTCATCGAAATTGCATTATTTGCAGATTTTAAAAGAAGAAAAGGCCAAAAATATGGTGTGAATAGATAGATGTTATCCGTGGGAAATAAGTCTTCAAACTGTTAACTGTTAGCCAACTGTGCAACTCGGCCAATGATTCAACACCACTAGACAAATTCCTTTATCAGTACATGTACATTCATTCGTTTTGTTCGTCGTCATTTAAGCTATTGGCAGGCTACAGTGTCTCATCATCCGTACACTATGGATGCACGCAGTTTAAACAGAAAAGATGAGCAGGTCTTGACTGTCTCGTTGGATTCCTTTTGTATTATCAAATTACTTGGAAATGGGACGACTAGCCACAGCTTGGCTATTCGATTTCTTTATCAGAATTCTTGAACAAAAGATCAGGATGTATTTACTCACGGTGATCAGTCCACCTGGCAAATTCTGTCTCATCGAGTCCACAATAGTAGCATTCGAATATTGTTTTCAAAATCTGACATTGTTTTATTTAAAATGTGACATTAGAATATGTCAACGTTAAAATTACAAGTAAATTAAGGTTTTAATTAACGAACCATATACTATTTTAGACATTTTCAAACACTGAGAAGACATACTAAACCAAATTGAACACCACCGCATCCTTGCGTGTAAAAAGATACTAACAAACCGAGATTTCAAACATAAGCAGATGAGAACTATACGATTCTAAGAACCCGACATTTCAAACATAAGAAGATGAGAACTAAACGATCGTAAGAAACCTAGATTTAAAACATAAGCAGATAAGAACAAGAATATTCTAAGAACCCGAAATTTCAAACATAGGCTGATGAGTAGTACTCCGAGTTGATATTTGTGGGGTTTTGAAGTTCCACTCACGATTTATTTCTTCCTATGTTACCGATGTTCACCGAAACTCTACTGGTAAAATAGATTTGTCTTTGCTGTTTGAAAAAGATCAATCCATATACCTTGTACTGAACGATTTGGATCAAACTGGTATTTCCATGGTAACCAACCCATGAGTAATAATGTTGTTGCACTTTAGATTCCTTGGGTTTTTTTTCTGTTGTTTCTTGTTTGCTTTTTTTTGCGGGGGGGGGGGGGGTGATTTTTTATTTTGTTCTTCAAGAACGAGAATAACTGATGGTACTTCCTCAGAAAACCGCATTCTATTAAAATCCATAAATACGTTTGAAGTTAATATAGATAAATTGCAAGCTCCTAAAATCGAGGAAACGTCATTTTAGTGAGCATAAAACATTACCCTTGAAATAATGCATCCAAGTTTCATTAAACAATTTGACTCTAGAATGGGTTTCGTCAGCTTTCCTCACGTTGTTGACCAAACCAACCCGAATTTACATCACTAACCTGAATGATACAGAGGCTATTGCGGTACTATAAATATTGTTTGGTGGGATTCATAGATGAACTGAAATCATATATTTTGAATTGCCATACTGCCAGTGAATTGCATGACACCATCAGGGCCGGATTTAGACATGACCAGGCCCTAAGCTATGTGAAGCTGTAGAGGCTTTTGTTTGGTGAGTATTAACATAGAATAAAGCAGTAAAATAATTCTGAAATTTTGTGAGTTCCCTTCAGACTGAGGCCATAATTTGTGGCCTGTTTAGCTGACGCCTGTATCTGGACCTTCACGTCATGTATGGGTATATGCTTATCAGTGGTGAGTGGTGGTGAATATTGAAATATAGAATATTCGTATTCAGTTATTTGGTCATGACAGGGATAATGAAATTTATTCAGAAGATTTCACCACATCTTGATTAGTTAGGACGCTACAGTGACGTCAACTATCTTGTCTTATTTTTAGGATCCTGAAGCGACTCTAAGGAATCGGTTGATAAACTAATTAAATGATTGGTTGATATGATAATTAGTTTATAATTATTCCATTGAACTCTTTTCTTTTCTTTTGGTGACTGAAAGATGTAAAGCAATGACTAGCATTGAACCAAAAATCTTTACTGCCGTGCTAGTGCGCCAGCAGAATTATAATTATTTTCGGTGTGTGTGTGCGGGGTGGGTGGGAGGGACAAATATATAGTGGTCAACTATTAACTTTTACGGATATTGACAAAAACATGTTTAGAGGCGAAATCAATTGGGTGAAATGCTCGCCCCTATGTGCGGACGCCCATGGTCCGTGCAAAGTTCACGTTATTTTATCAAATTCCATCATCGTGCTAGTGATATAATGTAAAACCGCCTTCTCTTTATTCACTGTTATGTTGTCAATACTGTGACAAAAATAAATTGTTTACTGTCATGTTTTGACAGCTAAGACGTGCAGAATGATGGATTATGGGTTCATGTCATGTCAAGAAACGCCACAGTAAACAAAACAGAGTAATAGGATAATGGTAGATAAAAACAAAAGTATGACATTTTATGTACTTGAAAAACCATGAAGTCTTGATCAAGTGTCAGCGAAAGTTTCAGTTTTACACAATGGACTGCGATTTTCGATCACTAGTATAAAAAATATTTCACAATGAATGGCTAATGTATGTATAAGACAATGACCATGACCATGACATGTACGTCGATCCAGTCCGAGACTAGTTTTGTATACGTACAGAATAAAGATGTATCCACATACAACGGTTGATAACTCCATGACCAACTGTACTTAAAATTTTTTTTAAAAACATCATTAATATTGAGGTCAGTCTAGCATGTGGAAGGATGTACAGACCAAGAGCGCAAGACACGCTAATAGATACAAGAGAAATTGCAATGTATGACGGGATCAAATACATAAGAGTAAAACGGCGCCCTATAATACAATACTTTCTAAAAGGATAAATACATACATACATACATACATACATACATACCTACATACCTACCTACCTACCTACCTACCTACCTACCTACATACCTACCTACCTACATACATACATACATACAGTGCTGTCTCTGACAACATTAACAGAAGCATACACGTTAGATAATTCGAAAAATGGTCAGAGTGTTACGTCACTCATTGCCTTGCTTACACAACACACATCAATCCATATACCATCTCGGCCATGCATGCATCACCAGCAATAATGTCAAACAGCTCGTATAGGCATTCGTACGTAGCAGACACACCCGCATATTGACCCAGAATTTAATTCTTATTTTAAGTACACTGTCACTCAAAACTCCAACGACATAAATCAAGTCTCTCTCTCTCTCTCTCTCTCTCTCTCTCTCTCTCTCTCTCTCTCTCTCTCTCTCTCTCTCTCTCTCTATATATATATATATATATATATATATATATACACGCATATATATATATACACGCATATATATATATATATATATATATATATATATATATATATATATATATATATATATATATATCAGATTTAACAAATGCAAATTTCTAAGAGGTTTGGTATGGATTCATTATCGAAAACATGATACATTCTAAATCTCAGGCTACAGAGACGATTAGATTTGTTGATAAATCCGAATAAACACAAGTATCTACTTCTCATGTAAGTTTGAAGAGACAAATATGGTTTTCTTAGTTCATCCAATACTTCTAGATTAACCATGCTCACAATTAAATAGCGTCTTAATACGTATATGGTTGTATAATTTGACAGGCATACAAAGCACGCCCATAATATGACGTACGTAAAGTGTCAAACTTTGTCATACTGAAATTCACTATCTTGTGCATAATAAATTGGAGTTTACATCCAGAGGAGATAAGCTGAATATTAATCGTTTGTTTCAGAATAACATTGGCTCTGACTAGCAGAAAGCACGAAATTCACATCAATTTCGCGAGATCTTTGAAAGATATCACCCGTTGCACAAGCGAATACTTTTTAAATCATCAGAATTTGGTAGTCTGATTTTACTATAGTCAACACGTTTTTTTTTTTAAATCAGATTTTGCTTTACTTCTGGCTTCCTTCCGATTCATAATTTTGCAAACGCCGACTGTTAATGGATACTAAGACTGGATAGCTGCTATTCGCAAGAAAGTTTGTCTACGACATGTAGATAAATGTTAAAAGTATTGTCCTTTTATTGATAAAAAGAAATATGGCTACTGAATAGAATTCCAGTACATAAACTGAGTGCTCCTGGAATTAAACTTACCTTGTGTGGGGCATATCATAATTGCATTCAACAATTGTATAACAAGACATTCCAATGCACCACTGTTGGGTCTGAAGACCAAGCTAGGTGTGGCTGTTTTAACTGCATTTTTGGGGTGGTTTATTTTTGTTTCAAGTTAAAGCTTGGTTGCTGTACATGAGTTTGTCCGACCGCATTGGTCTCCTAGACAAATTACCGGTGCAAAGTCAAATTTTGATCGAACGTTTTCCTCAACTGTTCATTGAGTTTCACAACGTAAGTGTATTTGGTTGCGCATCACAGATATTACGTATATCCGGCATAGTGACTGGCATAAGGTGAAATCCCCACATGACATCACAGGGCGTAAGGGGTATTTATTTTTATTATTATTACAAATTTGAGTCCATTTTTAGGGTTAATAACGAGTTCAGACTGTTGTATCCTTGGTGCTACTATTATCATCTAAATCAAGACTCTTTTCGACTGGGGGTGGAATGAACTTTTTTTTGTAAAAAAAAAATGTTCCCTCTAGATATCTAAAAATATTATTAGCAACGCAAACAACCTATAAAATTCATCTTAATAGCTTTAACCTGGATCAAAACCTGGATTTAACCTAGCCCATCCCCCTTTCTGCGAAAATTAATAGTCGGTCCGTCAGGCTGCACAATTATTTTTATTGTGATCTGATATTCATCAGTAAAACCATGTCCTTAATATAATTTTAAGAAATCGATACGAGAAAAGGAAAACATTCTCGATTCCTACATAATCAAGTCCTTAGGTTATTTGATAAAAGTATATCGTTGAGTGAAATTACGAGGGATATTTGAAACGTTTGTTATAACATTTGTTTGCTTCATTGAACCTGTCAACAAATTTATACATCGACCGATGACTAAATAAAGTAAACACGCTGAAAAATCTACAGATGCATGTGTGTAACGTAACAATTACAAATTACAGTGACCTTGAAAATATCGAAGAAGGAGAACAAGTCTGCCGTTGTACAAACGGCATACTGTAATATCCAGACGCTTTTAGGGTATGCTCTCCTGATATAAAAGCCTCTTTGGATGAAGTTTATGGATACTCTGGCAAATCCACGTCTATCCTTGGAAAACTAATGTTTGCCATTGGTATGAGGGAAGTTGCTACTGTAAAGAGGCAATGAATGTAGATCCTCAATACTTAGTTGGTAGATACTTCTACGTTATCACGGGCATAAATATGTCACATATATATATATATATATATATATATATATATATATATATATATTTGTGTATATATATATATATATATATATATATATATATTTGTATATATATATATATATATATTTGTATATATATATATATATATATATATATATATATATATATATATATATATATATATATATATATAGAGAGAGAGAGAGGAGAGAGAGAGAGAGAGAGAGAACAACAAGCTTCGTAAAAATTATAAACAATTTATTTCCCTGCTAAAATGGAAAAAGAAATTACATTTTTAAGAATCAAATTAAAACAACAATCCAAGAATAATCCAAGAATTAAGTTACAAAAAGAAAGTCATAGTAATGAAATGTTCTAATATTTTCAAGTTCGAGTTACCGTGGAAAATCCAAGATGGAAGACGACGACGTATGCCAAAGTCTGGTTTGCGCTTATCTACAGTTCCTTGTAGAAACACAATATTCAACATTCCTTTAATATCCAAATGAACTGAAAAAAGTTAACATGGATTCAAAAACTGACTACAACAAAAGAAAATGACTTAACGTCAGATGTAACAGCCAAAAACTAAGAATCACTAAAACAAAGCTCAAGTTCAAGTACATACAAGTCCATTGTCCACACACATTGTCCACTGTCTACGCCTTCATCTCTGCGACTCTCTATATTGCAGACACAAACTTTGCCCCAAAACAGACAGACAAAAGTACATACAAGAAAATATACTTGAATGTATACGACAAGAACTACGCTCGCATTGTAAATAAACTGATCTTTTGGGAAATGTATTACAGATCCAACCTATGCACATGAGTGTAGTTTCCATTTATCAGTGCCGCCATTGCTAAGCACCGTATTCCTGCAGATAGACCCAATATTTGCACACATGCTTAGTAAGTCTTTCTGTTATTTCTTTGCATTGCTGGGGCTGACAATTCCATAAGGATGTATTAAATTATGTTTCTGAGTGCCTTCAATTCTCATAAGCAAAATAGACTTAATCAAGAAATGTATTCTGAACGCAGAGTTGTACTTGTCCTTATAAAAGAATCAAGCAAACTGATCATTGTTAAAAAAAAATATTGTTTAGTGATGACAATGTGTAGAAGGTCTAAATTTATTATTCCAAGAGAATACATTGTCAAGAGGTGGTGGGGATGTGTTATCTCCCTTATGTATTATTTTCATCGCTGTCTAGAAGACGATCGACCATGACGATATTATTCATGTCGAGCAATTAATAACAAAATATAAAATTAATGGATGGAATAACAGTGGTCTCAGCAGAGATATATAACTGAGACACACGAACCCCAGAAAGTATAAAACAAAATGAAGTCCAACATGACATGTGAATAATTCACTTTATCTCGGAAATAGAGTTACAAAATGATGCGAAATTCAATTAGACTTCTATTATTCTGATAAAACTAAAATGTCATCGTGTGCTGGAGTGACACTCAGATTGTCTTTCTATCCTATTAAAATTCCCGTAGAGGGTGACATATTTCCAAACGCAACGTTAAATTCACACATAGGCTCAGACGTAAAATCTAAATTTCAACAATATCCTAAAGTGACATTCGTCATCTTATATTATAATTGAGTCTGCATTGGCAGTCACGTAATGTTAAGCTCCCATTAGTGTCGTAAGGCCCATTATAGCTCCTCTCGTATTAGGAACAGTAATCAATGCATCATGGCTCTCTTGCTTTACATTTGAAACATTCAAACAGAAGAAGTTGTTATATAATTATGATTGTAAGACCGAG